>NW_004624739.1:24476564-24515411 GCF_000247695.1 Heterocephalus glaber | reverse complement strand
TATCTAGCCTTATTACAAATTTGGTCCTCAGTTGACCTCAGTTGCATGTTTGATTTTACACACCACACCCTTCTCTCATTCAATCCAAACATGGAAGAAGGAAGAAGTGTCTGTTTCATACGGGCAGGGCCTGTGCCACCTGGACTGGCAGCCTGGACTGTTCCAACAGGCTCTTTTTTTCTTTTTTGGTTGAAGAGGGTGTTTGAGACAGGGTCTCACTGGGGAGCCCAGGCTGGTCTCGAAGTCACGACAATTCTCCTGCCTCAGCTTCCTGAGTGCTGAGATTGCCAGCTCTCCAAGTGACTACAGATCCCTTGGCCTCCCAGCTCCTCTTAGCCCCTTTGATTGTACGTAAAATGTGCATGGCACCCACAATTTCCATCTGCCTAGTGCTGCTGTATCTTACTGCACAGGTGTGTTTCTGCCTCTTCCCTGAAGATGAACTACTATCCCTGGGAGGGGGTGGTTGATCGGATTATGTTGCTGCCATGACAAGATCTAAACATATTTCACCTCAGTAGAAAATGTCAGAACCACATATTGTGCAGTTCCCTTTATATGATGCATCTGGGACGGACAAGACAGCACAGCCCATGCACCAGTGCTGCCTTGGGCTGGGGCGTTGGGAGGGGTGGGAACCATGGCTTCTGGGTATGGGTTTTCTTCTGGGGGTGATGAAAATGTCCAAAATTGTTTCTGGTGATGGTTGCACAACTCTGTGACTATGCTCTGACCATGGAATTGTACGTTTTATTCTGTTTTGTGTGTGTGGTTTTTTGTCTATTGTGTTTTGTTTTGTTTTTGAGTCAGGGTCTCATTGTGCAGTCTAGACTGGTTTTGAACTTACTGTGTAGCTCACTCTGGCCTCAAACTCATGGTTCTCCTGCCTTAGCTTACTAAATGCTGTGATTAAAGGTGTGTGTCACCACCCTCAGCTAAATTGTACAATTTAAATGGATGAATTAAATAGAATGTGAATTGTATCTCAATAAAGCTGTTATAAAAAAAGAAAGCTACTCAGGCAGCATTGAGGAGGACATGGCTGGCTTTGTTCCAGGGAAAGAGACAAACCGCCACTTTGAGCTCTTGAAGAGTCTGGCCTCCCATCCTATCTACTCATTTTTTTTTGGTATCAGGGATTGAACTCAGGAACTTGCGCTTTTGAGGCAGGCGCCAGAACCACTGAGCTCAATCGCCGGCCCCACAGCTTCTTTTTGGTCCTTTTTATAGGCTTGTAATAGTGAGCAACTGAAGTCGAAAACCACAGCGAGGCCTTGGTTACAGCTCACCCTTGTTTCCAGTCAACAGTAAACATGACTAATGTCACTATGGCTCGGTTCAGCCACACATATGGACTCCAGGTTGGAGTGTGCGTTAGGGCCGGGAAGATACCTGCCTTGAGCTGGGGGTGGAAAGCCACTATGGAGAGCCTCGAGGAAAAGGGATTCTCTGGTGTGAGGGGGTGACAGATACCAGCTGGGCCTTTGTGAGAAGAGCAGTTTTTTTGTTGTTGTTGTTTTTATTTTTGGTACCCGGGATCAAACTCAGGACCTTGCGCTTGCAAGACAGGCATGGTGCCACTGAGCTAAATCCCCGGCCCTGAGAAGAGCAGCTTTGAACCTGAGCTCCTCTACTGAACTTCAGCCTGACGCTCTTCTCCCACCTCATCACTTCCACCCATGACCCTCAAAGGAGGCTGTACCAGGACCTTAATGGCAAGGAAGGGGGACCTGGAGGAGGACATGTGACCCTCCAGAGGCAGGGTGAGGCCAGAGCAGCAGCACATGAGACAGTTCTCTCGTCCCTTAGTCACAAGGGTGCTGTTGGCTTGGCTGGGCTGCACTGCCCAGGCATTTGATCAGATGCCATTCTGGCCTCATCCAGCTGGCTGAAGGTCCAAGGAGAACAAAGGCTGATACTTCCATCCCACCCGGTGACAGGGACTTTTGTCTCAGGACTCTAGGTGTGACACTGGCTCCTCCTGGTTCACCAACCGCTTGCTTTTGGACTAGGACTGTCACTCTTCCCTGAGACTCCAGCCTCCTGGCCTCTCCCCATCAGATTCTGGACTTGTCAAAACTCTGAAATAGCTTAAGCGGATCCCCCCCAAATAAGTCTTTCTATACAGATACACATTCTGTTGGTTCTGTTTCTTTGGAGAACTCTAATACAGGGCATATTTTGCCCTTTTTAGGAATGTTTTTTGTTTTGTTTTGTACTGGGGATCGAACTCAGGACCTTGCTCTTGCAAGGCAGGTGGCAGCACCATTGAGCTAAATCCCCAGCCCTGTTTTGTTTTTGCTTCTTTGAGGCAAGGTCTTGCTGAACTTGAACCACTGTGTTGCAGGCTGGCCTTGAACTCCAGATGATCCTCCTGCCTCAACCTCCTGAGTGCTGGGATTAAGGATGTGCACCACCATGACTATGAGTATCTTTTTGGAGCAGAACAGAAGGGCAGCTCTGACCTCAGCAAAAAACCAGAAGACAGCCACACTGGCCAGGAGCTACCCAGAGAGGAGCTGTGGTCTAGGGTGGTCTGCACAGCCTGTGGGGAAGTAGTGTGAAAAACCTTCATGATGTCTTCAAATAGCAAAGAGAGATTGGAAGACCCACACCCATGCTTCTCAGGTCCATGGCTGGCGTGGCTGGGAGAAACACAGGCTTGCTAACATAATACAATAGTAGGTCAAATTCTGCCTGCCACATCTGAGGCTTGGTATAGAAAATGCTGCTTCCAAGGAGGATCAGGCCCAGGTTAGCAGTCTATACTGAGAAGGAGTCGCTGCAGAGGTCTGGTCTTTGTGTGGGTTCATCCGTTTGTCTGTCGGTCTCTCTCTCTCTTGTTTCATGGCACTGTAGACTGAACCCAAGGCCTTTGCACTGAACTACATCCTCAGCCCTTTCATACTTTTTTGAGACACAGTTTCACTAAGCCACTAAGTTGCCTAGGCTGGCCTTGAACTTGTGATCCTGCTACCTCAGCCTTCCAGAGTGCTGTTATTATGGGCATGCACACCATCACATCCAGCTAACATCACAAGTTTGTTCTTGTTTCTCAAGAACCTTTATGCGTACAGGGCAATGCTTGGCAGTCAACATGGCTCACATTCTGAAATAAATAACATCCACACAATCATGTTTATTGAAGACTATATCCTACCTTGAAACATATAGACACATGCATATTTGGAAACAAGAGTCAGTCCAGTAAAAGATGAAAGGGGAAAGGGCTTTCTTCCTTAGTCCTCAAGAGAAAAGAATGAGAGCTCTTAATTATTTATTTATTTTTGAGACCGCATCTCACTATGTAGTTCAGGCTGGCCTTGAACTCACTACATCATGTACCCCAGGCTGGCTTTTCTGAGCTTGACTTAAAAAATGGATGATGATGTCTGCCTTGTCCTCCTTCTGAAACACACAATTGGGTGAGCTGCACATCCAAAACTATAAGGGACCCTGAGAAATGTAGGGTTTTTTTTGTTTTGTTTTTTGTTTGTTTGGTTTTTGGTACGGGGGATTGAACTCAGGACCTTGAGCTTTCGAGGCAGGTGCCAGAACCACTGAGCTAAATCCCCGGCCCCTGGGAAATGTAGTTTTAAGCATTCCAGCCTTTGCAACACAGAAAGGCAACCTTGGAGGAGGCTGGGATGAGTGCTCATCACCTCTCCATTTCTACTACAAGTAGCGATTCTAATTGAGATCCTTGCCCTGCCTCAGGGGCATCCTTATGCTGGTTGTGTTCACTTCCAGCCAAGATCAATCACAGGGCTTATTCTCTTCCCTTTCCCCAGCACTAAGGGCCTATGGCCTCGCCTTCTGCCTCGCTGGCTAGAGGACATGCTAGGATGTTACAAAGAAGGAAGGAGGACTCAGACCCAACCTTTTCTTCTGCCTCTCAGACAGTACAGAGAGCCCTAACTGCTGTCAAGTGTGAGTTCTCACCAGCCCTGATAGGAGCAACAGCATTGTTCCTTGCGACAGGGAGAGTCAGGGTGTACGCAGATGTGGGCTGGCATTTGGATCTGGCCCTCTCCTCCTGTCCCCACTGCTTCTCTGCCCTATCATGCCCCTCTTCCATCACCCTTCAACCCAAAGAATATGTTTCTCATCTATATCATGAGATTTGTTTTACTCCTGCTCTTTTCTCCTGTCTTTTGCCCATGAGTCCTCTTCAGCCCTAGACTGCCAGCTTTCAAACTTAAGCCCTCTCTCCCAGCCCCACTCAGTGTTGCTTCTTCCCTTGTCTCTCCTCAGCTGCCAGTCATTTTTGTCTAGCCTGTCTAGAGGGTCTGAGCTACAACTTTCAGACACTAATGCTGAGCAAGGTACCAGAATTCCTCATTTAATCCTGGTGATAATACTTCCACGGGGTCCTTTAGTGCTTATTTCACAGATGAGCAAACAGGCTCAGAGGTAGGTCCGAGATTTGAGCCCAGTATTGTTTGGGTCTCACTTCCAAGCCTTTCCCTCATCTTTATAATCCCCAGCTCACAGGACAGAAGTCTTTAGGTGGAAACGCAGTCACTGTGGGTGCACTGAATAGGCCCCACATTGGATGCTAACCTCTGGCCAAAGCTTTATGAGACTTATCTCCCCAGCAGAGGTCACAGGACTGTTGCTTCTACTCAAGGTCTGTTTATGTCTGGGACATTCCTTTCTGAAAATGAGCTTGGTGGGAACTAATGGTTTCACCCTGAAAAATCCCACCAAATTCAAAATTGTGTAAATTGTAGGGAAGAAACATGTTATTGTTGGCAGAAATAATCTGAGTCTGGCAGTAAACCTTTAAAAACAAAATAATAAAATACTTGTTAACATCCTGTTTTTTCCTCCTTTTGTTCATTTTTGAGTATTTCTTCCCAAGCAAGGAGTTATGCAGTAAGATTTGAAACTTATCAAAGTTTATTTTATTGTTAGTTTTATTTGGTTCCTTTTCTGTGCACCTTATCTATTTGAAGCTTCAAACTCAAGAGTTGAAATGACTACAAAGTTCTTGGACATTGGCCCAGAAACCACACGGGGCTGGATAACAGTTTCCTAGAACAAAATGACAAGCTCTGAAAAGTTCGCTGTAGGCTACCAAAGTCACATGATGCCCCCTCAGTGGATAAACCTAGGAGTGTGGATGGATGCCTGTGATGACCAGAACTCGGTTCTTTAACCTGGACAAAAAGTCTCAGATCCCAGTGTTATTCCGAGCATTTAAAAAACTTGTATTCCCCATTTCCCGGGAAAGCCAGTCTGGTACAGGAATGAGGGGTGTGGACCCTAGAAGAGAGTTTCCTCTGGATCCTGGTTCTGCCTTGTCCCAGTGCATAATCTTGGCCAAGGTACTTAACCTTTCTAAGGCTCCGTTTCCTTATCTATAAAGTGACCATAAAGCAGGTACTTCTTCGGGTTGTTGTATGGAGTGAATAAATTAATACATAGAAAGTGCTTCCTTAGAGCAATCTCTGATGTGTAGTAAATGCTTGATTAAAGTTGCTGTTCTTATAAAATTGGTTTTATCTTATGGTGTAGATTACATCACAATTATGCGAATACATCTGTGCACATCTTTCTGGTTCGTGGACTCAGAAGGTCCTGGTCTTTGACAAAGATGGGTGGTAGCATTTCCTCCTCAATAATTTGCTTTTTATAAATAATATTTGTCTTCTTTTGAGTTAGAGCCCTTCAGCTGCTCCATGTCAAAGATTGCAGTCCAAAGGCCAAAGGCCGCAACCTAGCTTGTCCTCACAAGGTATGCTGTGAAATACAGCCTTTCATGGTTCCACTCTACCCAAGGTGTCCTGCTGGTCCTGAAACCTCAGTCCTGGTGCTGCCATTAACTAGCTGTGTGACATCATGGGACAAGCCCCTTCTCTGATCTTTAGTTCTCAAAGGTGAAACAGAAGGCTTAGGCTAGCTTATGATATGGGCTTCCTAGATCCCAGGGAAACTTGCACACATCTTAAGAGTTGAGGAGACGAGTGTGTGAAGGAATAGTATTGGGTCATTGCCAATAAGCCATTTCCATTGGTGGTGAAGCTGGCTGAAGTGAGAGCAACATGATTAAGAGTCAGAGATAATTCATCTTCGAATAGATGGTATCTAAAGCCTGTACCCAAATTCTAAGCCTGGTGAGATCCTGCCCAGGCTCAGAGGGGTGCTCCCCACCACAAACACACTGTGTGGGAACAAAGCAGAGGCCAAGTAAATATTGAGAAGCCTTAACCTGGTGGTTGGCATCAGGGAGATCTGCATTCACCTTATAGCTGTGCTGTTTACTCTTTGGGTGACCTTGAACAAGTCACTTAACTTTTCCCAGACTGTTTTCCCAAGTATTGTTTTCATAATTCAATGGACTGAAGTACCTCAAGCACCCAAGACAGTTCAGGGCAGACTTGGCTCTTCATTGCTATTCATCACTGTTATCATCAACATTCCAGCAGCACCTGCTGATGGATGAGGGCAGAGCCAGGACCAGCTTGGTGGGTGAGAGCAGGGAGGCTAACCTGGCAGGCTGGACCGCTCTGGGAGAGTAACCAGTGGGTTGAGCAGGTAAGGCAAGCTAAGATTTGGTTCAGGCAACTATCAACATCTTCAGAGAGCAAAATGAGCAGCAGGAATGGTGGTGGGAAGGGCCAGATGATGGACTAAAGTCATGAAGAAGTCATGGCTCTTGAGCAACTAACTTAATCCCAGCAGAGTCCCAGCCAATGGGGGCCACAGAAGGACGGAGAGGAAGGCAGGTGGTGAACAGCAAGGCAGGGTCACTAAGCTCCAACTCAGGGGCAGGGCTGCAGTCCAAACGAGGGAAGCTGAGGCACAAGGAACTGGGTCACCGCAGGGTAGAAGGTGGAACAGAGGAGAGGGAGCAAAAGCTGTGCTGAGGGAAGCTTTAGGCTCTCTGGGCACTGCCATGGCTCAGGAGGTCATTACCAGCATGGTGGCACTGAGTCAACAGTCCTGGCCACCAGAAACTCAGTGTGAACCCCTGTGCCACCCAGCTCCTACGTGGGGTAATCCAGTGTCCAGGGAGGTGAGTGATCAGTACGTGGCAACTGGAGGCTGCCAGGGAAGTGGCGCACAGTTCTCCAGCCTGTTCTTGGAAGAAAAAAACTTGTCTTATTTCCTTACTATGCACATGTACTTTGTGATTGGAAAAGAGAATGCCTAGGTTTATTCTCTCTCCACAGTTTTACAGCAACTGCTGAAGCAAAATGAAATGGAAAGGTCGAAGCGTTAGGATAAATAAAATTACTTGGCTGGCGGATTTTGTGGAATTTCCCCAAACAGTTTACCAAATATGAAATACTTTGGGCTCAACTTGGGATTTTTTTTTTTTCTTCTTTTAGTTTAAAAGCAACCCTGAATACTTGAACACTGCTCTAAATTATGTTATCAGAAGCCTGAAAGTTTATATTTCAAATGTCCGGTCATCTGTTCCCCTACTCATTTGTTTGTAGACATCCACTACCCAGGTGAAAAAGAACAATCAGTATCTGGGATGGAGTTTTTAAAAAAGTCATGGAGATTTTCTACCTGCTCAGAGACTGGTTTACTCTAACCTCCCTTTACAGGATAGTTTAAAATATCCACTGCTCCCTTATAAATTATACAAGGCTGACCTCACCCTTAGTTTTGTTTGATCTCACTGGACTTTGTTACTTTTGTTAAGTCTAGTGCCTATAAAAGGCCTACCCAATTTTAATTAAGATCTCAGCTGGGCGTGGTGGCACACACCTGTAATCCCAGCACTTGACAGGCTGAGGCAGGAGGATCCCTTCCAGTTTGAGGTCAGTCTGCACTACAAAGTGAGACCCTCTCTCAAAAAAACCAAAAAAATAAAAAATAAAAAAAGAAATAATTTTTTTTTCTCTATACTTCAGCTTTCTTTTTACAAAGATTTAAAATTTTTAACTTTTTTTTTGAGACAGGGTCTCACTAGGTACTTCAGGTTGGCCTCAAACTCATGGTGATCCTTCTACCTCAGGCTCCCAGAGTGCTAGGATTACAGGCCTGTGCCCAGCTTCTACACTTCAACTTTGAAAAAAGTTCCCTAAAAGAATTAGCTCTCTGTCCTTGTAATGGAATCAGTAAGAGAAGCAATGACAATTTCTTTTTATTAAAAAAAAATTTTTTTTCTAATAGGAGATGCTCCAGAGAAGCCTCCAGTTCGAGAACTGGGGGAAGCTGGTTTACATCTTTATTGTAGAGTAAAATCCTTTTAGTGCAGGTTACAGATTTGGCTTTTTAAAAAAGTGATCATGGTCATCTAAAGATTTAAAAACAACTTATAGTATAATAGTTTAATTATATCTGAAATCTTTTCCAGCTCTGTCCTGGCACAAAGTTTCAATCTACAAACAAGATGGTGTGGGGATAAATGGGTTAAGATTATTCCTTTGTGGATTTCATCAAAGCCTCTTTTTAAAACATTGCTCCATTAAGCTGTTATTTTTGGAGAAGTGACAGCAATGTGGACCTAAAGTTTTACATAAATAAGTCAGTAGAATTTATATTTTTATTCAGTGGTACACAGATTTAATCTTATTACCTATTAATGGAACACAGAATGTTTTCAGTAGTTATTTTGGTTTCAAGTTGGTTTTCTACTTCATGATCTTTATTAAATTTAACTGGCCTAAAACTAGCTAGAAAAAATTTAAAAATAAAAAATATAAAATCAGCTAGAAAAGACTCCATGATAGCTCTAATGTATTGGTTTCAGATTTTCCAGGTCAGAAGCTTTTATAAGGGTCTATTCTGGCAAATCAAAATATAATTAATTAAAACCTTGTTACACAACTTGGTCTCAACATCTTATTGGTCCTACCTTAAGACTTTGTCATTATAAACAGGCTCTATTTTGGTTCTGTTAGAAATAATTTTAGTTAGAAAGTATTTGTATATTTAGTCTTAATTATTAAGTTCTATTTGCAGATGATTAAAAAGTAAATGAGAAGGAAACATTTTAAAATTTATTTTTATTTTAGTTACCAGCGATTGAACTAAGGACCTTGCATTTATGAGGCAGGCGTGGTGCCACTGAGCTAAATCCTTGGCCCTTTTGTTTTTTTATTTTTGAGAGACATGGTCTTGCTATGTTTCCTGGGCTTCCTCCAATTCCTGGGCTCAAGTGATTCTCCTGCTTCAGTGTCCTGAGTAACTAGGAACTACTAGTATGTGTCGCCACACATGGGGAAAAAAAAATTATTTTTAATCGAAGAGTAAATGTAGATTGTTTACCTTAAGTTTCATAAAAAGGGTTTAAAATAGCATTTACAATAATGACTCCATGTCCTGAACCAAGGATTATTACTGATTTCATTCTGTGTAACAAATAGGATACATACACATTATAAAGCAGGGTCCTAAATCGTGTTGAGACAGTGTGTGCATGTCTGTATGTGCATAGCAGTCATCACGTACACTTTGAGACATTTCAAACCTAAGATGCAAAACCATATCAGAGATCCAAAAGAGGGAATGAGAGAAAAAAAGTGAACTGAAAAAACCCCAATAGTATTTCTTCCTGTTCAGTGTTGATAAAACGGTGAAAGAGGTTTTTGTGCTACAAACAATGAAAAAGGACCAATTGAAGTATGGAAAAAGTGTTCCTTTGCATAATCAAATGCCAGGCAGGGGAATATAATATCACCAGAAATTACTACAGCAGATTTCAATAAGGGACGGTGGAACAATAAAGCCTTATTGAGCCCACACTGTTTTATTCAAATAGTGTGTAATTCAAAGCAATTGCTGCTCCCCAGGCAGGAATTTACAGTTGCCACATTTGTAGGGAGGATAATGTGTCATTCCAAGGGGAAATCAGGTCTGCAAGGGCCTCATGGTTGGAGAACCTCATGTGTCCCAAAACAGCTCTGAAGTAGGCCAAATAAAACAAAATGACTGAGAACCACCCTGTGAAGTAAGTCTGCTTCAAACTCAGCTGTACTGTACTTCCCTTGCTCTCTCCTGCCTTTGATGAATGAAAAAATCTCCCCAAAGCAAGGCACAAGAGGGGAAGGCAGAGAAATTTAAGCCCTGGATACGCTATTATTACTTTGAGTGAATTCCTTGCCTCCCAGCAAGGGCACGCAAGTTCATTCTTGAGAACCCTGTCATTCCTGCATGGACTCTGTATATTTAATTGATAATCACAGTGAGTCAGGCATCCTCCCTGGGCATACAAACACTGGCCAAGAGTCAAACATGAGTCAACTGCAAGTGGAGGCTTGAATCATAATATATTTTGAACAGTTTTGGTCAACAGTACTTCAGAGAACAATTCTTCAGTTTTATGTTGTCATTTTTGTGAAATTAAATGTGAAGTTTAAAATTCCATGATGTGTTAAACAACTAGCTATGGTTCCAGTAACTGACCAATCCATGCTTCTAGGGACACCTAGTTACAACAGTCCCTCAACCACATTGTGAGGCCAGGAGGGGCTAGTTCCTGTGGGTTAGCTAATTAGGTAAAAAAGCAAAATTAAATTTAAAAAAGAGGAGAAAAAGGAACAATTCTAGGAGCAAGACCTTCATGTAGTACCTGCCTTTAAAGGGGTAGGCTATTTCTGACCCGAGGCCTGCCTGTTATAGTCTGGGAAATAACTAGGAACCTTAGATGATGGGACACGCACGATCTGTCTAGAACTCTCCACTGAGGGAACGTGCTGGAGCAAGCACCGAGCAGTAAAAGGCTCCTATGGAGGAGGCATTTAGTGCTTGCCAAATGCCTTGTATGCTTCCTCTTCTGCTCCAGTCCCCTGTCCTTTGTCCTACCAGAGACAGCACTGTCACTTCCAGGTAGAAGCACAGAACAGCAGGTATGAATTTCCTCTTGTCCTCTTCCTCTACTGCCAGGGTGGTGGGGGACTATGGCGCCAGCACAAACACCAGAGACTAACAACCTGGGCTCCAGACTGTAATTCCCGCATTTCCACCACCAACCAATACTGGTCATGTGACAAAAGTAAGACAAACTTTACAGTGTATGTTAAGCCAAGATTCCCAGGGTTAAGCCAAGATTCCTGCAATAATACTGCAGCGAAGTGTAGGTTAACACTGCAGCTCTTGTAGATCTCACTTCATAGGCCAGAGTGCCCTCGAACTCCTGTGATTCTCCCTCCTACCTCAGCCTTCCTAGTGCTAGGATTACAGGCCTGCACCACCACACCTAGCCAAAGGGAAATTCCATCTGGGGAAAGGATGAGCAATCTGAGCTACATAGCCCTGGAGGCAGCCACCTAAGCTCTGCCCAGTTCTCTTGCCAGGTTGACCCCCAGCTGTCACTGGTCCTTCGGGGAGTGGTGGAGGAACTGAGGAAGAACCCTGTTCAGCTGGGGTTGATCTCTGATGGTTTCTCTTCTCATTCACCAACCTCCTCTTGGGATTTCAAGCTTGCTCAACACACAGTGAAATTATTCACTGTGGTTTTCATTTGAGAGGGCAGGTTTCCGCTCCTAAGAAGGGTCTTAACAAAACAGGAAGTTTTTCTTGGGTCTAGAAATGGAACTTTGCCTTATGACTAGTTTTTACCAGCTTCTGCAAATCTCCATTTTTCCTACTTCCCTGTCAGCAGAGGAACAAACAGAAAAGCCTAGATACAACCAAGAAATGGTAACTGGCCTAGCAGTAGTTAGGGCTGCCGGGGTAGGGGGTGGTAGACAGTAGCTTGGCCAAGCCAGACTGTCTTTCCATCTGACCACTATCTCCTGCCCCACTTCTGCCCTGGGGAAGAGGCATGGAGATGTGAAAGACCAAGGAATGCTTGGACAATTGGAAGCCATGCCTTCAGAGTAACCCTTCACCAATGAATTCCAGCTGGTATTTCTCAGAGCCCACTCCATGGGCACAGGGAGCATGTGTGTCTCATTCTGATACAGGCCACACAGTGTGACAGTCACACAGGGGAAGAGTTAAAAGGCGGAACTAAAATCCCAATTTCTATTTTCTTTCAACCATACGACAAGTTAAAAGACCTTTCTGTATCCCACCTAAAATAGTATAGTCTCTTTACTGTCACCATTATATAATATAAATGACCACCATGAGATTCTGTAGATGTCTATACTTTTATTAGAAAAGACATCACCAGCCGGGGATTTAGCTCAGTGGTTTCGCCGCCTGCTGTGCAAGCGCAAGAACTCGAGTTTGATCCTTGGTACCAAAAAAAAAAAAAAAAAAAAAAAAGAAAAGACATCAACATTTTAACATTGCTAGGCACAGTGGCACAGGCCTGTAAGCCCAGGTACTCAGGAAGCTGAGGCAGGAGGATTGTAAATTCGAGGCCAATCTGGGCAGCTAGTGGGACCTTGTCTCAATAATTGAAAAGGGGGGGCTGCGGATTTAGCTCAGTGGTTCTGGTGCCTGCCTCATAAGCGCAAGGTCCCAAGTTCGAGCCCTGGTACAAAAAAAAAAAAAAAAACCCAAAATATAATAATTGAAAAGGGTTGAAGATGTAGCTCAGTGGTAGAGCACCCCCAGGGCTCAATCTCTCATACCAAAAATAAATAGTAGGTAAAATAATCCTAACGCTATTATTACTATGTGTGGCAATCTTGTGATGCTAATTTTTAAATTCTTAATGATTTGTATTTCCTATACTATCTAAAAATAAGGGTGAGGGTAAAATGGTCTCTACTCTTTAACATTTTATGTGACCACCCCTGCCACATCCAATTAATTTAAATGAGTTGTTGAGAATTGTTAGTTTATGTATTAGCACATAGCATAAGTTGACTAAGACATGGACTATATAAGGATCTCAATGGTTTTCTACCTGAATATGCTGAATTATTAATCAGGTATGTTTGCGGTGGTAAATTACAGGAAGGGAATGCCAGAAACTGTTTTCTCTAGGCTGCACTTCTCTTTGTGTGTGTGTGTGTAGAAGGGGGTACTGGAGATTAAACTCAAAAGAACACTGAGCTACATCCTTAGCCTTCTGACTAACTGTAACTGGAATTTCAGGCATGCACCTCCATGCCCAGCTTTTTCTTTTTTCCTTTTTGAAACAAGGTCTTGCTATGTTGCCCAGGCTGGCATGAATTCTTGGGCCCAAGTGATCCTCTCTCCTCAGCCCCCCAAGTAGGTGGGATTACAGGCAGACACCATCATGCTGGCCCCTTCTCTTCTTCCATGATAGAATTTTTAGCTGGACACATGGCCACTCACTATCCTAGCCTCCATTATAGGTAGATGCAGGAGTGGAAGTGATGGTATGCAACATTCACACCATTGCCTTTATTTTAGTTATTTTTTTTCTGGTACTGGGGATCAAACTCAGGACCTTGGGCTTATGAGGCAGCCATGGTGCCACTGAGCTAAATCCCTGGCCTGCCTTCATCTTTTTGAAGCAAAACATTTATTGGTACATTTTAGATGTACAAATGGTAACACTCACCATGGGGAATTTTCACTTTCCTCTCTTTTGCCCATTCTCCCCCTCCCCTCAACTCCCTTCCCAATATACAAAAGCTTTGTTTTCATTTTTTCCTTCATTTTTTTCCCCCCAGTACCAAGGATCCAACTCAGGAGCTTGCACTTGTAAGGCAGGCATGGTGCCACTGAGCTACATCGCCGGCCCTTTCATTTTTCCCTTCTATTTTCACTTTTATTTTCCTGTCCTATCCTTCCTTCCCTCCTCCCCCATCTCATGTTCCCCTTCCCATTTCCCAATATCTATTATACATTTTAGTCCTTATTCCCACTTTCAGTTTCTCACATCTGAGGAACATTGCAGTATTTAAACATCACACCATTGCCTTTAAAAAGGAGACTATCTTCACTTTCCTGCTTTCTGCTGGAAGGCAGAAGGGACGGTGGGAGCTGGAATGTGGATTGGGGACTGCGATATGGAAGCTAAGTATTGAGGGTGACAGCACAGGAAACTAGGCCCCTAACGTGGCTGAACTGGCAATGTATTTGGCATGTTTGATGAGTGGTTGAACCTGTATTCCCAACTAGATTCTAACTACCCCTCCTCCTGCAGAAACAATTCATAATTTGTGCATGTTGTGCAAAGGGTCTCTGGGCCAAGTGCAGAAGTCAAGGCCACATCTGCCACATCCTATGAATTTAAATGTATGACTGTAACTAGAATTATGAGTGTTTGGGTATTAGCACATAGCATAAGCTGACTAAGCCACAGAGCAGCAAAAAAACAAAAACGAAACAAAACCAAAAAACAACTAAAGCCTGCTTAAAACAACAAACACTTCTTACGTCAGTTTCTATGGGTCAGGAACTTAGGGTACCAGCTCAGTGGCTCTAACTCAAGGTCTCTCACCAGGATGCAATCTAGATGTTGAACTAGGGTCCACCTTTTCATCTAATTATCTGTTGGACACTTCCTTGCCAATTTATGTGGCCTTCAAGAGAGCAGCAGCTTAATAGGAATTTAACTTTTTTGATAGTGCTTAGGAACACAATATATGCTTACCTTCTGTTGAGGCTGCTTACTGGCCAGGGATTTCAGCCAGTGATTCTGGTATGTGACCTTCCTAGGTCTTCTGGGTCCCCTTTAGAAGATACTGCCATAATGTCCTGTTTTAAGGAGGGGTTGGTCTAAAGCCTTCTAACCCAGGTAATTAGCAACTCTGGTCTACCTCAAAGTTTGCAATCCATCTGGATTACTTAAATATTAAAATATGGGATTGAATGCTAGGTGTATTTCTTGACTTTGTTTACGAGTTCCCTAATGACTTCTGAGGCCATTCTCAAATTCCATGGCCAAAGGTCTTGCTATTATTTCATTTTCTCTATTTGCCAGAGTAATCTGAAAAGTTGCAAAGCAGCATCAGGCTTTTTAAACCTCCCTCTGGCTGAAGCCAAAGCCCCTGTTGTTTCCAGGCCTCAGCAGAGTTGGTTCAGTGGCTGGAAGTCATCTGACAGCATTCCAGGCCCATCTTCAATGAGGAGCTTTGTTATTTGATGTAAACAGTTGGACATTTCCAGAACCACAGGCACACCCATATTAAAATGTTAATTACTAAAACACTTCAGGATGCCAAATGCAAATAAACATGACTGAAAAGTCCCAGTAGAAGCATGTCTCTGGGTCTCCTCCACTGGCAGAGATAATTGAAGACTGACAAGATGTAACTTTTCTTAGATGATATTTAGTCAGATCTCTTTTAAGTTCAACCTCTTCTGTCATTTTGTGAAACTTCTCGTATGCAAAAAATATGTGCAACCTCGTCTTTTGGAAAAGAAACTAACACTTTTTTAAACAGGATTTCTCCAGGCCGCCTCAAGTTTTACTAAAACTGTCACGGAAGACACACGGACAACTCTGTGGCTCCTGCTTGATCTTTGTCAAAGTTCCAGAAACCCTAGCTTCTGATGAGTTGCAACAGCAGACCTTAATAAACAAAAATCCTACTGGGATGAAAGAGGCTCATTTGTTTTCAAATTGTAGCTCTTCCGCCCTTGCGGCTCCTCCCCCACGCCGGCCTCGGTCTGCGGCTTTTACTTAAAACCTTCCGCCCACACAAGCTTGGCGTTCACCGTGAACTTGCCAAGGGGTTAAGGTGTACAGCAGGAGGAAGCTCTGACCAGAGCGAGTTAAGGTGGAGGGTGGGGTCAGCAGAGTTAGAGGAAAAACAAAGAGATCAGAAGCTTGGCCTAAGGGACTGAGTACTCGGGGAGGTGAGGCCCAGGCTGGCTGAAGGGCTGCTCAGTGTGGTTTTGCTGGCCAAGACCGAGTTTCCAGTGCAGCACTCACTGCCCAGGGGACGGCAACTAGGACGGCCAGCCTGAGCCCCTCCTTCAGCCCTGTGTCTAGATGTCTATATGCTTGCACAGCCAGATCTCAGCGTTCCCAGCTGTAAAGATTTGGTTTGTGGTTTTTCCCCTGGGGGTAAATAATAGCAGCTGCAGTCTTCTGCTAGAAAAGAGCTTGCTTTCCCAGTTTGGAGGCTCAGCTGATGACAAATGCAAAAAGAGAAAAGGACATTCCCCATGGGCCAACCTTTGAAAACGGCAAGGGGCAAGGCAAATATGACTGATCGCAGTTATAATTACATTGTGGCAAGGTTTGATGGGTGGGCTGCTTTGGAAGGGAGGAAACCTTAAAACTGATGGTCTTCTGCCCAAAATGGAGCTCTAAGATTCATTGTGTCTACTTCTGAAAATGGCTGAACTGAAAGACTTCCTTTTGAAAAGTTTCTGATGTAGTGTTGAGACTACAGGCCCCAGCGGCACCTTCAGATTAGAAGTCTGACTCTGCCACTCATTACCAGTGTCAACCAAGTTTTCTTCTCTGGAGAATGGGGATAGTACCTTCCACTTTTCTAGATGTGTTTGTGAAAAGTTATAAATCATATATGCTTAGGATAATGTCCAAACGTTGGCAGACTCAATACAAGGTTAACTGGTAGATATTCATGAGAAAATTAATCTGGCTTAGCACTGAGGCAAGAGAAAGGAAGGAGAAACTACACTGTGACCTGTCTAACATAGGGAGACATTTCTTATACATATGACCGACTCATGGGTCAGAAGTACTCGATGCTTTCCTAAGGTAACTAACTGGGTTCTTGGGACACCCAGGGGGTGTGGTGTTATGCACAAAACTGTGACTGCCAATATGGGAAAGAACAGAGACGGTCCCCTAATATCTGAAGGACTCGGACTGTGGCAGAAGAAATAAATCTGAGCTGTATATGCTGGAAATGGGTTAGAATGAATGAGTGCACAATTCTGGAGTCTACGAGTCTTTGATTCATAAATCATGATTCACATGGGTTCCAAAATCAATTCTGATGTCATTACATTTGTGCATTGATAACAAATTGTTATACTAATCCAAAAGCCTCTAGCTTAAAGAACATAAAGTTGAATCCAAATATTCTAATTTTTATACTAATAATTTTAGACATCAGTTTTCTAAGATCTACTATAAAACAATTTAGCTTGAACATTCAAAATGACAAATATTTGTTTAGAATGTGCAATTACAAGCACCGTGAAGGATACAAAAAAATTTAATATGCTCCCAGACTTCAGAATTAGCTCAGTAAAATGGGGCTATAAGTTAGAATTATAGCTAGACCTTCCTTTTTGGTTACTCTATAACGTTACATTTCTCATCTAAATTATGATACTTGAACCAAGACTGATTACTTCTCTTCAGTCATATGTAGTACTGAGTAGACCTATTTTTATGTAAAAAGTAGCTAGTGGATGGGGAAGCAGCTCACATATACAACACTTGCCTACCAAGTACAAGGCCCTGGGATCAATCCCCTGCACCGAAGATACAAAAATAAAACAAAACAAAAAATCCAGCTAGCACTTATTGAGCTCCTACTATGTGCTAGGCACCTACATTACACTTATGAGATCATTTAGTCTTCAGAGGAACCCTACCAGGTACTTAGGATTATCATCTTCATTTATAGATGAGGAAACTGAAGTCTAGAGAGATTAAGGAATTTGTGCAGAGACACAGCTTAGTGCATCGCCTGGCTAAGAAAAACCACGCGGGTACAGAGAATGTAAGTCTGGATATAAGCAGCAAAATAAACCACGCTGTGAAGGTAGATGGAAATTTTGTAGTTAACAGCAGCTTTTGCGTTTTAAAAATAATGCACTAGAGGGCGCTAAATATACAAACTGACAACTCTTGGTAATGCAGTTCCCACAGTGGTTAAGATATATAATCAGTAATAGATTCAAGCCAAGAAGGCCCTCCCCAAGAGTATGACGCAGTTTATGATAATCGAGAAGCTGTATTCCTATCCCCTCAATTAAAAAAAACCTCACGCTGTATATTAAGCTATACGTAATTTGTCTCTATTTGATACTGCTTGCTATTCCAAGGGCCTTTCACTTGGGTGTTCTTTCCCCTGCTGGCTGAATGGCAAAGGGAAAGGGTAGGGTGACCTGGATGAAAATAAACCTTTAAGAACAGCACCGAGACACATTTTGTTTTTATTTTATCTTATACAATTTATTTTGGCAAAGTAAAACAGGAACATATTTTAAAAGCAAGAAAGAAAACCCACACCCCAGAGTTTAGAGTGAAAAAGAACAAGATTTCACCCTCAGCCTCACATTCCAGAGGGGGCATCTTCTAGCAGTTAACTCCAGGCGTGTCAATTTTTCAATTTATCAAATTGACATTATTTTCCTCTGACAACTAAGGGAACAGAATATTCACTTAAGTAACAAAGACAATTTAAAAGTAACTATTGTTTTCCATTACAAAAGCAATACATTATCACTATGTAACATTTAAAAACAGAGAACTAATACAATTCATTATTCCAATAGACAGAGGAATTCTTTTGATACACATACATACATACAAAAATGTAATTTTCTTAGAAAACTGGATTATCTTGTATACGTCACTTCACTGTGTATGGTGACTATCTTTCCACATCACTAAATAAGTTGTGTGTGTGTGTATGCGGTGTTCAGAATCAAACTCAGGGCCTCAAGGGTGTCAGGCAAGTGCTCTACCACTGAGCCATATAGCAGTCCTCATTTCATTTTTGTTTTATGATTTTGTGCTATTAATTACATAAATCTAGCTAGGTGTGTTGATACGCAGCTACTCGAGGCTGAGGCAAGAGGATCTCAAATTCAGGATCAGCCTGAGTAACTTTGCAATACCCTTTCTCAAAACAAAAAATAAAGGGCCAGGGATTTAGCTCAGTGGTTCCGTCGCTTGCCTTGCAAGCGCAGGGACCCGAGTTTGATCCCTGGTACCAAAAATAAATAAATAAATAAAAAATAAAAAGGGATAGGATGTAGCTTCAGTGGTAGTGTGCTTCTGAGTTCAATCCCACTACTGCAAAAATAAATAAAAATTTTAAAAGTACATAATCTTAAGTAGAAATGTGTAACTATCCCCACACTCCCCCCACCAATGCTATCTCAAACCTAAGAGCTAGAATTTCTTTTGTCACAGAATGCACTCAGATAACATTATAAACTTTATATAAACTAGGGGGCCGGGGATTTAGCTCAGTGGTTTCACCGCCTGCTGCGCAAGCGCAAGGTCCGGAGTTCGATCCCTGGTACTGGAAAAAAAAAGTTCCAAACTTTATATAAACTTTTCCATGTCACTCTCAGAAAGATGAGAGCTAAATACTCTAAAGTACAAGGAACCTCAAGCTCTTCTACTGGTGTGGGAATCTCGTAATTTTACTCTGCAATGTATATTATGACTATTAATAGTATCATCATTTGGCCTTGGCTATGGGTCACTAAGAATGGTGTTAGAAGGGACAAGGATTTGGGGCCCTGCAGGGATTTGTAGAAAGCAACAACACAGCCTAGAAAGGAATTCTTCACTATCTCATGATTGTGGATCATGAATAAATCACAAGTGTGAAGTTCGCCCCTTTTCAGTTCTTTGCAAGAGGTAATTCTCTTTTGTATATCAACTACTACAGTCATTAGTGCAACTTAAAAAAGCACTAATAGCAAAAAAGCCCTAACATTTTTTTCCTTGTACTTCTTTTTTGGAGTGATCTCTTATCTGTAGCTGGTTCCAAACCTAGCTAGCTGTCCAGGAAGCAATAAAAATAATGGAAGTGTGCGCATGCGGGAGAGCAAGAGCTGGGAAATACCACAGCTTGCTGCCCAGCAAAATGCACCCAAGATGAGGTTAGTCTGCCTCTTCACTTTCGGTATGGTGGTGTGACAACACAGCACTACCAAAATTTGGCTTGTCTCTCGCCCCTCTCAAGTATATCCATCAAGTGGAAAGCCCTGGAAAAGGAGACAAGAAGGATAAAAGGGCCAACTACGATCCTGAAAGGCTGTCCGGCAGATGTCATATACTGCATACTGAAGAGCCAGGGGCACAAGCGCAAGGACCCGAGTTTGATCCCCAGTACCAAAAATCAAAACAAAACAAAACAACAACAAAAACCTGTATACTGAAGATGTAAATACCTTCTCTCAGATTGTAGGTGGGAGGACATTCCTATGCTTTCTCCCATGGGCATGGGGATTCAGAACTTTCCATACCCAACCCATCTAAGAACTTTTAAGCAAAGGTGCTGGGTAAATTCTCATTGCTTTCCCTTTTCTTTTTTGTTCTGTGGATTAAACCCAGGGCCTCCTGCCTGCTGAGCCACGGGCTAGGAGCCCAGGCCCCATACTTCAGCGTTCTAGTCAGAGACCAGCTGCAGGCTTGGTAATGTTTGTTCCAAGGCCTTTGCTTGCACTCCCTGCCCCCTTCCCCCTCCCCCTGTACTGGGAACGGAAACCTGGACTTCTGCACTTAGCCACATCCCCAGACCTTTTAATTTTTAAAAAAATTTGGAGGCAGGGTCTCACTGAGCTGTTAAATTGACCAGCCTGGGGTTGAAGAACTTGGAATCCTCGTACCTTAGCCTCCCATGGCGGTGGTATTACAGCCAAGCACCGCCAGCCTGGCTGCATTCTGTCATTTGATCCATGAACCTGACTTAACAAACTTGTTAATCTGCAAGAAGTGGTGAGGAGTTGGAATCACATGCAGGCCAATTTCACAACAGGGCCTTTATTAAATAGCTCCTGACTCCTTTAACAGACCATCTTGAAAATAAACGGTCGCTTCCTGCCGGTGAGCCAGACAACGCACAGACTGCCCACCTGTAGCAGTTTCGTGGATAGCAGCTGCGGGGGCTCCCTGTGGGCCGACTGTTTCAAGACAGGAAGGTGGAGAGGCACTGAATTGCTCTTTTGGAGCAGACAGGGCGCAGAAAGGATTAACGATGAAAGAGGGGTAGGAACCTGACCGCTTCGAAGGTTGAAGTGCTAGTACCACGCGGGCGCGTCCCTCGGACCCCCCACGGACAGAACCTGATAGGTTTATTTCTGGCCTGGGGACTCGGCACAAGGTACGGCCGGCCTCAGGAGACCTCGGTCTAGGTTTTACAGGGCACGTCCCTGTGACTGCCTCCCTTTTCTGGGGCGGCCACTGTCCCCCCTCCCTGTTTCCTTCTGCTACAGGGCGACACCCTGGTGACGCGGCACCAGGCACTAGGCCAGCGGCGCACACCTCGCCCTTCCACAGAGGAGCGAGGGTCTGGGGGTCTGGTCGGCTTGGAAGAATTCAAGAGGGGCAAAATCCCACCCACCTAGAAGAGCGAGCGCGCCCCACACATTCCTCCAGGGCACCTGCGCACACCCGCCAGCGACGGAGCTTACAGAGGGGCCTTTCCACTCTACCCTACACACTGGCCTGGTTGCAAAAGGGCTGCCCTTCTGTTTCTTCCTAAGGAAACATCCCTCTCCTGTGGCTTTTCACCTCAGCCACTCAAAGTGAGGGTTTCTCCGAGATAATTGAGTGAAGAGCAGCTGGAAGCTAAAATATCATTCGAAGCTAGACCGGGATAAACATTAGACTTGAACAAGGTGCAGAAATACCATTATTTCCAAGCCTCATTACGTGTCCGCCTTCCCTCAGATTCTTAACAGCTTGCCAGGGATTCCTGAATCTGCCCACAGAACTCTCAGTGTGCAGCGCATTATGTAACAACACTCCAGAAAAAACGTTCCCGTTCCGAAGGAGCCTCAGGCTTCAAAGGCCTGTCAAGAATCCCACAGCGGGCCCAGGGAAGCATCTCGAAGTAACTCATGTAAAGGTCATTTAAGGTTATTTTCTGGAAACATGGAATCAATGAAGCTTGTCTTTGTCAGGAAGAACAGTTATCCTTGAAACCATAAAAACATGTTGCCTTTCCCTATTTCCCATCCTCTAGTGGCCTGCAGATGTTTGCCTCTTCATGGCAAACAATTTGGTTTTATGGAAACACCGGAAAAAGGATTCTGATCACTTCCTTAATCTACACTTTGGGGATGTTATGGACATATTTTTTGTACGCAAAAAACCTGGTTTTGGACATTTTTTTATTAAGACCTTTTTCCAGTTATGGTTGGGTTCACCAGATACGATTTAAGTTGTTTAAACTTTGAAGGGGGTATTGCTGGGGATTGAATACAGGGCCTCAATGCCTGAGACAGACAAGTGCTCTACCACTGTGTTTTATCCTAGCCCTAAGCATAAAAAAAGAAAGAAGCTCATCAACAAATGTGAGCAGGGTTTGAGCAGGGTATCAGTTTACATACATTGAACCTCATTAAGCAGATAGATACAGTATGTATGTATATATATATGAATGACAGGGTCTCTCACTATGTAGTTCAGGCTGGCCTTGAAGCAAGACCCTGTCTCAAAAACAAAAACCAAACCAAACAATAAAAGGGTATCTAGGGTGTGTGTGTGTGTGTGTGTGTGTGTGTGTGTGTGTGTGTGTGTGTGTGTGTGTGTGTGTGTGTTGTTTTTGCTCTTTAAAAAGGGGCATTCCTGCCCAGGATTTAGCTCTGTGGTTCCGCTGCCTGCCTCACAAACACAAGGACCAGAGTTCAATCCCCAATACCAAAAGGGGGGGGGCACTCCTATAATTGAAGCACCCTGTTTTTCAGTAAAATAAACGTTACCATTAGTACCTCATGAAGTAAATTTTCCTTTTGGGGAATGTGATTAAATACATACCTTACATTTTTGGTATACATATCAGATAAAAGTTGGCCCAAGGAAGACAGCTGCCTGTGGGATGTACAAACATTTATGATCAATTTTTACATTCAATATAGCTTTGGTAATTGGTTTATAAAATGCTTGTACCTCACTAAAGACTCCACCATCTTACAGGAAAATCTGTACTATGCTTATTTTTTTTGTACTATGCTTATTATGTCCAATTAATGTTATTAGTAGTCTGTCAGGTAATTAAAAAGCATATGTAATGACTGGGAATTCCATTGCATTAAAACTTCTAGCTTTGTCATGCTATGTTGGAAGGTTAATTCTTCCTAGTGAAAAGGCAAATAATCCTTCCATTTATTAATGTCATTTATCCAATTATTCTCTGAATACTGAATGATACAGACCTGGATTTGTAATTTACTTAACCTAGTCACTTATGTTTCTTTTTAAAATATGGACACTGGGGCCAGGGATTTAGCTCAGTGGTTCAGCTGCCTGCCTTGCAAGCGCAAGGTCCCCAGTTCAATCCCCAGTACCATTAAAAAAAAAAAAGTTTAAAATAAAGACACTGACAATGTGATAATTTCAAGAATATTGCTGCACCAACTACTTAGAACTAGTAGGTAAGAGATTACTAGAGATGTACTAAGGTCAATATGTCCATATTTGCTGTAATGTATCTTAATTACATGTCTTCCTGTATGTCACCAACATGAGTGTAAAAGCATAGTTTATACCCCATTTTTTACGTATTAATATATATTATTCTTTTGTAGTGTTGGAGGTCAAACCCAGGGCACTGTGCCATGCTAGGCTAGTATTCTACCACTGAGCTACACCCTCAGCCCTAAATGCATTTTAATGATGTCATATTACTCTACCTATTGGCTGGGACATAGTGTGTACAATTATTGGCCTAGTCACTAATCAGTTTTGAGCATTTGTAGTCTGGTTCCTGGCTATGCTAGCTTCCCTCTTCTCTTTGTACCAACTGGCCTTTTTATAACCAGCAGGGTCTCTCGCTTACTAGTTACTATTTAAGCATTATTTACTTTTAGAAATCTTCAGTTCAGAATATTTAATTCCTCTTGCAATGAATTCACAACCTTTTTCAGTACAGGGCCACATTGGAAATATTTTAAACTCTGTAGGCCACAACCTCAGTCATGTATTCCTTTTCTCCCTCTCCACTTTTGCCAATTAAAAAAAAAAAATTCTTAACTCCCAGGTTATAAAACACAGGTTGTGTTTGCCATAGTTTGCTTATTCCTGCCCTAGTTCTTAACAGAAAAAAGGCCAACAAATCTCAACTTCATGCATACATGTCTATGATCACACTAACTTATTAAGTGCTGACTGGCTGTTTAACTTGGTCTTCACCATAATGCTTTCTGGATCTCAGATTATCACCAAGTGCTTTTGTATGACCAATTAATAGAGCAAATCTTAAAGCATATACTATACCTAAGGGGGAAGAGAAACTCAATGGTTTCAAAGAAAGAAAGGAAAAAAAAAAAAAAAAAAAAAGGATCCAAAAGATTTAAATTTATTGCAGCATGTGCACAACAACCATATACTTACACGTAAAACTCTGAAATTATCCACCTGACCTCACTTAGAGTATTTCAAATAACTCCTAGAACTTGACATTGTGATTCTAGTAGCTAATGTAACATATTTACTTTATAAAAATATTCCTGTAGAGGAAGTGGTCCAAGGGAAAAAGTGCCAGTGGTGAGGAGGAAGGGAAAGAGAAATAAGTAGAATAAAGAAATGCCATAGGGCCAGGGATGTAGCTCAGTGGTGCTGCCACCTGCCTCACAAGCACAAGGTCCTGAGTTCAATCCCCGGTACAAAAAATAATAGTAATAATAATAATAATAATAATAATAACAACAAGAATGAAAAATGTGATAGGGGAATTGGAGGAGGAGGGGGAGGGAAGGGGATTAAAAAACAAGCTGTGATATATACATGTAACCACTCCCCAGAATGATTGTAAACTGCATGAACTGCAAACGCGCGATAATAAAATAAAAAGTATATATTCCTGTAGAATTAAAAGTAACACTTGAAAAAAATTAAGTTTCTCGAAGGTTTTTGTTTAGCTGATTAAAGGAGAAAGCTACAAATCCAAATAATAATTCATACTCTTTGCTACTTATCTATCCAATGCTTCATTTTACTCCTATTTTGTGGGACAAAAATCAATTTAGGGTACTGTATTCAGTTTTAGGTGACAAGAGGAAAAAAGAGTAGGCCAGAGATGCAATAAACTCCTCCAGTGCCACTATAGCAATTTAAACACAGAGGGGGAGAGGAGTTAGCTAAGGCTGAATATCTAAAGAGGGTTTTAGGTTAATCCTAAATTCCATCAGTCTCCACTAATATTTGTTAAACCCATCTGAATGTAGCCAGACTGACATTTGTGAGAACCCACAGATTCATGTGTTCTCTTTTAAGATATACAATGTTTCTGGGCCTGCAATTTAGCTCAGTGGTTACTCTGCCTGCCTTCCCGTACCATCCCCGCCCCCCCAAAGATATACAATGTTTCTGAAGAATTTTCTTATTTGTTTGCCTGAGACAGGGTCTCCCCAAGTAGCCCATGCTGGCCTTGCAATCTTCCTGCCTCAGCCTCCCAATTGCTTGGACTACAGGTGTGCACCATCATGCCTGGCTCAGGGGGATTTTAATGGGGTCTTCTGCTTAAGTATTTGGTACTTGTGTGAACTCTGGTTTTACAAATAGTAATACTTTACATGATTCTCTAAAACAACAGAGGCCATCAAATGATAAGAAAGAATGAGGGCAGGCTGGGTGTGGTGACACGTGCCAAACTCCCAGCACTCTGGGAGGCTGAGGCAGGAGGATCCTCACTCAATTTGAGTCCTACCAGGCAACTACCTGTTTCAAAATTAAAAAGGGCTTGAGATACAGCTAAGTCCAAAAGCCCTCAGTTCAATCCCCAGTGCCATTTTTAAAAAATTTGGTTTTTTTTCTGAGACAGGGTCTCACTATGTAGCCCAGGCTGGCCTCGAACTCTTGGCAATCCTCCTGCCTCAGCCTCCTGAGTGCCAGGATTACAGCCGTGTGCCACCATGCCCAGCACCCAGTGCCATATTAAAATTAAAACAAACAAAAAGGTTCTCTTTAACATTCTCACCTCTATCCTTATCTCTGCCCTGGGTGCTTATATAACACATGATTTATAACTTTAGCCCCTCATAAATTACCCTGCTGCCTCTTAGAACAGGAAGAATGATTAACACAAATGGAATGTTGGAAGGATTAAAATCCACGCTTCATTTGTCCTTTCAAATCATGAATTTATTAGGCAGAGGGAGTTATAGTCATCTTAGACTTTCTCCTACTCTCACCCCACAATTCTTTATTTTAACCATATACAATGAATGCTAGTACATTTTCTTTTGGTACCGGGGATCAAACTCTGGGACCTTGTGCTTGTGAGGCAAGCGGTGGCACCACTGAGCTAAATCCTCAGCCCTTAGTACACTTTCTTTCAAGTTAAATAAGTCTATGGGTAATGACTGTAGACTAGTTTATAACTTGGAGCACCTTTATACTTTAATCGAATAAAATAACAAAGTTCCCAAAACTGGTGCACAATTTGTGCTTTGTGCTATGAATGTCAATGTGAAGAAATTTAATGAAGTGAAAGTAACACAGGGTAACTCTTGACCTTCAAGGTAGCCAAATGCCTCACTGTCTGAATAGTGAAGCCCACCAATGAATGAATGAGATTTCCTTGTCACTGTCCCTGCCTACTACTCAGTAAAACACAGACTAGGTACCCAACCTGGCATTATTGGCAGAGAAAGCTCCTCTGAAGCTTAACTTTGATTTAGGGCAAATAAATTGCAGTGTTTGGTTTTCTGGATAATGTACTGACCATGGTGGAAGTCAAGACTAAAAAATACTTGAGACCTTATTCTCAGAAACAGTCACCAACATGCACAAATCAATGATTATTGCTGGACTGAGGAAAGAATGCTTATTTACCAATCTAAACTGGGGACTTCAAATGGGGGAGGATGGATATCAAGTAATCTAGTCTTCAACAGACAAGTCCATGTGAAGGCACATTAACTAATCAAAAACAACAAACAGGGCCTGGGATTTAGCTCAGTGGTACTGCACCTGGCGCTTGCCTCACAAGCACAAAGCAAAAGGTCCTGATCCCTGGTACAGAAATCAAAAACAAAAAAACAAACAGAACTAAAACCAATCCCCCCTTAACCAGTACACTGCCTCTAAGGAGGTTAACCATAGGGGCAAGTCCAATTACATTCACAAACTTGCCTGATGAACACACTAAAACTTAGAATTTTATGATGAGAATATTTCCTGGCATTTTTCTGTGTAAATATGAGAAATGGAGCCCTATAGTCTTGGCTCAAAAAACCTTAAATTTCTTAGGATCTACTTACTTACTAGTCTTTGTTTTGGGACTTGAACTATGTAGCCCAGGCTGGCCTTGAACTTGTGGGATCCTCCTGCCTCAGCCTCCTGAGTGCTGAGATTAAAGGTGTGCACCACCATGCCCAGTTAAGATTCAATTTTTTTTTCTGGTATGGGGATCAAACTCAGGACCTCGTGCTTTTGAGGAAAGGGCCGGGGATTTAGCTCAGTGGTGCCCTGCCTGCCTTGCAGGCGGCAAGGTCCTGAGTTTGATTCCCCGGTACCAAAATCAATCAATCAATCAATCAAAAGGGCCAGGGATTTAGCTCAGTGGTTCCGCCACCTGCCTTGTAAGCCCAAGGTCCTGAGCTTGATCCCCGGTTACCTAAATAAAAACAAAAAACAAAACCCCAACTAAACAAAAACCACAAACAAAACATGATACCAAAATTAGAAATTAGTGTTAAAGCTTTAAGTTTGCCACACATTCCTGGGGACATCAGGGTCCTAAACACTGTGAGTTGAGTGCACTAGGATATAACTATTCATGGCACCTCCTAGAACCTCCTAAAGGCTTGGAACATGACTTTCAACTGTCAGCCTTTAGGGATTTGCTTTCAGTGATAAACTGAGCTGTTACAAATGGATGACCAACTAAATTCTGCCTTGAGAATTAAATGTATTGTTATAGTGCTACTAGTTGTTTATGTAGTACCAAGTACAACTTTGAAGAAATTTGTTGGCATGTTACAACAAAATAAAACAACAGATTGTTGCAAATGTCAGAAGTGACTTTTACCCTACATCCTCTCAAAGAATAGAAACTTGCTCCTGCTATTGCCACCACTCAGTAGTCAGCACCTTAATGGACTCAACTTTATAAAAACAGATGAACATAATTGACTGTTGATTGTAAACAGTTCACATTTGAAGCCAAATAATTTTCTGTTCAGAGACACATTTTTACTACAGCTGTTTTGGGATGAACACTTCTTTAGAATCTAGGAGTATTCCTGCACATGGTTAAACATCTATGTATTGCCACCTTTCTTTTTTCTTTTTTTTTGGTGTCAGGGATCAAACTCGGGCCATTTCGCCTGTGAGGCAGGTGGTGGAACCACTGAGCTAAATCTCTGTCCCTTGCCAGCCATATATTTATAAGATAAATATATTCTTTTGAAATAAGCCGGAATCTACCTGAAATGCCATTTTGTTAATAGGGCCATTGAACTGCTTAGAAAACTAATGGTGTTCTGAACTAATCATGTTAAAGTTTATTTTCAGGGATTCCCTCCAAATTTACGTAACCAGGAAAGGCAGTCAAATCAGAAAAGCAGCATTTTCCATTTGTCCAACATAGTACCATTATTTTTTTCTTGGTTCTGGGGGATTGCCAGGGTATTGACATAGGGCTACCTTCTGTCTTTTTTTTTTAATTTTGAAAGGAGTCTTGCTGAATTGCCTAGGCTTGGCTTGAACACATGATCCTCCTGCCTCAGCCTCCCAGAGTACTAGGATTACCAATGTGTGCCACCATGACCAGCTAATTTAACACTTTTTTGAGGTTTTATCTGCAGTGGATGGACACGAGTAGCAGGTTGTGTTCTCCGAGATTACTAGTCTTTCACAATAACTGTGCCTGATAAAACCCATAGGAATAGATATCCAATTATTTTCTTGTATTATTTTTAGAACAGAGATGATTATTCTTGGGCATAAATCACTAACCATTTCATGTTAACTTTTGACAAGAAAAATACATCTGTAACCTTTTTTTCTTTAGAATCTAAATTTAGCAGCTATTCTACAGATTTATGCTTATATTAAAGAGAAAAGACCCAATCCAAGAATTACTTTAGCATATACTATGTCCTAGGCACTAATGCAGGCACTGTGCATTCAGGAATAAAATGAATCTCTTTATCCAACAAAGATTATACAAGTTACACACTCTGTCCTTCAGGGGCTCATTCAGCAGGGTGAGGAGATTCTACACTGTGGTATTTTTTGTTTCGGTACCTGGGATCAAACTTGGGACCTTGTGCTTGCAAGGTAGGCGGCGGAACCACTGGGTTAAATCCCCGGGAAGGAGATTCTAAATAACAAATTGCAGTAAGTGCTATGAGTGAGGTACAAGGTACACGGGACTATAAAGAACAATGAAAAAAAAAAAAAAAAGAACGAACTTCTTGGGATAGGCTCAGAGAAAGCTTCATAGAGGAAATGCACTAAAACTGAAGGGTACGTTCACAAGGGAAACAGGGACTCCCTGAAAAGACAATAGTGTGTACACAGGAAAGGAGGTATGAGAACATAAGGTAGTTTGGGGGAACTGAAAGAAATAAGTAGGAGCAAAAGAAAAAAAGCAACTAGATTAGCAATTTAGATTTTTGATGGGGCGGGGCAGGGGTAGGGTGGGAAGCAGAAGCCAGATCAGAGCTGGTTTTGTCTTCCCAAAGATCATGGAGTTCTTAAAAGACTGCAACTATGTCATAACAGATTTATATTCCAGCGAAATCACTTTGAAGTGTGACAGATGAATATGAAAGGGACGATTAAAGCCAGGGTAGGCTAGAAGATACTGCATACATACATATAAAAACTCATTTATTTGGCAAATATTTAGAGTGACTTGACTATTCTATGCTAAGTGTGAACTACAGTGGTGGCAGTGGGGAAGACAGAGGATACGTAGACCAAGAAATAAAAAGTCAAGAACAGACAACAGGAATGTGACGGTCACAGTGCTAAAAGACTGACAAAGATTCCTAGGTTTCTGACAAATTGAGATTATACTGTTTTCAGTCTGTATTCTGTTAGTTAAAATATACAGCTCAAGCATTTCCCTTATTACCACATTCCTCTTTAAAAACTACTTTCTGGCACTACACGCTTGCTGTAAAAAACTCATCTGTAAGCCTATACCTTAGAAAGAAAAAGTAGTAAAAGCAGTAAACTTGCACGTGCGTTGTGTGTATGTGGTACTGGAGATTGAACCCAGAGCGTTCTCAATGAGCTACAACCCCAGCCATTTTTTAATCTTGAAACAGGGTTTCACAGAGTTGGCCAGGTGGGACTGCAACTTTCAACCTCCCTGCCTCAGCCTCCCAAAGTACACGAATTACAGGTGTGCATTAACATTCCCTACCCAGAAACGTTAATTCTAAAAACAAAACACTAGCCATGTACAGAATTTTATATATTAAAGAAAGAGAAGGACCACATGTTATTTTCCCCTTAAAATTCAGTGTTGGGAGACAGGTGTATAGTTCAGTAGTATAAGTGCATGCCAGGTATGCTCAAGACTCTAGGTTTGATCTCCAGCAAGAGAGGGAAAATGTGTCCCCTTATTCTTTTTATTCCCATTTGTTCTTTGTTTTTGAGACAGGGTCTCACTAGGTAGTTGAGGCTGGCCTTGAACTTGCTACGTAGCCCAAGCTGGCCTCAAACTCAGGTGATCCTTCCGGGATTGCATACATGTGCCACCATGCCGGCTTTCCTATCTGTTTTTTAACTGGTCAATAAGTGGGAACACACAAAGAGAGTAGTTACAAAAATGTCTATTGTATAAGCAGACAAGCTGTGTTTAGGACCGAGGAGAGAGCCATGGGTGGCAAACTCAAAGCATACAGCTGGTTTGTTACCATGGAAAACTCTACAAGGTTTGCCATCACTGGCCTAGACTATCATGGTACTGTCATCATTTGAACCTGAGACTAGTGAATATTTCAGCTGTCTTTTCAAGTTTCTATTACAGAATTTAAAAACAAAATCTAATTTGATGTTTGTTTCTTTCTTATTCAAAGTAAATTTTCCTCAGGAACGGACTGTCATCTTAGCACAGCCTTCCTTCACGAAAAATTTAAGTACCAGAGATAAGACTAAACTTGAAGAACAAGTTCTCTCTTAACCTTAAAGCCATAAAGTCAAAATACAACAGAGGCCAGACAACAGCACAATGTGTAGATATATGACACAGAGGTATAAATAAGTCTAGGGAGAATTGATTTTTAAATGTAAAAAGGACAGACTTACACATTTTGAATAGTGAAGTTCTAACCTAGTGTTTAAGAATTCAAATGTTCTATAAATCAGTAGAAACTTCTCCAAATTCAGAGATGACAGTGCTAGAACTATGTCCTGTATGTTCACCAATCATTCATGTTACTTTGCCCCTTAGATATGAAATCATTGGTGGTAGAAAGTTTGGTTTGAGAGTTAACAGTACATAGTTTTCACAATTTTCAGAACTGGGCCTGGGATTTAGCTCAGTGGTTCCAGCACCTGCCTTGCAAGTGCCAGATCCCAAGTTTGATCTGCGGTACCAAAAAACAAACAAACAAACAAACAAAAAACACAAAAAAAGAACTGATTTTGTTTCCTGAGAGAACCTAGAGTTATGTAAATAACCAAAAACTCAGGTTTAAAAATAAATTCTAAAATAAAAAAACCACTCGTTTTTGCTCAGAATCATTTAGATTTTTTTAGAAAGCACTTTAAAATGCTATTTATCATTTCTGGGCACTGCAGAATCAGTTTCTTTTACTGCTAGCCAGACTCATACAAATAAACGAACCATCAACCAAATTCCTTCCCCTTGGTCTATCATGTGGACAAGATACTGGCTTTCTGGCTAGTTTTGTCTACATTAAGATTATATCTTCTCAGCTTTTTCTTCTGGCTCTGAAGACTACCAAACTGCTAACAATTATTTTTTTTGAAAGTAAGCTTTTCTTTTCTCTATACCCAGGCAACAAGCATGGATGTTTCTGTAATATCTTATATACCCCCTTTATTATATTATATACCCTCTTTATTATATTACAAGGGCCTAAGGGTCTGTCATTCTCCCCAACTGAAGGTGGGTAAGTTTTAAAACAAAGCGCTTCCCTCTTCTGTGCTGCATGTCAAAGCAAGTCTTCAGGCTGAGGTAGAGCCCTGATGCATCCCCAGCATAGAGAAAGAGTAAGTCTCCTCACTGAGCCAGTGAAACTGGAGCAAAGATTATGAACATTGGTGAGGTAAGGGAGACAGGTGTTGAAATCACTGCTCTGCCACCTTGGGAAAGATTATACAAGAAGGGACCGGGGATTTAGCTCAGTGATTCCGCCGCCTGCAATCCCTGGTACCCCCCCCCCCCAAAAGAGTATATGAGGATCAAACAGTTTTGGGTATTCAGCATTTTGAGGGGGAGCCACACTAGCAGTTAAGAATTTCTGTTCTCCTAAAAATCAAGACTTCCAAAAAAATTCCTCCCCATTCTCTCTAAACTAGCATCACCAATGACCAATATGGCATACCTTGCTATAAAACAAAAACTCTTGCTATTCTAAGTCCGTACTTAAATTATTATATCTCACCTATTAACCAGTGATCTTTCTTTGATGTTAACTGTCAGCAATGCACCAAGATATACATAAGGAAGTGGAAGTAGCATGAAAAGAGAACTTTAAAGAGGCAGAATAAAGGATGGGAGAAAATAGCTAATAAACATTTACATATAAAGGCTTTAAATTAAAAATGTAAAGGAATTAGGTTATGTGTTTGTTGACTGAAATTAGGGCTGCAGTTTCAATCTGTCCCAAGTAGGGGACAAATTTATGCAATATTGGGGGAAAACCAGAATACAGTTTAAATCTGAGGCATAGATATAAGTGTATTTTGGGAGGGCACTTTCAAAAACAATCTCTTGGGGTTGGGGATTTAGCTCAGTGATTTCGCCCGCCTGCCTCACAAGCGCAAGAACCCGAGTTCGACCCCTGGTACCAAAAAAAAAGTTATCAAAAAACAATCTCTTGAGGACAAAGAATATTAAAGTGATAATCTCAAGAAATAAATTCCTATATTATTCAGCAATTTGGGTTCAAGATGTATGAAATATCATTTATCACAGGTTAATAACCAATTTAAATGATACAAAAACTGGTTTGTGTAAAAGTTGTTGATTGAAGGTACATTCTGTATTTCAAAAAGACAATGCTGTTTTCTAATGTACTTACACTAGCGGAGCAAATACAAACTCCAAAACTCAGCTGGGTGTGGTGGCACACACCTGTAACCCCAGCACTGTTGAGAATTTGAGTCAGGGACGTTGCAAGTTTGAGCCCAATGTGGGCAATTTAAGGATTTAGCAAGATCCTGTCTCAAAAAAGGGTGTTTGGGGCCGGGGATTTAGTTCAGTGGTTTCACCGCCTGCTGCACAAGCTCCAGGACCTGAGTTCAATCCCCAGTACCAAAACCATAAAAACAAAAATCAAAAAAGGATGTTTGGGTTTGGGGCTGGGGGAATGCTGGGATATAGCTCAGTGCAAATGCCCTGGGTTCAATGCCAAGGACAGGAAAAACAAAAACAAAAAGCCTCCCAAACTCAAAATACAAATGCAACGATAAACTCTGCATACTTCAGTGCTCATGACAAACATAAGCATAGAAGGAAAAATGCCACTGAAATACTCTTCCTTATAAAACAAAACAACAACAGAAGAACACAACCACAATCTCTAAATAAGGACAGTTGATGAACTTGGTACATTTAGAAATTCTGTTTGCGCTACATTCACCTCTCCAAGCAAATAAAGAACCTCCAAGACATCTTACAACCCTTCCTCTCTGGCTTCATTTTTACAGTGGCTATTCAAAATTTATGCAGGATACTGAAGAGTGCTTTTACCATGTCTGTGGTTAACTTAATAATACATTTTGTTTAGAGACACTGAAGTCTCAAGTAAGAATGGCAAGAACTGTGAGGTCTCTCACGATTTTCCTGCCTTTCTACTCGCTTCATGTATGTAGGAGCAGTATGTTACTCATTTTCTCTCATTTCCAGATGAAATTCCATACTGAAAGAGTTCCAAACTTGAATTAAATAAATTTATTATCTTCATAAGAGAAATAATCAAATTCATTTAAGGTATCTACAATGCTTGAATTATTTAGTATCTTTAACACTATCTGCAAATGAGTATTTCATGATTAGTGTTACCTAACATCATACCCAGGAAAAGCTGGTTAACATTTAATACATTTCTCTATAAGTTAACCTAATCAGGGACCAGGGATTTAGCTCAGTGGCTCCAGCACCTGCCTCGCAAGCACAAGGTCCCGAATTTGATTCCCCGGTGCAAAAAAAAAAAAGAAAAGTTAACCTAATCAGGCCATCTATGTTCAACCATAACATTTTAATGAAAATTTACTGATTTCAGTTCAAACCATTTTCAGGTATGAATCAGTTTATTCTTCTCAATTTACAGGACATTAAATGTCATGGGTGGGATAGAGAAAATTTTCATGTAAAAACTAAATTCAGTGAGTCACACAGCAAGTCAGAATGTTTTCCTAACTCAAGTTCCAGCAGATACGTCAAATGACAAATACACATGACTATTCAAAGATATACTAAGTTTGTTTTGTTTTGTTTTGATACCAGAGATCAAGGGACCTTGCATTTTTGAGGCAGGCGGTGGAACCACTGAACCTAATCCCCAGCCTAAGATATACTAAGTTTTAAGAGCAGACAACGGGTAATCAATGTTTAAACTTGACTCATAAGGTGTTTTATTTGTTTTGTATTATATACATTAATAAGACTTATTACTGGAATGCCTATTTCATTATACATAAAACAAACAGGTACCAGAGGTTGACCCAGTCTTATTCTTAAATTGACCTAACTAAACTTGAGGTCACAGAAGTTGTGCCCTCTAATATAAAAGCAAGTAATGCTATATACCTTGATGAATCTTAAGACACATTAAGGAGCCATTTAATCATTAGTTTTTATATACTGTTGAAGCGTATGCATGAAGCCATCCTCTAGATCTAAGAAATATTGATGGATACCTCCAAATAGTCCAGTTTGGGGTTTTTTTTCCTTTTTGTCTTTTTGCAGAATTCTCTGGCCCATTAGGGGTTCCCTACCTAACTTCCCCCTGAATTATCTTTTCCTCTTATTCAAACTCTGGTGGTCAGGAGAGCATGTTTGCAGCACCAGGGATCAAACCCAGCCAGGGTCTTCTCACTGAACTACATCACTACCCATTTTTATTTTAGATAGGGTCTAAATTACTCAGGCTGGGCTGGAATTTGCAATCCTTCTGCCTCAGCCTCCTGGGATTATAGGCATGAATTGCACCTGGCTAAAAGAGCTCTTTTGAAAGTGATCTTATCAAGAAAGGTCCACTCCAATGCCTATAGACAGTCACTAATGACTGGGTTGTCAATGTAACGAGTGGCTCAAAGTATTTTGAGTGTAGGGATTTATTTAAGAAAAGCTTTAGGAGGCAGGGAAAAGACTAAAGCTGTGCTATCCAGAAGGGGGAAGGGACACTCTAGACAGTGGGGCAAAGGCACAAAGGTGATGAAATAGTACGGTACCCTTCAGATGGTATATGCATGATACATGGACTCCGTAAGATTCCTGCATTCTACAAGGCGATGACTTGAACAGGAATAAGGAAGGCTATGGTACAATTTACTCAAATAATCTTTTGAGGAAATGAGTGAAGACAGTTCTTAGGAATCAATACCAAGTTTAGTATTTTTTATGAGCTCAGGAATCAGAAATCAGGAAGCCCATGTCCCTTGTAAACCTTAACATTGCATTTGCAGCTCTGAAGCTAGTACTGCTAAGATGAAGGTGAAAAATGGAGGGATAATGGAATAGGCACAAATGAGACTGCCCAGGGAGAACATACAATGCAAAAAGGCAAAGAAAGGTAATCTCAAGTAGTATTTAAAATATCATAGGGGGCAGGGATTTAGCTCAGTGGTTCTGCTGCCTGCCTGGATCCCAGGCACCCCAAAATAAATAAATAAATAAACAAACAAACAAACAAACAAATAAATATCATAGAAAAGCTAAGAGTTTATGAAGCTCATGGATCTGGCAATTAGGTACAATGAGGATACATGCTGATTAAAAACATAAAAGATTTATTTTTCATTAGTCTAGAAAATGGCCTCTTCCCTGTAAGGCAGAGGGAGGTTACGAACATTCCGAAAATTGCTTCATAATCTCCCGGTTTTGTATTTAGATCCCTCTCCTTGCAAGAGAAGTTGCTCTGAGCAAAGAAAGGGAGTAGGAACACACACGTAACAAAGTAACCCTTAAAATCACTCCAAAGTTCTTGTACAATGTGTCCATTTTTGCAGCGTGAGCAAAGAAGAAAAAAAATCTTTGAATGTTAAATTCTTTGTACTAAGTAACTATTTACAAGTCAGTTAGGGGCTTTCCAACTCAGCCATGTTCAGTTAGTGACTGAAAAGAATCCACAAAAACTAATAAAAATTTAAAGATATACAAATGAATTAAAAATGCAATCTTGTCAAACTACCAGAGCCCTGCAACTAAAGGAAACAACCTAAACTAAACAGCCCTAAAACTAAAACTAACTGCCCTAAAACTAAAGGAAACATCAGTCTTGGATCCAGGTTAAACTCATTTGTAGGTACAATAGGTATTTCTTCCTAGCATCAAACAGTACTTAGTCAAGCAGGGTGTGGTGGTACAGGCCTGCAATCTCAGCACTGGGGAGGCTGAGACAGGAAGATTCAAGTCCGAGGCCAGCCTGGTGCACACAGTGAGTTCAAGGCCAGCCTGAACTACAGAGCAAGATTCTGTCTCAAAAAGCCAAAAAACAAAGAAACGAACACACAAAGAACATTTTGTCAAGAAACAAGACAGATTTTAGCTGAAAATGTATGAATAACTCATTTTCAATGCCTTTCAAGGTAAGGTCTTTAAATCTCCTCTGATTTTTGTCTATTATTCACTAATCATATGGCCAAGTGGAAATCACGAAATACAAAACATCTTCAACAATGCAAAGTTTCAAAAACTTCATATATACTTTATAATGGCTCAGGAACCTTACTGAATAATATTTACCAAAAGTTATTATAGTTTCATGTTTTATTATAGAAAACCGTAATAAGAGCGACAGAAAGCCAACAGAAAGTATTGAAAACGCCCTTACAATTTCATGTAGACGAAAACACTAGCAGCTTTTATTCTGAATTACTGATGGCTGTATTTAAAAAAAAAAAAAAAAAAAGCAAATCCCACCGGTAAGATTTCGCATTGAGGAAGGAAATACAGACGAGGGTACTGAAAATGGGACTTTTAAAGGAAGGTACAGGAAATTTGAAAAGGGTCCTATATTCAGATGGGCACTGTCTTCGACGGCTTGGATCTTTTTAGAAAAAAAATTTTAAAAATGTTCCTGGGTGTTATTTATACCTTTACACTTGCCTCCAAACTTTGGGAATACTGTATTTTTCTATTCGGACCTGAGAATGTTCAGGCTTCCCCAGAAAACAATCGGTCCTGCCTCCGGACAATGCGCCCCAGAGCCAGCCTCTTCTCGCCAGGTGTCGGGTGGCCTGGGAACACACTGGGGGGTCCCCCGCCACCTTACGTGAGCGCACTTTGCAAGGAGGCCGTCAGGAAACGGAGCGCCAACCTCCTCCTGCACCCACAGTAGCCACCCTTGACGGGCGCGTCCCGGGGGGCTTCCCCGCGGGGACAGAGCGCTCGCCAGTCGGCTCTTCCTCTTCGGGCCGCGACCGCCCCGCCCCGGCCCTCCCCTCCCCCGCCCCGGCCTGGGCCGCAGCCAAACCCCACAGGAATGCAGCCGGTCACATGCGCTGCGGCGGCGGCGGACGTGCCGCTCCCCCCGCGCCCCAAGGAGACCCAGCGCCATCTTGCCCTGACGCAGTTACAAAAGTCACAGGAGCCATCGTGTCTCCTCGTCCGCGCCAGCGCCCCAGAGTCTTGCAGAGGCCGAGCCAGGGCCCTCACCTCGCGCAGGGACAGGAGGAAATGGTGAGGGAAGAGCCTTGCGATTCCCATCGCCACTGCTCGGGTTCCATACCGGCCGCGGCGGCAACGAGCACCATCGTCACTTCTCCCTCTCTGCCTTTGCAACAGCCTCCCCCGACGGTTTTGGCCCCACCCGCTGCTGCAGCATGAGGTCATCGCTAGCCAATCACGACGCGCCCGACAGACTACCTCAAGCGCCGATTCGCTGCCACGACTGCCTCTGCCTCTCCCCATTCAGTTTACCAAGCGCCCAGGGTCGCTGTGGGGCAAGAAGACGGAAACCGCCATTTCGGGGAGCGACCCGGAAAACAAGAGCCAGAATAGCCATGTCACTTTAGTGGGGGAAACCCTCGTTTTATTCTTTGGCCTACCCCCCAGTTTTCTTTCAGATAACCGTCTCCCTGCCCCTCCCTCGTTTAATCACCGCCACATAAAGGAATTCCCGCTCCCCGCCCCGCACACTGTCCCGCGAAGGGTAACTCCTTCCCCGGGGCCAAGACAAGTATAGGAGGCAGCGACAGCGGCTGCACCGACGGCAACAGCAGCGTTTACCGCGAAACACGGTGGCAGGGAGGCGGCACGGACGATGGCTGTGTTTCCCCAGCTGCTTCTCCCCCCGACCTCTTCCGTTTCTCGCTCCTCCATGAGACGGCGCCGCGCTCGCTAGCTCCGCTTTTATCCGGGGCCTGGAGCCTGCGCAGTGGAGCCGCCCCGGCCCCCAGTGGGCGTCGAGTGACGCCCGGCCGGGTTCACCCCGCGCTGGAGGCCCGGTGGGGGCGGGGGGCACCCCTGGGGAGGTCGTCTTGGGGTGGGAGAAAGTGCACCGCTTTCTGGGGAGGACGGCGGGGGTCGCGCCCAGGCCCCACTGTCACCCTTCTGCTCCGGGACGTAGCATGCCCACGCTCACCGATCCAGACTTGAGGGCCACTCGGGGAGAACCAAAAGCGCCGACCCCCCCAAACCTTCGGTGAATTGTTCAGTGCACCTGCTGTGAAAAAGACGGAGCGTGTCCATCTCCCTGTCTCCAGTTTGTTAGTCTTTGCGCCTCGGCGGAATGGAAACGGCGGGCGGCAGCCCACAAGCAAAATGGCGGCGGGCGACTTCGTCCCCTCCCCCCTGCCCC
>NW_004624739.1:24465992-24476441 GCF_000247695.1 Heterocephalus glaber | reverse complement strand
CCGCCGCCGCCGCCGCCGCGGCCGCCGCCGCCGTCGCCGCCATTTTCCCAGAGCGAGAAGCAGTGACACTGAGCGGGCGCAGGGGGCCGAGTCGGAGACCGAGCCGGAGTCGGGGAGCGGCCACCGAGGGGGCACAGACACTCGGAGCAGCCTCGCCGTCGCCCCTGCTTTCCCGTGGACCGCCTGGGCGCGCCCTCCCCGACCCCGGCTCCGGGAGAAGAGGCTTCGCGCTGCTGTGTGGGGAGGGTGTGTGTGGAACCGGTCCCGCGTCCGCAGTGGCTGCTGTCGGGGGGTCGCCGGGTCGCCGAGGTGCCGAGACACTTCTGGGGGACCGAGCAGATAACGGGGTCCGGGCGTCTGGTGTGTGAACACCCCAGGTCAGTGCATGTCGCGCCCGTGGGAGTCGGTAGTGTCGGGGTTCGGGGAGGGGGCGCCGCGTCGTTATCCCTCGCAGGCGAGAGGACGCAGACTCTGGGCGTCCGCGCCCGGCCCGGAAGGTGCTCGCGTCCATCGGGCTGCCCTGTCCCGTGCCTGTCCCAGACACGGAGCATTATGGCGGGTTTTGGGGTGGTGGAAGGGGGAACTGGCAGTTCAACCCCTGCGAGCGGGGGTTGGGGTGGGCGCCTGCCTCCCGGGGCCGCGGTGCGGAGGGAGCGCGGGCCGGCGGCGGGGCTCGCGTCTCCGAGGCCCGGGAGCTGCCAGCGGGCCCCTTTCTCAGCTGTGTCTGGTTCAGGTGCTGAAAAGCCGGACAGGCCCCCTTTTCTCCTCCCATTTCCCGATTGGCAGTGCCTGGCATAAGGTCCTCGCAGATACGAAGTGGGGCAGAAGGACGGCCTGGGCATCTCTCTTTGTGGGGGAGCGAGACAGCTCCCCATCCTCGCCCGGAGAGGGCGAACCCGCCCCCGTGGTGGTCACCCCAGCACCCAGCCTTCGCAGTCTCCACCCCCACTCCTCTTGCTTTGCTGTCGGAGCCCCAGAATCCACAGTGTGGCTCATTGCAGAAAAGCTTATTTGGACCAAAGGACTGGCACAAACACTGGCAGCAGACAAACGGTTCCCTGTGCTGGACTGGGGAGGAGGGAGAGAAAGCAATCCAGAGCGCTCGCTCTTATTGGCCTCAGTTCTGCGTATCCGTCCCGGCCGGGCTCGCTCTCGGGAATGATACAATGTAAAGTCCAAGCGAATCGCTACAGTTAGCTACAGAGTAAATCTCGTGTTGCCTATTTTATTCACCTTTTAGAGATGTGAATGAGGTAAGGGCTTGGAGTTCTGAAGACCTTGAAGAGAATCAAGCGAAGTGCCCTCAACTCTAGGCTGGAGACATCAATAGCTAACTGGACAGTGGTCCTGTTTCTCCTTTAATTTCAGAGATGGGAGTAAAAACTGTAATTTCCCTCTTTTGTCCTTTACAGATTCTAAAAATGGCGGCCCCAGGCTGATGTTGTGGTAATCTAATCAGCTCGGGTCCTCCACACCCCATGCAGTGCGTTTGTCTGCAGCATATTACAGGCTTATTATGTTTACATGAAAAGACAACGCTTTTTTTCTTTGCTCGCGCCATTTACAAAAATGCGCTGATTTTACTGCACATTACAATATTATGTTTTTAGTTTATTTTATTTTTCCTGAGAGCCAGATACAACGACAACACTTTTGAAAAAAATAAAAACACCCAGGTAGCCTTGGAAATTTCAGTGATCAGGATGGATGCTCTTAAACATTATAAAAAATACTCAAGTACCAATAATAGTTTATGTTGGGTTTAATTCAAGCATGATCTATTCAATATGTCAGTATAGATTTAAAAATCGTGTAAGAGTATAAGTGTAACCTGTTTTATATGATTGGATGTTTTAACCTAGCGTGAAACATTTCTCATCCAACTCTCGACCAATTTTGGTTTTTGTATTGTTTCCCCGTAAATTTTAGGGAGCTGTACAAACGAGCCTAAACCTGTTACTTCACTTGAGAATAAAGATGCTATCCTTTCCAGTATATTTTGCATCAGTTTTCCCCGTGTATTTAAAGCTTTCCTTAAGAAATTCAAAGTTGATTGTGTGTCTGGTAAAGTGAAGCTGTATGTTTTGCTGCCTTTTAAATTTGTCTTACAGCATACTATCATTATGTAAGTAAGAAGTAAGGCTTTGTTTCTTGATTCCTCACCCCCACTCCTACCTAACATGCCAATTTACCTATTAGGGGATTGTGGAACTTAGTCTGTTTTAATACACCTTAAATACAATCATTACCATAATATGGTCTTGAATCAGTTTTATGTTTTTTTCTGAATCTTATGGACTGATACTGAAAGTTAAATGGTGTCAGGTGTCATGTAACTGTATTTTCAAAAGTGGAATAATTAGAATTCATTTCTATAGTGGGAGGCGGTCTTTTGGGGCTGTACCAAGCAGTGAGATATAAGTGGGTCATTAAATGCCATTACTGTCCCTTCTGATTGTGGAACAACTGAAAGATGCCTGTCAACCCAATGGTACTTAAAAGATTGGAGACCACACACCCTATCATGATTCTCTTATTCCATTGTAAATATTTTAGAGCAGAATTTACTTCATAGGATGAATATAGGAACTAGTTGATGATAAGATTCTATTCTATAAAATTATTATAGAAATAACTGGCTTAGGGATGTTCTGCATTCTAGTGAGCTCCATCCTTGAAGAGTGAACATACAACCTTACTCAGAAATATTGACATTTTATTATGTAGTGAAATGTTGGTGGGTGGTGGGAGATCGTATAGGAACTTGGAGTCAATGCTCATGTTACACTTTTAAGTAGACAAATATAGATCCTTCACTGCTGTGTAACTGCTGTGCATTTATTCTATGGGCTGTAGGTTAAGATCTGTGGTACAGAAGCACGTTGCTTTTTGAAACTAATGTATGAGATCAGGGTAGTCTTATAAATTTCATTTATTTAGCCATAGGAGAGAAACTGTCTGTGCTCATAGTTTTCTTGATAGTGACCTTGGTTAGGCCTAGACACGAAGTATTTGGACTTAGCTTTGAACAAAAAATACCAGGTTAGAAATGGTAAGAAAAGCTTCCTTAAGTTTATCAGCTTTCTTCATACTGACTTATTCGTTGTTTTGGGTTTGTTTGTGTTGTTCATTTTGATGTTTTGTTTTCTATAAAATGAAAAAAATTTAAAAAGCTATTGTGCTTTGTTTCACTTTATAAATTTTTTTAAAAAAATCAGTTGACTATAGCCTGGGATACATAGTGAGTTCAAGGCCAGCCTGAACTACAAAGGGATACCCTGCCTCAAAAAATTTAAAAAAGGAGTTTAACTGTTGGTAAAAATCAATTGACTATACATGTTTTAAATTAGCATCATGGAGTCAAATTTATTAAAAGGTTATATGTAATTGTTCCCAGGAAGTTTAGAAACATTTGGTCCCTTGAGGGAAAACTAGTCAGATAGTCTTTGTTCTTAGAATAGCTAAGTTTGAAGGATTACTTGTTTATCTGTTTAAGTGGATTTGTAGAACACCGTAATGTAATTGGAGAGTAAATTTTAGTTTTAGAGACTTTTTTTTTTTGGTACCAGGATCGAACTTGGGTCCTTGTGCTTCCAAGGGAGGCAATGAAACCACTGAGCTAAATCCCCTGCAGTTTTAGAGACATTTTGATCACACTCAGCTTTTGTCAGTGTAAATTAAAGGATCTCTTTGATCTCTGTTTTAAGTTTAGAACCTTTACAGGTCTCTATTTGCATTCAACTTTATTGGACTCTGATAACTCTCCTATAATTTGCCTTGTCTGGTTTCCTTACAGCTTCCAGGCAGAGATTTTTTGCCATGTATATACCACAGTAAGCTTTGGATTTACTGGATCTAAAAACAACAAGGTAGAGACAAAAACCAATTAATAAATGAGGAGAATTTCCTCCCCTCAATACATACTTTAGTGATCTTAGGCCAAATTGTAATTTTTTAAACTGGCATCTAAATTTCTAAGATTGATGTACTCATTTTTTTAATGCACTAATCTCTTACAAAAACCTGCAGTTTTATTTTTAAAAGTCCATTAAGTAAGTCCTAACAGCTCTGCTTTTCTGGAGTTTACTGCTGGGATATACGTGTATACTACCTTATTGTATTTAAAATGTGTAAAACCAGCAGAACTTTGAAGACCTATGAAGACTGCCTTGGGCTGGGGATTTAGCTCAGTGGTCTTGCCGCCTGCTGCGCAAGCACAAGGACCAGAGTTCGATCCCTGGTACCAAAAAAAAAAAAAAAAAAATGACTGCCTTAGGAATATTAGTATGCAGTTTTCTTCAAGGATATTTTTAAAGGATTTATTCTTAAATGAAAGTTGCTGAATTATTTGTTAAATTTAAAGCTTCTATTTGAACACATGTACACCTCAAATATTCAGGGTGATTAGGGGTTATTCCTTGTTATGTGTTAGAATAAATTTTCGATACGTGTGTTCTATGAGACAATTTACTACTGAGTATAGGATTACTTTCTGAGTTACTGGGCAAGTAATAAACAGGATCTATTTGAAGTATTGCTGTATGACTGTAACTAGCTTTTAGGCTGGGTTCAAAATTACAATGGTTCAACTTTATTGTTTTGTGATGTAGCTATAATGAGAGGACCTTTTTTTCCCTTAATGAACCCTAAAAATGTGTGTAGGGGTTGGGGATTTAGCTTAGTGGTTTCGCCGCCTGCTGCACAAGTGCGAGGACCTGAGTTCAATCCTGGGTACCAAAAATTAAAAATAAAAATTTGTGTAACACAGAAAAACATTTGTGGTTGAAAATTGCTTTCTGCAATATGAAGTACACGGCATTTAAAAATACAGCTATTGCTAGTCAACAGTGAATATTTTATAACGGTGAAAATTAACCATATTACATGGCAAGAAAATTATTATTGTACAGTCCTATGCTAAGTGCCACATTAAAAATCAGATGATGCTGGGTGTGGTGGCACACATATAATCCCAGCTACTCACGAGGATGAAAAGTTTGAGAAAGCCTGGGCAACTTAATATCTCAAAATAAAAAGCAGGGGTGGGGTGGGCCTCAGGGGTGAGGGTGAGGACACCACTCAGTGGTGGAGCACTTAACTGGCATGCTGGAGGCCCTGGTTTGATCTGTAGTACCAGCAGGGGATGGTGGTGACACAGGCTAAGTTAATTCGCTCCTATTTGTGTCTTTAAGGATACAATTTTTTCTTTTTTTCTATAGTTTTTATTTTTTTGTAACTAAGATACTTTTTACTTAAACCACAATCAGGAAACAGTTGTTACATTTTCACTGGCTATGAAAATCAGTTCTTTTTTCCCTCCTAGACAATTCATCTTTTTTGTGAGACAGTCTCGCTATTAGTTCAGGCTGGCCTTGAACTCACTATGTAGCTCAGGCTGGCTTCCAAATCACAGCAGTCCTCCTGCCTCAGTCAACTTCCAGAGTGCTGTGATTACAGGCATGTGCTACCATGCTTGGCTCCTCCTGGACAAGTCCTAAGCCAAATCTTAGTTTTAGGTGATTTAAGAAAGCCATTTCTTTATTGTTAGGTGAATTTCACAGTTTTTTTTGAAGTCTCACTTAGGGTTTTGGGGGTTTTTTTGTATGGGGGATCAAACTAGCTCTTTGAGTGTCGGTTTTTTTTGGTACCTGGGATCGAACTCAGGACCTTGCGCTTGCAAGGCAGGCGCCGGAACCACTGAGCTAAATCTCCGGCCCCAAACTAGCTCTTTGAAATGTTAAAGATTTTTAATCCAACAGGACAACAAAGAATTAATTTTTGAAGTATTAAGAGGTCATCAAAAACATTGTCTTTTAATGAGTGAATAGTAACATAATAATTAGTAAATAATCAACTAGTTATGCATCATTTTAAATTAAAATACTGGTTTTTGCATCTTAAAACTAAAGTATGAAATCTGGGTGTAAGAAATATATGAGAAAGAAAATCGTCTTTGTAGCTTTCTTTATTGTGTTTTTACAATTGAAGAGGTACAGTAATTTCCTAACATATTTTAGATTGCTTAATTTAGAGCTAATCCAAGGGAAGAATTACAGTACTCTTAGTCCTGAAATTTATTACTGAGAAAAATAATACTGAGTAGTCATACCTTTGTCATAGCCAATGTAGTTGCAGCATTTAGGGCCTATAGCAGAAAGCTAGGATATGACAATGGGATTGAGGGTTTGGTTTTTTTTTTGTATTAAATTGTTTTATTGGTACATTGTAGGTTTACAACACAATTACATTTCTCATTGGGAATTGTACCTTTACATAATGCATCTTGGTTCTTATTTTTTCCCCATTCCTAGCCCTCCCTTCACGCCCTCCACCCTTCCCTATTTACAAAGACTTTATTTCCATTTTTTCCATTTCTCATCATTTTTCCTTTCCCTTCTTTCCTTTCCCCTGCCCCTCCCACTACCCCTACCCCTTTGGACCTTTTCTTCCTATTTTACATTATCGATTATTCATTCTAATCATTGGTACATTTTAGGTATACAATATAATGACATTCATCATTGGAAATTTGCACCTTTACATAGTCTCTCTTGGTTCTTATTTTTTACCCTTCCCTAGCCCTCCCTTCAACCCCTCCAGTCCCTCCCTATTTACAAAGATTTTGTTCCTATTTTTCCATTTTCTCATATTAATCCCATCAATGGGATTGAGTTTTGATGTGTGGTATTTATATGTTACATAAAATTAACACAATTATGTTGTCTAACATCCTAGTAAAAACTTTAAAATTAAAAAAATGTATGTTGACTTGTCTTTTCAGAGATTATTTAAAAACAATTTATTTTTTGCTTAAATTCTTTTATTGGTCCGTTTTAGGTATACAATACATTTACATTTATCATTGGGTGCTTGTACCTGTACCTGATGTATCTTGGTTCTTATTTTTTCCCCATTACCTGTGCACCCTTCCCTATTTACATACTTTGTTTCCATTTTTTTTTCTTTTCTCGTAATTTTTCCTTTCCATTCTTCCCTTTCCCCATGTCCTCCCACCACCCCTACCTTAAAAACAATTTATATTTAAAAATGTAAGTAGAATTTACCCTGAAGAATTATTTTAAATTTACTTAAGTTTGAAAGTTGAGTATGGGGCCAGGGATTTAGTTTAGCGGTTCCGCTGCTTGCCTTGCAAGTGTAAGGACCCGAGTTCAATCCCCAGTACCAAAAAAAAAGTTAAGTATGTTTTTTTCATTTTTATCACTGTTTTGTCTAAGAATAAAGTCAAGCCTAGTGTCAGTTGTTTTTGGCAAAAAAGTGAGGAATGTGGTGAAAACAGCCATTACTATTTAGGATATTTATTGTAAGGAAAACAAGCTTCTCTTTTTCAAAGGTTCTCAGATAAGAATGTATATGCCCTTCTCTAATATTTTTATTTTCTTATTTAATAGACTAATAAATGTAAGTTTCTATTTGAGTTTACAGTGAAACATGATGAAATTCTTTTTTTTATCTTGCTTTGTATGTCAAAGTCAAATTCCTGTTTTCAGAAATTTGAAAACACATTTTCTTTGTAATGAAGTGAAAGAAAATGGGAAATTTCTTGATGTGACTAATTTGGTTAGGATTGTGCTCTAGGTGCCGTAAATTGCTGGGGGCCTGAGGTTGGTCTAATACACAACAATGCTCATCCATGTGGAATCTATCTAGATGTAGCTTTAACTCAGCCCCCCCCCCCCCATCTTGCTGCTTAGTGCAGGCTGGCCTTGAACTCAATATGGTAGTCTAGACTGGCCTGAAACTCAGTGATCCTCCTGCCTCAGTCTCCTGGGTGCTGGGATTACAGGCATGGGCCACCACACCCAGATTTGCTGGTTCTCTTTAAACAGAGATGTTTAATTGGTTGAATTGACACAGATTTAAACTGTAAAGCCTCCAACAAAACAATATTTTCAAAAGCTAAAGAAAAGATGAATTTTTTGGGGGGGGAGGGTGTTGGTGCTGGGTATTGAACTCTGATCTTTGTGGTTGCAAGGCAGGTGGCAGGAGGCGGAACCACTGAGCTAAATCCCCAGCTGAGAAAAGATGGATTTGAGTAGCTACTATTTTCTTGGCACTAAGGATAGAGAGAGGAGTAAGATTGCTACCTTGATAGATCTCATTGTTTTTTTCCACCTCTCAAAAACCTACTATTTTAGGGTTCCTTTCAACGTGAGAAATAGACATCAGCTTTAGCTATCTTAAGTAAAGGATTTGTTAAGAGGGCTATAGGGAAGTCTCATAATTTATTTGAAGAAAGTACAGATGGGACTTAGAAATTAGGAAAGTGTTGGAGAGCCACTTCTCCATCTTAATCTCTCTTAATTAGCTGACTGGTAAGGAAATTCTAGTGGGAAAGCTATTTATGGTGTGTGTGGGCGTTTCCCTGGATGGAGAATAACAGACACCTATTTACCTAAAAACAATTATTTTTTTGAACAGTGTTCACAGATACTTGGGAGGGCCTTCAAAACTAAGTAATTGGTATATCAAACTGATGATTCCATTTTTTAGCTAAAAAAATGCAAATATATACATATGTTGAGGAATGCCTTAAAAAGCAAAGTTTTTGTTGTAACTTTTTGTTTTGAAATAATTTTAAAGTTGCAGAAAACTAGGCCTGGGATGCAGCTCAGTGGCACTGCACTTGCCATCCAAGTACAAGGTCCTGAGTTCGATCCCCAGTACTGAAAAAAAAAAAAAGTCACAGAAAACTAACTTGACTAATACAAAGAACTCCCATATACTCTTTATCTATATTACCCTTTTTGTAACGTTTTGCCACATTTACTTTATTATTGTCTATAGACATTTTTTCCTGAAGCATTTGAGAGTAGGTTGTATATACTTGGGCCTTTATTTCTCTTAATATTTATGTATTCATTTCCTAAGAACAAGGGTGTTTTCTTATGTAACTAGAATGCTTATTAAGCCTAGAAAATTTAGCATCCATCTGATACTTTTATGTAGTTTTAGTATATGTGTTGCCAAAGTGAGCACTTTTATCTAGTTTGTAGTTCATATTTTAGTTATCAGTTGCTCCAATTACCCCCCCCCCCCACACACATAGCCAGTCCAGGATTACAGCTTGCATGTAGGGTTTTGTTTTGTTTTGTTTTGAGACACGATCTTGCTGTGGAGTCTAGGCTGGCCTTGAACTCACTATGTAGCATAGGCTGGCTTCAAACTCATGCAGTTCCTCCTGCCTCAGCCTCTTGAGTGTTGGGATTACAGGCATGAGTCACCATGCCTGACTGAAAGTTAGCTTTCGAATTTACATTTCCTTAATATGCTTGCATAATTGACTACACGTTTGTGTTACTGATGTTTCTGGCCCAAGCTGGTTAACCAACCATATGCCACCACACCCAGCTTTAGTGTCCTTTAATCTGAAAAGTTTCCTTAGCCTTTCTCTGTCTTTCATGACATTGACAGGGTAATCATGTAGTGGTCAATTTAAGTTTGTGTAAGGTTTCTTCATGTTCAGAGTCTGCATTTTTTGCTGGAATATTAGATAAGTAATGGATGTCTTTCTGCCATTTGAGACACATGATATTTGTTTGCCCTTTTTTTCAGTATGCTCATTTTAGTAGGTTGGTTAGGGTGTTGAATAGTTTCTCCATTGTATAATTACTGTTTCATTTTACTATTATTTATCTGTAGGGCAATCATTAGAGTTTGTATAAATATATTGTTCCTCATCAAATTTACTGACCTACATTTAGCATCTATTGATGTTCTTGCCTAAATAAAACTTTTCTATGTTGGTTGAAGAAACACCAGGGTTTTTAATAGTGATTTTTTTTTCTTGGCAATTGAGACTGTGGGAGTTTTGTTTTCTTCTGGAATATTTCAGTAGTGCATATGGATTTCTCATGTAATTACAACAAATTTAAGCGTAATTTAGGTTGTATAAATAATATTTTTGTCATTTTCTTCATAAGTGAGATTAAAATAATTTCTAGATATTAGTCTACTTTGAAATCCAAAACACAAAAATTAAATACTTATTAGATTTTTTGAAGTATTTTAAAAAATTATTCCAGCCCCTTAGTCCTTAGCATTGCTGTTACATGTGTCTTATGTTGTTTTGCTTAGGTTTGTCACTTGCTACTCATGCTATCAGTTTAATTTCTTTTTTTTAAATTTTATTTTATTGGTCCATTTTAGGTATACAGTATAATGACATTCATTATTTGAAATTTGCACCTTTACATAATCTCGCTTGGTTATTATTTTTCCCGCTTCCCCTGCCCTCCCTTCAACCCCTCCATTCCTCCCTATTTACAAAGACTTTGTTTCCATTTTTTCATTTTCTCATTAATTCCATTGCCTTCTTTAATTTCCCCTACCCCTCCCACTTCCCCTTCCCCTTTGCCCCTTTTCTTCCTATTTCACATTATCTGTTATACCTTTTAGTCCTTATTTACACTTTTGGTTTCTCACACTAGA
>NW_004624739.1:24389287-24461054 GCF_000247695.1 Heterocephalus glaber | reverse complement strand
GAATAAAACAGAGAATCTAGAAATAGAACCACACATATATGGTCCACTGAGTTTTGAAAGATTATTTAACATTAGTATTTTATAGAATATAAACTCAATTCAAGAGCCGAGGAAGAGATAAGTGTTTTCAGCAAACGGTGAAAGTTAATTTCTTTGGAAATTTTCAGAGAGTGGGAGAAGAAAAATTTGAGACTTGTGAATACTTGTATAGCTTATATTTTGTAAAAGTTAAAATTTCCTTCAGAGAAAATTAATATAATATTTCACAACCATGAGAATTAAAAAGATAATGCAGTGGATACTGAATATTTTGTAGGTGGTTTAAAAAGTTCATTTAAATTGATTGTGTCCAAACATGTCTTATACAACAAATATGTTACTACCAAATATTATCCCAGAGTTTAAATGAAATATGGTAAGAGGTGCAAAAACAAGCCTAATGAACTAGAGAATTTTCTTTTAAGCCAGAACACTCATCTTAGACATGTAAAGTAGGATCCTGTTGACTGAAATTGACAAACTACAGTTAGAATTGATGGGTCAGGTATTTGACTTAAATAATTCTAATTGATACCTCATTTGTCAGTTATATGGAGTACTGATTAAAGTGAACATTCCTGGACCCCATTCCAGACCTGCATAATCACAATTTTTGCGGTGGGGTCTTGAATCTGCATTTTAGGACTTGGTCCATCTGATTTTTTTTTTTTTTAATGTTTTAGTCTTTGCTTTTATTGTACAAGGAGAATGAGCCTCAGAGAGGTTAATTTTCCCAAGGCAATAGGCACTGGTTGATAGAAATTAATACTTAGAGTCTCATGCTTGGTGCATCTACTTTTCCAAAAAGTCATGCTGATCATTTCTGTTTAGAAGCCAGGATTTTGGAGTTGCTGAAGGAGAGAATGCTGGTCTCTATGTGGTATCATGCAGCAGATCTGTATTCGCTGCCTTTGTACATTGCAGTTTAAGATGATGTGTTGATTTCCAGAACCCATGTTTTTTGTATAAAGGTCTTAGATTGAAATTACACATTACAGATGGGGAGCAAGTTGTGCTGAGCCTTGGATGCCAGGATAAAATAATATGTACTTTGTGGGAGAGCTACTGAAAATTTTGATTTGGGGAAAGACATAAAGGGGTATAGTTATTTACCCCATCCAATTTTTAAGATTGTGAAAGTAGTATATTATTATTAAAAGAACTCAAGAGTGCTGTACTTCTTTAGAGGCATATTTTGTAGGACTTAAGAGTTAAGATTCTAGAACCATACCACTTTGGTTTGATTGCACTCCAACCAGGTCTTACTGCTGTGTAACCTTGGGCACATTACTTACCTTTTTGTGGCTTAGGTTCTTGATCTGCAAAATGGAAATGATAATAGAGCCTATCTCACAGGATTATTTTGAGAATTTGGTGAGGTAAAATATGTGTAAAATTCTTGGTAAGCTCTATAGTTTCAACTTGATTTCTTTCTCCAAGATCCTTTCATATGATGAAATGACCAATATTTATAGTTTATTTTTCCTAAAGTGTTTTAGGTGGACACCATAGAATTTTCCTTAACCTTTGTTTAAGCTTGTTAGTTGAATGTTCATAGTTGTATTTGTTCCCCTATTGGCTAATCTCATTGTACTTGGTTTGTGTGATTATTTTATTAAATATTACATAAATCAGTGATGAATATGTAGAAAGAAATGTTTAATGAAAATGATGTTAAATGCCTTGAAAAACTTAATAAAGGCAAATTCATTGCTAAGGAAAGTTGTTGTCCAGTTATGTGTGGGCAAGATAATTAAAAGATTATGGGGAAAACTAAGACTGTAGTAGGAAGTCTGTGTATAGATTACTGCACAAGTGTCTTCAATGATTTCTTACCTTCAAATAAACCAAAAACTAGTCAGTGCATTATTGATTTTTTTTTTCCTGGTACTGAGGATTGAACCCAGGGCCTTGCTACATCCCCAGCCTTTTTTTGTTTTTAATTTTGAAACAAGGTCTCAATAAGTTGCCCAAACTGGGTTTGAACTTTGGATTCTCCTGCTTCATTCTCCCAGAGTGCTGGGATTACAGTTGTGTACTACCACGCCCAGCTTCAATATATTTTATAGAGACATGACCCGTAGTTGCAGTTAGGGGAGTGATACTCAAAACATACCTTTTCGCTTAACTCTAAAAAAAATGATAATGATTTTTAAGTTAAAAATGCAAATGTTTAAGATATGTATTTTTATGATTCTCCATGTTAACTGTCATGAGCTTCTAGTCCCTGTTGTGTGTATGTAAATTCACATTTCTTTAGTGCAGAAGGTATTGGACCCTACTGTATTTTGTAACTTTTTTTTGGTCTACTATCTTGAAAATCAAAAAATGTCTTTTTGGAATCTGACACTGGTTTGTCCAGTATAGGAATGAGCCTTATCTGATGAAATGACAGATTTCAAGTGTTTTAGAAACTTATCAGAATAACTTATCAGGATCCAGAACCCTTGGTATTTTGTCAGATTTAGATTGTACTCTTCTTAAAGATTTTTTTTGAACTCTGATAATTTTATAACTGGATTCATTTAGTGTCAAAGAGTTGAGTGCTTTTTATATAAAAGTATTAACATAGCTGACAGTCGTGGCTTGTTGATCTTACATTTTTTTTTATCTTGTATATATTCTTTAAGAGAAGTAATTGATGCTGGTGTGGACATATTGCTGAGTCACCATATTTGGTTTTCAGATTTAAGCCTATAGTTGGTGTATTATAAATATATATGACAAGTATTATATATTAGTATTAACCTATTAGCTATATATTAGTCTGTTAACTGCTTGATCTTTGACCCTCCCCCTCACACACTGGGATCAAACTCAGGACCTTGCTCTTGTCAGGCAGGTGTGGCACCACTGAGCTATATCCCTGGCTTGATCTTTGAATTTTAAATTAAAATTAATGCACTGTATATCTTATACAGTGGTGCCAAAGGATAAATGCTCTTTTATTATGTAATTACTTTGAGAATAAAAACAGATTTGTTATTCAAATTTAGTCTAAAGTGATTATGCAACTTGTATTTAAATGAAAATTCCAGTGGCTTAGTCTAAAATATCACTTGTAGGAAATAAAATTTGTGTCTTACCTTATAAATAATTCCTTAAGGATTTTGAACAAAAATATTCCTAGTTCAGTCTCTAATTTCACACAGCCATTTTTCTCCATTTTCAAATGCCTTTTTATGAGAATGTTCAGCTTAGTACATGTGCTTTATTTTTCATTTATATATAATCTCTTTAAAGAAAGATAAATCTTTACAGTAAATTTTGAAAGTGGATATATCCTGTTTCATAGTGTTATGCAAAAAAAGGTACATAATCAGTCTTTATATATTGGAATATTAGTATGGAACATGGTTAATGTCAAGATTAGAAACTTGTCTATTATTTATTATTACTGTGAACTACACTTTTTTGAGTAGGACAAAGTGGAAACTAATTTTGAAGTGTAGTATATATTCTGTCCAATGTAAGCAATACAGTAGTTCTAAAATAGAACATTGGAGTGAATGCCCCCCGCCCCGCGCCGCCAAGACATTTAGGCCACATCTCGGACCTACTAAATCAGAATCTCCAGGGTGAAGCATAGCAATCTTTTATTTTCTACTCCCACTTCTAAAGCAGCCTGTGCATCTATGGTTGGGAGCTACTAATTTATTATTATGATTTTATTAATTAAATTTTTTTTTTGAGACAGTCTCACTATGTAGTTCAGTGGCCTTGAATTCATTGTGTAGCTCAGGCTGGCCTCAAACTCACATGATCCTTTTGTCTCAACCTTCCAAGTCCTGGGATTACAGGCATGGGCCACCATACCCAGTTTGGGAACTACTAATTTAAAGGTCAAGTTACAATAATGAAATGATTTAGAAAATTATTCTTGTTGCCCAAGTCTGAATAATAATATGTAATAATAAAAATGTAAACAGTAATATGAGAAAGATTTGTTTAAATTCTATTAGATTTTATGCACATTTTTTGATGAAAATGACAAGTCTGAAAGAAATAGATTTAAAGTAGTGATAGAAGGCATACTTAGCTCTGAAGAGTAAAGACCAACGTTCTATGTGAGATTAAAGAATAAAAGCATACACTTATTGGTGACTTTTAACTGTTTCAATGAAAAAGTTTAAAGCTGTAATCTCACCTAAAAGGGAGGCTGAAAATGGTACAGTATTTGTACACAATGGAGTACTACCTTGCTATAAAAGAGGATAAACTTGAGTCATTTGTAAGAAAATGCATGCACCTTAAGACCATAATGTTCAGTGAAATAAACCAAACACACAAGCTTAAATAGCACATGGTTTTCTTAAATGAGAAACCCAAAATACAGACAAAGAACAAAGTAAAAGATAATGGGAAAAGTGTAGGTGCCTGTACCTGCTACTACAGTTAAGATGCCAGGCAGTTCACTACAAGGATTGTTGGTTTGGCACTCTTATATAACTGTACCCACCTCTCTCCTCTTCCTAATCTCCTCCCCTATTCTATAGTTCATCATTTTAAAAATGTTAAGTAAATGAAATTTCATAGTATGTAACCTTTTGGAGTTGGTTTAAAAAACACTTAGCATAATTGAGATTCACCCAAGTTATCACATGTATCAATACCCATTCCTTTATATTACTGAGCTTGTCCCATTTAATGTTCTTTTCACATTTCATAACTACTACATGTAACATGTAGGTTCAAATTTTCCCTTTTAAATTTACAGAACAAGTTGTTTCTCATGTTTCTTTTATTAACTTGTTTTCTCCTACTGTCTAAAATTCTTAACTAGAATTATGGGGAGTGTGATTTAAAAATTATTCATGTGGGCTGGGGTTTTAGCTTAGTACTTCTACTGTTTCTCCAGTGTGCATGAGACACTGGGTTCAATCCCTTGTACAGTGAAAAAAGATTACTCATGTAGATAATAGTTGCTTCTTTCTTTCTTTCTCTCCTTTTTTCTTTTTTCTTCTTCCTTCCTTCCTTCCTTCCTTCCTTCCTTCCTTCCTTCCTTTGTTTCTTTGTTTCTTTCTAAACTAAAAGAAATGTTATAACCCACTGAACTATGAGCTGTTGTACTTTGTAGTAGCCAATACTTTTTAAAATTTTTAAAATTTTGGGGCCAGGGGTTTAGCTCAGTGGTTCCATCACCTGCCTCAAGGGCACAAGGTCCCGTGTTTGATGCCCAGTACCAAAAATAAAAAACTACTTGCTAAATTAAAAAATTTTATTAGTATATGTTACAGTACATAATAATCACATTCCCCATTGGGAGTTGGTACATGTATATAACATTCTCTTTTTCATCCCTTTCTTCTCTTCCTTTCCCTCTGTCTCCTGTTCTCCCTTTTGCAAAAAGTTACATACTGTGAAATTTCATTTACATAATCTTAAAATGATGAATTATAGAAACGCGGAGGAGATTAGGAAGAGGAGAGAGGTGGGTACAGTTATATAAGAGGGCAGAACCAACAATCCTTGTGGTGAACTGCTTGTCATCTTAACTGTAGTAGTAGGTACAGGCACCTACACTTTTCCCATTATCCTTTACTTTGTTCTTTGTCTATATTTTGGGTTTCTCATTTAAGAAAACTGTGCTATTTAAGCTTGTGTGTCTGGTTTATTTCACTGAACATTATGGTCTTAAGGTGCACGCATTTTCCTACAAATGACTTACTTTTATCCTCTTTTATAGCAAGGTAGTACTCCATTGTGTACAAATACTGTACCATATTTTCTTTATTCATTCATCTTTTGATAGGCCACTCCCAAGCAATTTAGCTATCATGAATTGGCAGCACTCAATGCTTTTGTAGATAAAGGTAAGATTTTAAGAAATTTGTGTAGGTGATTATTCTTAAGTGTGAAAATTCTATATTTGTATATTGAGCAAGGCATTCTAAAATCTAAAGTTAGGGTCTGTGTTGTGAATAAGTGGGCACAGATACCTGTTTTAGGATAAAATCACTTTTGTTATAGTCTCAGAGTATGAAGAAATGCTAAACTTATTCTAAGAACTTTTGTGTGTATAGGAGACAGAAATTATTATATTTATCTCTGGAAACTCTAGCCTAACCAATTACTACCAATCTCTGAATTGCTACTTGCTTTATATAAAAGGCCACATTTCACTAGACTACATTACAGTTCAGTGATCTCCAAACTTAGGGAATGACAAATACACTTAAAAATAATACGGTGATACATCTAAAAGCTGGATAAAATTGAAATTTATGTATTCTAATTTGAGGGATTTGAGGATGGAGGTTATTTGGTTATAACATTGGTATTAAGAATAGCTCCCCATGGTACCTAATTATATATTGGCAAATAGTTTATTATCTCAAATTCATACCTGTATTTTAAAAGAATTAATAGATTATTTTTCAGATCACTTTTAGGTTCACAGCAAAACTGAGCAGAAAGTACATTCTCATGTGGCCCTGCCTCAGCACAGACACCTCTCTCAGCAGCATCCTTCACCAGTGGGGTACATTTGTTAAATCTCCTGAACCAACGTTGACATATTGTTACTAACCAAAGTCCATATTTTACGTTGGTGTTCATTCTTTGTGGCTGTGTATTATTTTAAAACATGAATTTCTTTCATTCACATCTCTAGTGAACTAAAGATACAGTAATTTGGGTTGCAAAGTAAGCCATTACGGAGTTCTTCCAAATGCTGGCTGATTTGGAAAAATGACTCTGCCTTAATTTTATGGGGATGGTTTGATTCTCATTGAGACAGGGTCTTGCTATGTCTTCCAGGTTGGCTTGAACTAACTATGTATCCTAGGCTGGCCTCAAACACATGGTCATCCTCCTGCCTCAGCCTCTTAAGTGCTGGGATTACAGTCATGCACCGCCATGCCTGGCTGTCAATCTTGTTTTGACAAAAATTTTATGAAAAATATTTAAGGATCCAGATGGCCTATTTATTTTACTGTTACTCTTTATGTAGAATTTCAGTTTAATACATGAAACAATATATTTGAAGTTTATAATAAAAGGGCATGAAAAAAGGCATGGCTGTAGTTTTTATTTTTTTTATTTTTTTATTTTTTGGTACTGGGGATCGAACTCAGGACCTTGTGCTTGCGAGGCAGGCGCTGGAACCACTGAGCTAAATCCCTGGCCCATGGCTGTAGTTTTTAAATGAAACTACTTGTACTGTAACATTTTCTGAATTTGCAATTAAATACAGAAGCATCTAACACTTAAACGAAGTGCCACACATAATCCCTGAACAATTAATTCAGACATTTTTCTATGATTTTTCTCAAAGATGAGAAAGTTAAGGCTTAAATAGAATTAATCATTATTATTTATTTATTTATTTATTGGTACCAGGAATCGAACTCGGGTCCTTGCACTTGCGCAGCAGGCAGTGAAACCACTGAGCTAAATCCCCGGCCCGAATTAATCATTATTAATAAGTAGCAGAGTATGAAAACCAAAGAATGGCTACTTTAATAGGAAATTTAGTTTTAACAGCTGATTGGAATTGTACAAAACACAATATAGTGAAGATTTTATAGAGCTAGAAATGTGTTTTTGAACATTGAATTTTATATTTTTTAGTTTTTCAGGTAGATTCACCAACCAAACCATGAATACAAGAAAATATAGTTTTCAAACATAATTTTATTTGCCATAACAGTATTATAGAATAAGTTGAATGGATGAAATTCTCTATCTCAGAAACCACATGATTGTTAGAGATTCAAAGTAAAATTAAACCAGTTTTTATTTGTTTTGTAAAGATCTTTGTTTAGCAATTATCTACAGGAATCATGAGTATATAATGCATACATTAGTAATCTTGACTTTGGAGCACAATTCCCTTTAACTCATATGAGTTGCTTTCAGTTCTCAAGAGAGGAATGTATTTATTCCTGAGAATAATGGGAAATTGTATCTTTGCAACTTGAGTATGTGGTTTGCAGCTTTCCTGAAATATTTTAAACAAGTTTTAGACTTCGAACCCGTACTTTTCCACTTTTGTGGGGTTTTAATGCATTGTTGTGGAACGGAAGTATGTTTTGTTAACTATATCAGATTTAACAGAGGAGGGACAAGATGGGTTTTGTTATTATGCTTTCATTTAATATGCCAGAGTGAATGCAGTCCAGGTATTCTGGGCTGAGACACTTCTGTATTTATTTAATTTCTCTTTTTATTTTCTTTTTTTGTTGTTTTTTTTTTTTTTTTTGGTACTGGGGATTGAACTCAGGAGCTTGCGCTTTGGAGGCAGGCAGTGGAACCACTGAGCTAAATCCCTGTCCCTAATTTCTCTTTTTAAAGAAGGCAACTGTCATTTCCCTTCTAAGTATAAGTTCTCAATTATTTATTTTATCGGTCATCTGACATTTTCATTTCAAGCAAGCTAATAAATAGGCTCTGGAATCAGACTACTAGGGTTCAAATCCTGATTTGACTGTTAGTTACGGATAAGTTACCGCTCTGCCTCATCTGTGAAGTAGGATAGTAAATGTACGTGTGCCATAGGCTCATTATTGCTGTTGTTACAGCATTTGTTGGGGAGGTTTGAGCACCATTCAGTTAGGAGCCTGTGGAGCACTGTCTGGCACTGCCATTTGGTGAGACCACTCGCTTAGCAGGTCTATATTTTACTGCTTTTTAGAGTTGATTTTTATTCTATTGCTTTGATTACCAAAAATAATTTAATATACTTATGACTATAAGATTTAAACTGTAAGATCATCAATCTAACTAACCTTTAGTTGAAACCTAGAGGAGTAAAATGGCTTGCCCAAGGTCTCATAGATACTCACTTGGAATGGATCTTGACTGACCAGTATTTTTATTAGGCATTAGTTAACTGCTGTTAAAAAAACAAACCAAACCAAACAGGAAAACCTTAAATGAATAACAATGGCACGTCAATCTCTAATTTTTTTTTTTTTTTGGTACTGGGGATCGAACTTGGGTCCTTGTGCTTGTGCAGCAGCCGGCAGAAACACTGAGCTAAATCCCCTGCCCTTAATCTCTAATTTATAAGGAAATCTCAGGTCTCTCAGAATTTTTTCCTAGTTTAGTTTATTTCATTTCTGTTCATAATTAGGCCAAAAATTCATCTGCCTGGTCTCTTGGTGGTACACATCCAAAGTATAAACATTAATTAAATTTCTTTTCTTTTTCCTATTTTTTTTTTTTTTTTTTTTTTTTTTTGGTCCCGGGGATTGAACTCAGGTTCTTGCACTTGTGCAGCAGGTGGCGAAACCACTGAGCTAAATCCCCGGCCCATCCTCTTTTTTTTTTTTTAGCATGATCTCAAAAGCAGCCTTAGTCTCTTCTAGTTTTGCTGATAGACTGTTATCTGCTTTAGTTGCTTTTTATATCTTTTTATTTTGGTTTTATTTTTATTTTGGTATTGTTGCCTTTCCTTTATTAAATCTACTTTTAATATTGTTTTCCCAGTTTCTTTTTAGTTTGAATTGGTATTTAACTTTAAATTTTTGCCTTTACTTGTGTTTATTTTTGTATAAAAGAATGAGGATAAGTCCATCTTTTTAAGGGTCTGCTGCTGCATTGTGTGAGCGAGCCCCTTTGGTTTTAGGTACTGGGTCAGTTAGAAGTACCTAGAGTTTTATGCCATTTGAAAGTAGCTCAATACTCCTGTGTTCACTTGGTTTCTAGGTCTATTCTGGATAGCAGGTTTTGTGAAGATATTTATTCTTTCTTGGACCTCAGATTTCCCAGACATCTCATGGTATTTCCTTTTATATTATTTCTTTAATGGCTGCCATTCTCAATTATTTTGTATAACACTTACTTACCAGTTGGATGACCAGTTTTTTGATTTGCATATGGGAAAGTTTATGGTAACTGTTTGCCCCCTTATGCCTGTGCCGTAAGCTCATTGTTTTGCTTTCTACATTGGCTCTCCTATTTGACAAAAGTTATTTTTAGAGGTAGTGAATTGACCCTAATGAATTTATGATTTTATTAAATATAAACCAGATTTTAAAGCAACATGACTTTTCTGGCTATAGAACAACTTTTGATACTAACTGGAAATAGTGAAATATTTGTCATTTTATGGCCTCAGAATCTGTGACTTCTTGTCTTCTGACCTTTTGTGAGTAAATTACCAAGATCTTCTTTCTTATTGAATCAAACTCAGAGTATATAGTTTTCTTTCAGATATGATGATGTTTTTATCCTGAGGATGAGTTTCTGTGTTTTTAGAGAGATATATTTCTGGAGGTGTCGTGTAGTTATGTTTATAGCACTTGATGTATAAGGTGACAGTCATTTGGTTACTGAGGCCAGAACTGTACTTTCATCCCAGTTGTTCTTTTACCAGTCCTTTTGTAGAGTACAGTTACGTTACAGGCACACTGCAGGGTTTGGGAGACAGGCAATAATCAAACAAATGAAACCCATTGTCCGAAACAGGCTTATAGCAAACTCTTCTGTTATTTAAAAACAGGTCAAGGATAATGCTTATTGATAATTGTATTGTTACATAAAGAGGTGCACACTATTAAATATGTACCTAAATAGATCATTTTAGATCAAATTACTCAATTACTTAAAAGAGCACACAATGACCTTATAAATCTGATACAAAGATAACCTGAGCTGAAGAAAACATCTACCAACTTGATGTTATCAACAAGGAAGAGTCCTCCGTACACCCCTACCCCTCAATACTGGGGATCAAACTCAGGACCTTGCACTTATAAGGCAGGTGCAGCGCCGCTGAGCTAAATCCCCAGCCCCAAGGAAGAGTTTTTTAAAAATTGTGGTTGTTACCTTTATTAGTCCAAGTCTTCAGCATTGTAGCTAAGGAAATGCAGAATAGTGTAACATTTGAATAGAACAAAGTCATAGGCTTGTACATTGTTTGTACTTGCCACATAGAAATTTTATAGTTTGTGCTAGTTAATAAATAGGGCACTTATGAGGTAACTCTAATGTGGTCATATGTACAAAAAAGCAGGTAGGACAATATTTCCTTTTGCTCACTGTCTTCCCCCCCTCAACCCACGCACACACCGGGGATCTGATTGAACTCGACCTTGCACTTGCCAGTCAGGTGTGATGCCATTGAGCTACATCCCAGGGCCTTGTTCACTGTTTTAATCATCATTGGGGAATGATTTTAATTTGTAAAGCAAATTATAAAAATATGGCATGTAAAAAACGGTAATTTTTAAAAAAACTATTAACAGATTTTCTCTAAATGAGAATACAGTATTTTTCTATATACATATTGTTTTGGGATGCAATAAGAGGAATTCTTGTTATGTGGCTATGGTTCAAGTATCCCTTATTGAAAATGCTTGGAACTGGAATTATTTCAGATTTTGAATTTTTTTCAGATTTTAGAATATTTACATAGACTTAACCAGTTGAGCATTTCCAATCTAAAAATGTGAAACCTGAACAGGTTTTGGAGCATTTCAAGTTGCATATTTTCAGATTAGGGATGTACAACCTGTGCTGTGCATTGATTGTTATAGGTATGTGTAATGTGTTCTTTGAAATGCTTTACATTTATTATTTCATTTCCTTCACAGAAACCCTATGAGGGTAGGTCTCCATTTTATAAACTTGGGACCTGGTTCTTAGATTAAATAACTTGCCCAGTCTAGCGTATTTTGTTAGTGGTATGAGCAGGCTCCAAAGTTAATGTTTCTTTTAAGTGTAATTGCCTGTTGTTTTGTAGTTGTTGTTTTGGGTTTTGTTTTTGTTTTGTTTTGGGGTGAGATCTTGCTGTATTTCTCAAGCTGGTCAGGAACTTTTGGATTTACGATCCTCCTATGTAAGCCTCCAGAGTAGTTGGGACTACACCATGCCTGGATTATTGTGTATTTTCATATTATAATAACAATCTAGTAGCTTTCTTCTAATTACACATGATGTAAAAGTAAAAGCTAGTTTTTTGTAGACTTCAGCTACTTTTAACACTTTATTTTCCTATTTTGATAATTTTCCTTCATAGCGTATGAACTCATAATCTGTATCTATGAAATAGGAGTTAACCCCGTTAGGCATTCTCAAGCTTAATTGTAAAGATTAAAAGTAAGTATAAAAAATACTTGAAGAAGCACTGCTCTTCTTTATTTCACGTATAGCACTAGAGGGAGAGGACAATATTGCTATTGCAGTTTTCCTTTTTTTTTTTTTTTTGGTACCAGGGATCGAACTCGGGTCCTTGCTCTTGCAGGGCAGGCAGCGGAACCACTGAGCTAAATCCCCGGCCTCAGTTTTCCATTTTATAGGATTGTCTGTTTTCTTTTTTTTTTTGGTACCAGGGATCGAACTTGGGTCCTTGCGCTTGCGCAACAGGTGGCGAAGTCACTGAGCTAAATCCCCAGCCCAAATCCTTTGCTGTTATTTTTTTTTTTTTGGTACAGGGGATTGAACTCGGGACCTTGCACACTTGCAAAGCAGGCACCAGAACCACTGAGCTAAATCCCCAGCCCTGATTGTCTGTTTTCTTCGTAAGTTTTATGGTGCCATTATTGAAAAGTCTTTGAGTAGATATTTTATAAAAATACACATAGCAAATGTTATGGAGTAAATTTAAGTTAGAAAAATTGATGTTGAAGCTATCTTTTAGTTACTGTCATAAATGTGCTTAAAGCCTCACATTTATTTTCTCCACTAACTAGTTGTATTAATTCTAGAGAGTTAAAGTAATTGAAAAAGTAAAGAACCCCCTTGATATTCATAGATGTATATATTATGAAAAATGACAGTCACTGTAAAACTATTGATTTTATTACAAATAAAATAGTTTTCCTTGTGTACGTATGTATGTAGTACAGTAAAATTGGTTCTAATCCGGGTGTTATCTCTTAAACTGAGAAACTTTGGTTATTTAGACTTTCTTAGCTTTGTGTTCCTTAGTGATAAAATGAAGATACCTATCTCAGAATTGTGAGAATTACACTAGTTATGCAAAAGGCTTGGTATGGTGCTTGGTCCATAAGTTGTTAGTATATTGTTAGATCACTCACTGAACCAAGGAGATATGTTTTTGAAGGCTAATCCTGTAAGAAATTAAATTTGATCTTTTAAAATGAATTAAGAGTATGCCTTAGTAATCTTCTATGGCATTTTAAATCAGAAAGTTTATCAGAAACTAACTACCATCCACCCTTCCTTCCTTCATCCCCCTCTCTTCTTTCTTTTTTTGGTACCAGGGATCGAACTCGGCACCTTGTGCTTGTGAGGAAGGCGCTGGAACCACTGAGCTAAATCCCTGGCCCATCCTCCCTTCTTTCTTTCTGGTAATGGAGGTTGAACTCAGGGCCTCAGACATGCTTAAGCACTTTTCTATCACTGAGCTACATTCCCCAAAACTTCGTTTGGTTATAGTTGCACAATTTAATTCAGAAAAAGAAGCAAATTTCCATTTATATTAAGATCTTAGTAAAGAATGTTTTCTTCATATGTTTTACTTACTATTTTTATAGTGTGATTGTTACTACTTAAGATATTTCTTAACTCTTTTGTTCCCATTTCTTTCAAACAGGGTTTGTGGATGCACTTAGATGTTTGCAATGAGCACTGTGGCTGGCATGCCCCAGTGTTTTGGATACCAATGCATAGGACTCCATAGTAATCGAATTTACCAGAGGCGAACGTCATGAGCATAGTGATCCCATTGGGGGTTGATACAGCAGAAGCGTCATACTTGGAAATGGCTGCAGGCTCAGAGTAAGTATTTAAATTAAAGGTACATTGGGTAGGGAAAGGCAAAATATTACATGCAATTATTTTAGCACAACAAAGTAGTGTTAATTGCATTTATATTTTTCTCATTTTGGATTCTGGACTAAAATATCAGTTTAAGGGGAATTTTTTCTTTAGCTAAGATTACTTCTACAAATAACTTTTGAGCCAAAATTTAGTCTTTTAAAAATTCTTTTTGTCTTTTACAATTTGTTGCCATCAAGAATCAAGAGGGCCGGGGATTTAGCTCAGTGGTTCTGGCGCCTGCCTCGCAAGCACAAGGTCCCAAGTTCGATCCCCGGTACCAAAAAAAAAATAATCAAGATATTTATTTTTAATGTAAGACTGTGTTTCCCTGAAAATAAGACCTAATGGGAAAATAAACTCTGGTTATTACCATGGTAATGCCCAGTGTCATGCAGATTATACCTCACTATTGGTGGCTACTCTGTATGGCAGGTAAGGTGAGGGATGGGGCCTGGCATTTTAATCTCTAATTTTCAAGGCTGATTATTTTTGGTTAAGTGTTATTTTCAGGGAATGCAGATCTGTTGTGCTTATTTTGCAAAGTAATTTGGTTCTAAATTTTAATCTTAACTAACTTAAATTTTAGTCCTAACAATATATGGATGTGTACTATTATCCATTTAAGCCCATGATTTGCTTTCTTTTTGGTTGACTGGTTTTTGTGGTCCTGGGGATTAAATCCAGCCAGGGGTGTTCTGCCAATGGGCTACACCCCCCAACACTTTTTAATTTTCACTAAGAGTCTTGCTAAATTGCCCAGGCTGGCCTCAAATTTGGGATCCTCAGTCCCCTGAGTAACTGGGATTAACACCTGGCACAGGATTTGCTTTCTTTTTAAAAAAGAAAGCTGAGTTCAGAAAGTCAAGCTGCTTTTAAATAGAATAAAGGGAATATTTTGACAACTTTTGTTTTTATGGAAGCCATTTCTGATGTATTCAGTGGTCTCTTCTTACCTTGCCTCTATAAACAGTTTGGACTAGGTATTTGTCTGGATAGATTTAATTTTCTTTTGTTTTTGAATGATGAACCACTTCAATACTAAATTAAAAAATTTTTTTTTGGTACTGGGGATTGAATGTGGGACCTTGCGCTTTCGAGGCAGGCGCTGGAACCACTGGCTAAATCCCCAGCCCGATACTAAATTATTGATAGATTGTTTTTGAAAATTACAAGTTCAAGTGATTATTGAAGCTGAGGCATGGAAAAGTGCATGTTCTCTGGTTCAGTATATAGATGTATCTTGATTAATGAGACTTTCCTCAGTCAGAAAGATGAATTTAATACATTTTAAAATGAAAAAAGTTGGTCTAAGGGCCGGGGATTTAGCTCAGTGGTTCTGGCACCTGCCTCGCAAGTGCAAGGTCCTGAGTTCTATCCCCAGTACCAAAAAAAAGTTGGTCTAGGGATTTAACTCAGTGGCACTGTGCCTGCCTGGCAAGCACAAGATCCTAAGTTTGATTCCCAATACTGGGAAAAATAAAAATAAAACAAAAAGTTGTTAGGACTCCAGAAACTGTCACATTGAAAGCAAGAAAATGCTGTCATTGTTTCTCCTTTAGTTGGTGTTCTAATGTCTAGAAGCATTTTGTTTTTATCACTCCTGCTTCTGCTATTGGAAAAGGCCTAGAGGTACTGTCTACTATTAGTGCAGTATCCTACACATGCTATTTAAATGTATGATTATTATATGGATTTTTTGAGAGGGTTCTTATTCTTTTGTTTGGTTTTATTATTTTGAGGTACTGGGGATTGAATCCAGGGCCTTGCACATGTTAGTTAAGAGCTCTACTGCTGAGCCACATCCCCAGCCCAATTATTTTAAGATTTTTAAAAGCCATTGTAAGTCCCATAAATGAATTTTTAAAAAATGCAATAGATACTCTCTATGTACTATGTATAAGTTGATTATTTGGTTTTCTTTCTTTTCTTCTTCTTTTTTTTTTTTTTTAAAAAATAGATTCTCAAAGAAGGTACTCAAATTACCATTGACTGACACTCACTCTACCTAGATGTAGACACTGCTAATGACAGTAGTGATGGAACCCTAGAAGCAGGGACTGAGGGGAAAGAGGATCCCAGTCTAAAGTATGCCCCCCGCCCCCCCCACATTGTTGAAGATTAAATCCAGAGCATCAGGTATTCTAGGGAAGCAATATTCTACTACTGAGTTACACTGCATTTTCTAGACTTTCTTAATATAAAACATCTGATAGGTACACACCCAATGTCCTAGTATTAAGCATGTGTGGACACCTGTAGATGCTCAAAGATTCTTTGCTTCCTAGAGATATTTTCCTAGAAATATTTTCTTGTACAAATATTATTGTACAAATGTTATTATGAGGAAATAATTCAGTTTATAGATAGTTGTAGAGTAATTGCTTTTTAATGCTTCTATTTCAAGAAATGAGAATTTTCCTAATCCTCATATAGGTGTATGTCTTTCAGATATAATTTTCCCCACTCAGGGGACACAAAGTATAGATGGTGCCAGTTTTTATTATGAAACAGCCATTGGAACTTTTCATGGTGTAATTTCATAATTTTTAAATTCTCCTTTTTTATTTAAGACCTAAAAATCTAAAAAGATCCTTAAGTCACATTTTCCCTTCTTTCCACAGAAACAAAAGCTTTTGGAGCTATTTTCATAAGAAATTCTAGTATAACATGTTCTTTCCTTTAATTCCCAATATACAATATAATCAAAAGATACTGAAGTTGGGCCGGAGATTTAGCTCAGTGGTTCTGCCGCCTGCCTTGCAAGCGCAAGGACCTGAATTTGATCCCTGGTACCAAAAAATCAAAACAAAACTGAAGTTCTATAAGATGGTGGTATGTGACTGTAGTCCAAGGTACTCAGTACTTGGGAGACTGAGGTAGGAGGATTGCTTGAGCTCAGAAGTTCAAGGCTACATACCAAACTTTGTAACCTCTTAAAATTCTATAATTCAAAGTAATTTTTTAAAAATAAATTTTATTTTTCTCACTTGAGTTTGTAACTTTATATATATATAGTTTGTTTGTTTGTTTGTTTTTGGTACCAGGGATCAAACTCAGGACCTTGTGCTTGCAAGACAAGTGTTGGAACCACTGAGCTAAATCCCCGGCACAACTTTATATTTTTTTTTAAAGATTATAATGCTTAAGTACTGTATATCTGTAACAAACTAGAATTTAAGAGGAATTCAAATGTTTATTAATGAATAAATATAGCAGATTAGAATTTATAATCAGATATAGTACAAACACCTCAATTCCAGCTACTCAGAGGCTGAGGCAAGGGGATCGTAAGTTTGAGGCCAGTCTTGCTAACTTATACCCTGTTTTAAAGTAAAAGGAGCTGGGAATGTAGTTCAGTATTTCCTCTGTTCAATCCCTGTACTGCCCCAACATTGTAATCACTTCTAAAAGGATGAAAGGGAATTTGTTGCATAATTTACAGATTATCTAATATACCTGTAGTATTTTATAGATAGAAAATTGAAGGTCAGGTCAGAGTATGAGGAAGGTTTGGTTAAACTCTAGTGTTTTCTGTTTTTGTTTTTTTTTTTTTGGTACTGGGGATCAAACTCGGGACCTTGCGCTTTTGAGGCAGGCGGTGGAACCACTGAGCTAAGTTCCCAGCCCCAGATGCTAGTGTTTCTGTTCTCAGTAACATTTGTTTTTGGGTGATTGTATCTCTAGAAATCATTCATCCCACATCTATTTTCTTTACTTGTTTTCCTAAATTCCAAAGTTTTGAAAAATCTTGATCTCATTTTGCCTTTCAGGATGGAGATTTTTTTTTCCTTGAGACAGGGTCTTGCTGTGTAGCTCAGGCTGGGCTTAAACTCGTGATAATCCCGAGTGCTGGGATTACAAGCATTGGCCATCAACCTGGCTAAGATGGAAATGTTGTGTTTCACTACTTGATTCTTCCTAAACATTTGAATTAAAAAGGAAAATTGTAGTGGCACTGCACGTGCCTTGCAAGTACAAGGTCCTGAGTTCGATTCCTGGTACCAAAAAGAAAGGAAAATTGTAAGGTACCTTAGAAATAAATGATCACCAAGAATTGATGTACTATAAATTAGGGATTTCTACTTTAATAAGAACAATAAAATTTTGTTTCATGAGCTTAAGTGTTTAAAAAAAAATGATTGTGGGAACCCTTCTCCACCATTGGTGGAGTGTAGACTAGTGTAACCACTGTGGAAATCAGTGTGAAGGGGCTGGAGATTTGGCTCAGTGTGGTGGTGTGCCTGCCTCACAAGTGCAAAGTCCTGAGTTCAATCCCTGGTACCAAAAAAAAAAAAAAGAAAAGAAATCAGTTTGGAGATTGCTCAAGAAACTAAAACTAGGGCCAGGGATTTAGCTCAGTGGTTCTGCCGCCTGCCTCGCAAGCCCAAGGTCCTGAGTTCGATCCCTGGTACAAAAAAAAAAAAGAAACTAAACACTAGAGGTTCCATTTGACCCTGCTATACATATTGTTCTTGGTATCTTCCCAAAAGAATTAAAAGCATCTTACCACAGTGATATATGCACACTCATGTTTAGAGCAGCACAGTTTGGAATAGCTAAAGCTTGGAAACAGCCCAAATGCCCATCAACAGATGAGTGAATAAAGAAGATGGGTTTTTTTTATTCAATGGAGTACTACTCTGCCATAAAGAAGGATGAGCTTCAGATATTTATAGCTAAATGGATGGACCTTGAGATCATACTCTTAAGTGAATAAATCAGACACATATGTTTAAATACATTGTTTCTTTGGTGGGAGAAATTGAAAGTGGAAATAAGGACTGAAATGTATAATGGATGTTGGGAAATGGGAAGAAAGTGTTCAATGGGAAGGAGAACAAGGGAGGAGGGAGGGAGAAAGGAAGGAGGGGACAAGAAAAAAAGTGAAAATAGAAGAAAAAATGGAAACAAAGCTTTTGTACATAGGGGAGGGGGCTTGAGGGGGGATGGGATAAAATTAAAATTTATTTTAAAAAATAAAAAATGATTGTAAACATTCTACAGTAAGGTTTAATTAAAGATGTTTTATTTAAAATTTTTATTGTATATAATTAACAAAAATCTATACTTACATCTTGGTGAATAGAAAGGGAGTTGAAGCCAGGCACTGGGGCACATGCCTGTAGTCCCAGCTACTGAGAGGCTGAGACAAGAGGGTTGCAAGTTGGAGCCCAGCCTGGGCAACTTTGTGAGACCTTGTCACAAAAAATGAAATGGTGGGCTGGGGATTCAGCTCAGTGGCACTGCACCTGCCTGGCAAGTGCGAGGTCCTGACTCAATCCCCGGCACCAAAAAGAAAAAAAGAAAGAAATGGTCTGAGGATTTAGCTCACTGATACCCAGAGTTCACTTCCCAGTACTGGAAAAAAGTTGGCAAGGGGTTGGGGGGTGGGGAGCAAGCAAGCAAAGGAGTTGAAACCAGCTACTTAGGGATCTTACTCTCTAAGATACCTTAAAAAACTGCCTGTTAGCCACTTTTGAATCTTAGCAGTAAGTTTTCCTGCATGGTGTTTATCCATAGATTTGAAAAATACCATTCACAGCTTCCAGGTTAGCATAATAACTGACTGGTTTCTTACTAGTTTCTGGCATCATTCCTGGGACACACAGAAATGTAGAAAAGTAATAATGTATATAAAGGGAAAATTGAGGTAGGTGTGAATATATTTTATAAACCTGATTAGCACCCCCCCCCCATTATGGGAATCGAACTCAGGATCTTACACTTGCCAGGCAGGTGTGGCAACACTGAGCTACATCCCGGGTCCTGATTAGCACTTCTTTAAACCAGGAAACTACATAAAGTTCTTTGATTAGGTACATATCTATAAATACAGGCTAATACTAGAAGTAGACTTCTTGCTTATGGCTTAATTTCATAAGACTAACAATTCAGGAGGAAGTATATATATATATATTTTTTTGGTACTGGGGATTGAACTCGGGTCCTTGCGCTTGTGCAGCAGACGATGAAACCACTGAGCTAAATCCCCGGCCCGGAAGCATATTTTTGATAATAATTATAAGCACCAATTGTGCAGAAAGTATTTTCCTAAAAGCTAAAGGTTACAAAGGTGAAGTTTAAATTTTTAGCCCTATTCTTAAAGCAATTATAATCAGGCCAGGGATTTAGCTCAGTGGTTCCGCCACCTGCCCTGCAAGCTCAAGGACCTGAGTTTGATCCCTGGTACCAAAAAAAAAAAAAAAAGAAATTATAATCAGTTGGGACATTAAAACGCTAGTCCAGAACTATAATAGAAATATAAGCCATGTGTATAATTTTAAATTTTCTAGTAGCCATGTTGAAAAGATTTAAGTACAGGTGAAATCAGCTGAGTCTGGTGGCACATACCTGTAATCTCAGCACTTGAGAGGCTGAAGCAGTAAGATTGCAAGTTCAGCACCAGCCAGGGCTGCTACACAGTGAGTCAAGGCCAGCCGGGATTGGATAGTGAGATCTTGTCCCAAACAAAAAAGTGAAATCAATTTGTTATATATTTTTGTTAACAGGATATACCCAAAGTTTTATTTTAGCATATAACCACGATGAAAAATTAAAGAGGTATTTTATATCCTTTTTTCACATAGAGTGTTGGATATCCTGTATGTATATTTTCAGCCCCTGTCAATACAGATTATCCACATTTCAAGTATTCGTCTAGTGGCTACTGTAATATGGAGCAAATTTCTTTCCTAGCCTTAAAAAAGGCAAGTTGCTTTTCCTTTTCAGATGCTGGAAACATGACTGCTAACATTATATTTCTTTTAAGTATTGTTATTACAAAATTTCCTTTGTATTACTAGAAATCATTATAAGTTCTATAATTATTCATATTTTTGAATGAAGTAAACAAATTAACAAATATGACACATGTAAATTAGAAATGAATTAGTTTGGAGGAAAATTCCTACATTAACCTGACAACACAATGAATATTGAGTGTAACTATTTGTTGACCTAGATTGCCATATAGAGCCTTAAGCCATTTGGTTATTCTAGACTTTGATATCTTCATTTGAAAAAGGAAGTTTGAATGGAAGTGTTAATATAATTTTTAATTTTTATCCCAAATTTCTGAGAATCGGCACATTTTTACCTCATGAACTTTCTTTTAGTGTGTGATGATGTTATTTCAGTGTCACTAGAGCCACCTACTGACAGTTCATTTAATTTGTTGGTATTTTTAGTTTGAATTTGTATAATTAAAGGGACTAAATTTTTTTCATGAAATGAAATGTGTTCGTTACCTCTCCTTCTCCTGTGTACTGGGGATTGAACCTAGGTCTGAGTAGGGTCTCACTAAAGTTGCCAAGGGTGGTCTTAAACTTGACATCCTCCTGCCTCAGCCTTCCAAGTGGCTAGAATTACAGACATATTCCACCATGCTCAACTTCAGTTTTTACTTGTCCATTTTCCACTAGTGCTTAACATTTTTGCTTATGGTTTCTTTTCACTTAATCCATTCTCAAAAAGCTAATGTTTTTCTGCTGTTCTTAAAGTGAATATTCATATGCTTATCCTAATTTGGAAGTGCTTTCATTTGAATGTGGTTTTGTTTTTAATGTTCAAAAGCCTGTTTTATTTATTTATTTATTTATTTATTTATTTTGGTACTGGGGATCGAACTCGGGTCCTTGCGCTTGCGCAGCAGGTGGCGAAACCACTGAACTAAATCCCCGGCCCTCAAAAGCCTGTTTTAAAGTCTTGTTCTAGCTTTGTTTAGAAATATTCTAGAATGATACTGAATTATTCGTTTCTTTCATACTTAATCATAAACAGATTTTTCTTCTAATTTTCTTTTTCCCTTGTGGTAGTGTGCATCCTGAGCTCTCTGTATCCACATAATTGTTTATAATGTAGTGTTAATTGTGTCTCCTACTGTGCCTAAGTTTTTGTGTTGTGATGTCTTGTTGTCATCCAGGCAAAAATATAGGACAGGTATTATTCCCATTTTACAAAAGAAACGGCACTGGAGATGACTACATTTGCTTATGGCCTTGCAATTAATAAAAAGTGGAGTTAACCTTGAACCCAGGGTTGTATAGTTCCTGTTCTGGCCTGCCATGTAGTCAGGAGAGCTGGGTTTTGTTAACAGGTAAGTTAAATGAGTAAAATGTCCCATGTGATAACCTAAGGACACTTGTCATCTCATAGCTACTCCCTATTTAAAATTACTTGTATTGTATTACAGTGTAATTGTACTATATCATTTAAAAATGATAGACTAGACTGGAATGCAAAAAACGGAGTAGTTTGGATCACTGATCAGTAGGAGCGTATTAAGAACTCCCAGAGGTCTTTGACCCTTGTTAGGAGAGCAGTTAGTCTGGGCCGCCCATGTGCCATTACCGATGCCCAGTGCACGCCAACACTTGTATGAACTTCTCAGCAACTCTAACATATATTCCCATGGCGTGCAGAAAGAAACGAAACTTTTGATGATGAAAAAGGAAATTACAGAAGACTAGTTTCTGAAAATTGAGCTTATTCTGTCATTTTCCTAAACTATTCTTTTTTTTCTTTTTCTTTTTTTTTTTTTGTGTGATTCCAAGGATTGAACTCGGGACCTTGTGCTTGCAGGGCAGGCTGCAGAACCACTGAGCTAAATCCCCAACCCTACTATTCTTTTTCTTAAATGCCTGTCAGTGTTGTAATTGATGGATTTTGGGGGTTTTTTGCTTTTAGATTTTCAGTTCACCTAGTATTTAAATGCCTGCATTAAGAATATATGGTTTAGGGTCAGGGATTTAGCTCAGTGGTTTCACCTGCTGCTGCTGCTGCTGCTGCTGCTGCTGCTGCTGCTGCTGCTGCTGCTGCGCAAGCGCAAGGACCCGAGTTCAATCCCTGGTACCAAAAAAAAAAAAAAGAATATTTGGTTTAGATGATAACTTATATTAGCTTTTTAAAGAATTTTGGTATGACACATTAAGATTTTAAATTTATAAAGTGGCTCCAGAAAGATGTGGCAACATCAGCTAGATTACTGCAAACAAAACAGCAGTTGTAGAGCCAGATGTGGTGATGCAATGCCTTTAATTCTACTTACTCAGGAGGCTGAAGCAGGAGGATTCCAAGTTAGAGGCCAGCCCACACAATTTTTTAGAAGGCTGAACATCATGATGCACCCATGTAATCCAAGTACTAAGGGAGGCTGAGGCAGGAGGATTGCAAACTTGAGTCCTATCTGGACAGTGTAGTGAGATTGAAAATAAAGGATGGAGATGTAGCTTCCCTGGGTAGAGCACTCCCCAGTGCAGCAAGCAGATAGACAGACAGACAGACAGACAGATAGATAGGGAAAAAAAGAGTTGGAGATATACTTTAGTGGTAGAGCACCCTTGGGTTCAATCCCTTGTATAGCCCCCCCAAAGCTAATTCTGTGTTTAAGTGGATATTACAAAAAACAAAGTCTAAACTCAGGATTATCAGAATTTAGGTTCTGTGTAACTCTAAGACAGTATTGTGTCATAGTACAGTCTGTTTACTTAATTAAATCACCAAGTTAAGGACATACGAAACATAAATAAGTTTCACAGAGTGAGGAAAATGCAATTGGATGGAAAAAATGACAGAGAAGCTGAAGAGATCTAAGCTTTAATATTTTCTTCTATATTAAAACGCCAAATCATTTAGAATTAAGAGTTCATTTTACAGTTGTGGAAATTGAGACCCAGAGTGGTTGGGTGACACGTCCTGAGGATACACAGCAACTTTAGCGGTGAGGTTAGGACTTGAACTTAGAGTTTGTGACACTTAGATCAGCCATCTGATCCAAAAGATGGACCACATGATCTTAAAAAACCTCCTGGGACATTCCCTGAGCGGATGCAACAGACTGCTTGGACAGCTACACACACTATTCTCACCGCACACCAGCAGGACTGAGCAGGGAATCCTGCTGCAGTAGCTTTGGAAGGTATTGTTTGGGAAGTCCACTACCACTAGTTTTAGTCCAGAACAATGCTGCTTTAAGTCTTTAATTGGTACTTGTGAGAGAAAGGAAACCACACCCTGAAACTCCCTTGGGGCCATATGCGAACTGGCCCTACCACACTGTTGCACCTGCTTTAGTTACCAAGATTTAGCCCAGCATTTTACATTTTCCTGGCCCCCAGCACTACCTGAGGGGCTGAGAAGGGCCTGCTTGGATCTTTTGACCAGTGATGGCAAACCTTTCAGAGCTTTGAATGATACAAACAGCCTGAGCCATAGGTTCACCACCACTGATTTGGACTAAGTCTGGACCCTCTCCTCTCAGTTTTGTTCATGCCTCTCATTCCTGTAATTCCTTGATTGTTCCATTGTTCTCCCTTTTATTAATTCTCTGCCTACCACATGCAATTTGGGTTTTACTTCGAATGTGCCTCTGTCACATTAAAACTAACGCATAGTTTTCAGGCCTTGTGTTACCTAATTTCAATCTTTTTTTTTTGTAGGCTGAGGATTTGATTTTATTGATTATATTTACCTTTACTTTAGTGAAAACCTTTTTTTACTGTGGTAAAATATATGTACTATTTACCATATTATCCATTTTCAGTGTACAGTTTGGTGGCTTTACATTCACAGACATCAGTACTGTTTCCAAATTTTTTCATCATCCTAAATGGAAACTCTTCATTCATTAAGTAATAGTGCTGTCATTCCAGCATCTTGCAACCTCTATTCTAGGTTTTGTCTATTTGCCCATTCTGGGTACCTCTTACAAGTGGAATCATAAAAAATTATTATTTTGTGCCTGGCTCATTTTACTTAGCTTGATGTGTTTAAGGTTGATCCATTTTATAGCATGTATCTGGTTATCATTCCTTTTTATGGTTGAATAAACTGTTGCATATATGTGCTATATTTTATTTATCCATTCATTTTTTGATGGGCTCTCCAGTTATTTCTGTCTTTTGGCTGTTGTGAATAATGCTACTTGAACATTGGTATTCAAGTATCTCTCTCTGTGTTTCAATTCTGGGCATACAGATGGTCCTCAATTTAAGACTGGGTTAAATCTCAGTAAACCCATCTTAAGTTTAAAGTATTGCAAGTTGAAAATTCATTCAATATGTCTAATTGATACTGTAGCTTAGCACAGAGTACACTGTAGAGTATTGCAGATTTTTATGATTATATGGCTGGCAGAGCTACTTGCTGCTGATGCTCGGTATCAGAAGATACTGCCCATTCATGTAGCTAGAATGTTCTTCCCTCTTCTTTGATATTGCATATCATCAGCCTTGGAAAGTGCCAAAATTCAAAATTCCAAGTGTATTTCTTGCTGATTGCATATTGTTTTCCCAGCATCATGTTACAAATCAGAAGTCAAATCTTTAGAAGGTGGAGATCATTGTTTACCTAAGATTAGAATTACTGGGTCAAAGATAATTCTAAGTTTAAAATTTGAAGAACTGCTAAACTCTTTTCATTTGCTTTTTCTTTTTATCCCATAAGCTCCTTTTGAAATTCTTCTCCTGTTTCTGAATATTTTAGTACTTGACCGTACTCTGTAACTGCCATTAAGATTCCATCCAGTTTTATAATGGTCACTGTTTTCATGCTCACATTGTGAATATCATCCATAATCTAATTGTATCTCATGAGCTCTACCCCGATAGCCCTCTGTATTACTAGACCTCTGAAATTAGATGGCTCGTGGATAGTTCAAATTCAGTAAAATCAGTACATCACCTAGTCTTTCCCTTCTGTCCTCTCCAAAAAAGTCATACCAAATAAAAGCCCTTTTGTATTCTGTTTTTTACCCAGTGGCAATAGCAGGCATATGCCATGGTCTTTCTAAAAATAAGTGAGTCACTTCAGTTTTCCTACTTGCCCCATTATTGATTACCAACTGCTTTTAAATCTGAACCCAAACTCCTTCTAATGGTACATAAAGGCATTTTGTGTATGTTGGAATTAAGCTTTTCAGCCTCTCTCCTTTTTAGATAGGGTTATTTTACACTCAAGCTGTTCTGAAATATATACCTTTTTTTTTTTTTTTTTTTGGTACTGGGGATCGAACTTGGGTCCTTTTGCTTGCGCAGCAGACGGCAAAACCACTGAGCTAAATCCCCGGCCCTACCATTTTTTTTCTAGACCTTTTTGCAGGTCTTTCCCTTTTCTCATCTCCATTCATATAGCTAGAGTGTCCTTCCCTCTTCTTTCAAAATCAGGTTTCTGTGCTTTTTCTTTTTATTACAGTAAAGTATAGCTTTTTATGTCTCATAATACCAGTAGACTGTGAGCTTAAGAGCAGGAACTATATCTTAATTTATCTTTGTGTTCTTAGAATTACATGCACACAACATGTTGTTTATATGTGTGTTTATATGTAGGTATGTATAATTTATATTAAATAAATAAATATTTGTATATAAATATAAATTAAGGCTCATTTGGATTGATTGGTTCTGGGTATAGAGTTGGATTGGTGACACTATTAAATACTGCCATTGGGTAAGGAGTGTAGCTCAGACCCTGGGTTTAATTCCCAGCACCAAAATCCATCACTCAGTCCTGATAGCAATGAAGTACTCTCTTGCCATATACCACTTGGCAATGTGTTTTCTTGGTAAGTAATGTTTCGCAGAGATTCTCACTGTTCCAGAAAGGTAGGTTTATTTCATAGTAAAGGCAGTGAGGTAGAGAGTGATAATAGAAGTCATAATATTACATGGGCCATCTAGGCTGGTGCAGTTCATGAGAAGAAATTATATTCCTAGCTGTACCTTTTCACCTAAAAACATGCTTTTTTTCCAAAAGGAGAGGAAAAAGAATTAATAGAATGAATAGAAAAGAAATAAAAAGAATAGCTGGCACCACCTTGTGTAGAAATACCATTATACTTTTCTGGTCAAATGGACTAGTGGGTTGGGAGTCCTTTAGAGTTACGAGTTATGTCTTTTCCATGAATGGGAAAGAAATATGAGTTTCTCCTTACATGGGTCACATCAATTTTTGGTGTACCTTTCAAAAGTTTACATAAAGCATATAGGTACATTTAAATTAAAAAAAAATAAGTAGAACATAATCACTTTATACATTTCTGAAAATATATTACTTAAAAGAGATAAACATCCATAATCCAACTATGTGGAGATAGTCACTGATGAGATTTTGGGGTCTAGCTGTATATCCAAGTACACAGAGTAATAAGAAAAATGTAGCCTGCTGACTATCTTATAGTTTGCCTTTAATAATAAAATTTAAATACATTTTTCTTGTTAATATTCAGGCATCATGTTTGAATGGTTCTTAGAAGTTCAGTCTAGAGATACACCAAATTAAGTTTTGATCAATCCCTTATTGAATGTGTAAATTGTTTGAGCCAAAAAATTGCAGTGGAAACAATATTCAGGCATAATTTGGGGGTTTAAATGGTTTACACAGGATACGTGCAATCTGGAATTACTAAGTTAAATGGAACACAAATCTTAAGGTGACTGACTTGTTACCAAGGTGCATGCCTGAACATTTGCATCTGTTCAGAATAAATCAATACAGTGGTAATTTGGGACATTTACTGTAGGAAGAAGTATGTTTTAGGAATTTAGCCTTGAGAGAATCGGTATAAGTGTATAAAAATGTTTAAATGAGTTTGTCCTCTAATTTTGTATAATACATTTTTTTTTTTTTTTGGTACCGGGGATCGAACTCGGGTCCTTGTGCTTGCGCAGCAGGCGGCGAAACCACTGAGCTAAATCCCTGGCCCCTTGTATAATACATTTTGAGAAGTAATATAACTTGTATATATATAAATTGTAAGAGTTGATGTGTCAGATGTCACAAAGACCATAATCAAGCTTGATGCTTGCTAGAAAGATTCATATAACTTGGTATATAGTTGTTCTTGTGGCTAAGATTTATTACAACAAAAGGATACAAAGGAAGACACATCAGGTGGAGTCTGGAGACAACTTTCCTCTCCTCATTGATTCACATAGGATGCAGCTTATTCCTTCAGCGGTGAATTGTGACAGCACATGTGAAATGTTGTCTATAAGCGCAGCTCTGTAGAGAGTTGGTATCTGAGATTTTAAGCAGAGGCTGGCATGTGGGCGCCATCTGCCCAGCATGTATCAAAACTCCAGACTCCCAGGAGGAAAAGCAGACTTGTCTGTTTTTTGTTTTTTTGCTACGGGTGATTGAAAAGAGCCTTGCTTGTGCCAGGCAAGCACTTTACTACTAAGTGACATGCCAGGTAAGCCATAGTGTTGGTACAAACAGTTTAGGCACAGTAACTCACCTTTATCATTTGAGGAAAGTTTGTTATGAGTGTAAAGGAATTGTTCACCAGAAAAGTTCCCAAGTGCTAGCCAAGGCCCAACCTTACAGTTGATTGTTGCAGTATTAAGTTGAACTGCATGAAGTGTGTGTGTGTGTGTGTGTGTGTGTGTGTGTGTCTAGTATTCGGGATTGAACCCAGGGACCAGGGACTTGTGCATCCTAGGTAAGCACTCTACCGCTGAACTACATCTCCAGCCCTTATTTTTTAATTTTGAGACAGAGTCTCACTTAGTTGCCCAGGCTGTCCTTCAACTTGTGATCCTCCTGCCTCAGCCTCCTAAGTAGCTGTGATTACAGGCCTGCACCGTTGCATCCAGCTGAATGCCATTTTATAGATTAAAATTGATCTAATATCAGTAATTTCATAATGTCCAACTTACTAGGAAGGGATGAAGGAATGTACTATAATTTTGTTGGACATCTCTGTCACCTGTTTTACATGTGTTGTTACATTTAACTTTATTTCATCTCACAAATAGAAAAATGAAGACTGAGAAAGGCTAAATAATTTCCTTGAAGTCAGATTGTAAAGCAATCTGGTCTATTTTATCCATGTTATTTATTTTCTTACTGTATCAGTACTTACTGGTTAAATTCATTACTTTCTGTGCTTTACAAATACTTCTCAGAAACAGCATATGTGAAACATATAAAAGGAGAACAGCTTTTTGGCTGAGATATGAAAGTGGGGGGCTTAGAGCATTTTTACTGCTCTGCCCACTGTAGATGCTCTTGAGGATTTTAAGAGCTTGGTGAACACTATACTTTTAGGAAGAGGAATTAGAAATGCCTTCTGTTTAAGGAGCTATGGTAGGCAATTGTGTGAAATCCTCTTTTTTTTAATGTCAGGAAATTCCATGGTATTTTATTTAACCAAAAGGATTAAATGTTGAATTTTAAAAATCATTATTGCAATATTTAAATTTGATCGTTTAATGGGATAGAATTTTAAAAATTTAAGCTAATATGTGACACTTAGCCCAGGTCCGGTGGTGCATGCCTGTAACCCCAGCCCTCAGGAGGCTGAGGCAGGAGGATCGCTTTGAGTTTGAGGCCAGCCTGGGCCACATGGTGAGTTTAAGGCCAACCTGAACTACGTATACATAGTGAGACCCTGTCTGAAAAAAAAGAGAAAGACATTTTTTTTTTTTTTGGTATTGGGGATTAAACTCGGGACTTTTCACTTGCGAGGCAGGCAGCGGAACCACTGAGCTAAATCCCCGGCCCAAGAAAGACATTTAATATTGGATTTTATAACTTTTTCTTCTTTCATGAATTTTCTTATTTTTAAACTTATTTTAGTATCTGATTATATAAATGTATATTTACTCTAGAAAATCCTTTTTTACTTTCCAAATTATTTTAAAATTAAATTTAGAATAGGATTGAGCAAAATTTTTTGGTGAAGGATAGAAAATAAATATTTAAATTTGGATTGGTATGATTTCTATCATAACTGCTTAATCTTTTACAACTTGAAAGCAATGTGAGAAATGAATGAACTGTGTTCCAGTTAAACAAAACTTCATTTACATAATCGGGAGCAGGTTAAATTGGGCTTAGAGAAAGTGAACCTCCTCCTCATATTGAACTCAGAGCAGCTGTACCACTGAGCTACATTCCCAGCCCTTTTCATTTTTTGAGAAAGGGTCTCACAAAGTTGCCCAGACTGACCTTGAACTTTTCATCCTTTTTCCTCAAACTCCCAAGTAGTAGGGGATTACAGGTGTGCACCACTGTGCCCCGTGAGAAAGTGAACCTTGATACAAAGTACTGTTTTTAATACTTTCATTTTTCTGTCATTTCATTGGCCTGAGGAAGTGCAGGTTGAGTATCCCTTATCTACAATGTTTGGGATTTCAGATATTTTTGGATTTTAGATTTTTTAAAGAATATTTTAACAGGGCCGGGGATTTAGCTCAGTGGTTTTGCTACCTGCCTCGCAAGCGCAAGGACCTGAGTTCGATCCCTGGTACCAAAAAAAAAAAATATTTTAACAGATTTTTTTTTTGGTACTAGGGATCGAACTCAGGACCTTATGCTTGTGAGGCAGGCGGCAGAACCACTAAGCTAAATCCTCGACCCCAAACTTATAAACTTTTTGAGTTTTGATATTACACTCAAAAGCTTTAGGATTCTGGAGCTTTGGATGAGACCTATGGTACTATTTCAGTGGTATGGCCTTTTCTAAATGTGATAATTAGATAGGAATTTCTAATCTGTTAATATATATTTGTTTAGGGTTTATTATATGCCAACTACTGTTTTCAGTGTTAGAAGCACATCTTCAGATCTGAAATGTTGTATTTACATTGAAATTATATTTTTTTCCTCTTTAAAATCGAAAAATATCACTTTTGTTATTAAGGTCCTGTTTCACCATTTGCTCTCTGCAGCTCATCCCTTCTTTTTTTGTTTTTTGGTACTGGGGATTGAACTCAGGACCTTGCGCTTTTGAGGCAGGAGGCAGGCACGGTACCACTGAGCTAAATCCCCGGCCCTTCTTTTACAAGATCTTTACTCATCCATCTTGCTTCCAGTTACCCTATATCTCCTGAGTGTTCAGTTTCTCTATTCATTGCCATTACATATAAATATATCACAATTCCTGCCCCTTTTTATTACTCTTTTTTTAAATAGCAAACTCCTTAATAAAGCCTCATTATCAGGATGCAGAATACTAATATATCTATGCTGGGAAACTGATTTGTAGTCTTTTGTAATTCATATAATTTCTCAGGGTTTGTAAATAACCTTTTCTATTAATACCACGCTTAAAGTAACCATTAGTTTTCATTTTTTGCTGGTTTATTCTGTTAAACCTAGTCTATAAATATTGGAGGGCTTAGACTTAATTTCACCTTCTCTCCTCTCTTAAAAACTTGTTTTTTGGGTTTACCTGGATTTAAACACCATGTCTACGCTGAATGCCCCCACCTATTTTAATCCCCGCCACAGCCTTCCAAGGTCCAGACTTGTACACCCAGTGTCTATGACTTTTTTGGATTGGACTTTTGTATACCCAGTGAGTCCTTTCCTTTTTGTGTTATCTAAAATAGTATCTGAAATAATTTTCTGAAATCATTTTATTTCATTGCTTCTTTGTGTTTTTATTAAAATATAAGCTTCACGACTATGAACACCTTATCTGTTTGATCACTGTATCTGCAGCACCTACCATTTTAATAATTAAAAATGAATCCCATTGCTTGAAGGTCTGATGGTTAACCCTGAAGTTTGTATTAAGGATGATTGTTGAATGCTCATATTTTAGCTAATTCTGTTTCAGTTGTTAAGAAACTAAAGCTAGAAATTATTCTATAACCTTTTTAATGTGAAAATATGCAAGGGGCTATAGAATGGATGAAAAGTCCTTGTATGTAAAACAACCTTACAAAATTGGTGATTTCAGCATGTTGAATGTTTCATTTAAACTAACAGTTCTGGGCTGGGGATTTAGCTCAATGGTTCCACTGCCTACCTTGCAAGCACAAGGACCTGAGTTCGATTCCCAGTACCAAAAAAAAAAAAAATTCTAAACTAACAGTTCTGGTTAGTACCTATTTTGGGAAGATGGAAAATATTGAAAGGCATTAGGAAACTAGCAGAATTAAAATATTCGGGAGAGGGAAAATGAAACTTAACAGTTATGCTGAGTGACTATGCACTAATCATGCTAAGGCTACATTAGAACAGAATGTAGAAGGAGGGAGGATATAAAATTTTCCAGTAGAGTTTAACATATCATGATGTGCTTTTTTTTTTTTTTTTGAGATAGTGTCTTGTTATATAGTTCAGGTCTTGCTGTATAGTTCAGGCTGGCCTTGAACCCACTATGTAGTACAGGCTGGCCTCAAACTCAAAGCAATCCTCTTGCCTCAGCCTCCTGAGTGCTGGGATTACCAGTGTGCACCACCACACCTAGCCATTATGATATTTTTCAAGTAATAGTGTTTTGACCACTGTGTTCTCTCTTGGGTGGGTAGTCTGTCCTCACAATGTAGGGTGTAATTCTTTTCCAGCTTTTTTTTCCCCCCAATACTGGGAATCGAACTCAGGACCTTACACTTGCCAGGCAGGCGCAGTGCCACTGAGCTACATCCCGGGCCCTCTTTCCCAACTTTTACTTGGCTTCAACTTGCTCTGCAGAGCATGTTTCTTTTCCTACTTTCAATAAAACTTTGCTACCGTTTAAAAAAATGGTGGTCACCTGCCTTGAAAGCGCAAGATCCCAAGTTCTATCCCTAGTACTAAAAAACAAAGAAAACCCCCAAAATGGTGTTTTGCTAGGAATTTTAAAAAACACATTGTCTTTAACTGTTGGAGGATTAAGTATGCAGTTTTTCAGACCACAGACTTAAAAGTAGGAACAAAGAGTCCTTTATGAAAACACTATAGCAATGTGTTACATAGTCATGTGCTGCATAATGATAACATTTCGGTCACAACTGACCACATATACATATACAGAGTGGTGGGCCTATGTGATTTTAATGGAGCTGAAAAGTTCCTATTATCCAGGGACATAGAACAATGCATTACTTGTGGGTTTTTGGCCCTACTGGTGTAAACCTATGCTGCCAGTCATAAAAGTGTAGCGCATGCAATTATGTACAGTACATAATACCTGATAATTAATGGCTATGTTACTGGATTATGTATTTGGTATACTATATTTTTATTGATAGAATATATTTCCACATATTAGAATTTTATTGTAAACCAGCATATTGTGTTAAAGTGACAGTGGCTTCGTACACCTTCTTGGTCTCATGTCTCTTGATTGCATCAAGAGGCTGCTTTGTTTATTGACTATACCATCTAGGTTTACAAATGTACAATTTATGTTTGTTAGACTTCAAAATTGACTAATGATGTGTTCATCAGAACACGTGCCCATCATTGAGAGAAAGCTGTAGATCAAAGGTAGGTACTTGAAACTGATTCAAACTTTGTTGGCTAAACAGCATAGTAAAAGGTGCTATTAGGAATTAGGCTCATTGTGTGGCTCAGTGGTGGGGCTCTTGCCTTGCATGCATGAAATCCTGGGTTTGATCTCCAGAACCTAAGGGGGGAAGAAAGGAAAATAGCCAAATGAAAGTTGGGGTTTTTTTTTCAGAATTCAGAACAATCTGTTAGCAAGAAAAGGAGACTCAAAAAAGTGTGGCATGTCATGTGATAATTAGAAATTAAGTAGTTGAAAGGATAATTTGAACATATCCTGTAAAGGACCAAGTTTGGTAAGGTTTTAAAAATAACACTGTAAAAGGGAAGGCAAGTTTAAAAAAAATTTTTTTTAAAGAAGCCTTCTAGAGAATGGGAACCTCTTGTTAGTATAATTAACAGATTCAGCTTAATGTTTTGGTACCATCTGCCCGCCATGAACAGTTTCTCCTCTCAATCCCACTCTGCCTTGGAGCCAGCGATTATGGACTGAAAACTCTATAAACTGTGAGCTGTATAGTCCTTTCTCCCTTTAACTTTGGGTGTCAGGTATTTTGTCTCAGTATTAAGTAACTAAGACAGAATTTGGTACCAGAGAAGTGGGGTCGTTGCTGTGACTGTACCTGACCATGTGATTCAGGAACCTTTAGGAGTGGCTTGTGGGAAGAGTTTGGAAAGGTTCAGAGATGCCAGCTTAGAAAGAGTTGGAACACTTTAGGTTGTACTCAATGGGAGATTGTGGTCAGAGCTTAGAAGACAAGAGCATTGATAGAAATTCTGTTGGTAAAGACCAGACTCAGAAGGTTTCTGCTGAGAAGAACTGCATTGGTTATTGGGCTCCAGACAATGTGTGTTATACCTTGGCAGAAAGTTTGTGTCCAGAGACTGCCTGAGACTGAGATTAAGGGGAACAGACTAATCTGTCAAAAGAAATTTCAAGGTAGTCTAATATTGAGGGGGTGGCATGGCTACTGTTAGGGGGTTTTGCCAGATTTATGTTGAAAATCAAGAGCAAAGAGCCCAGGAGGATGATTTAAAACATTTTGAGTTTGGCCAGAAAGGAAGCTCCAGTAAAGCTGTGGACTGCAAAGATAGAGCAGAGGAGATCTTGATTGCTGAGAAGGAAAAGGAGAATAGATAAGATAGCTTGAGGGCATCACAAGAAGCACCAGGACTCCATGCTTTGCAGCCTCAAAATTGCAAAAGTGAAGGACTTTGCTTTAAGAAGAGAGCCCCAAGGAACCATATTCCAGAATGGCAGTGGTCTAGGGAAGTTGTTCCTCTGGATTTGGTTCATAGGCATTGGACCCATACAGCAAAGAGAGAAGGAACCCCAGCTACTGCTCCAGATGGCAGCAGACCTTGCCGTCATCCATGTGGTGCTGGTTTTAGGCACATGCAGAATACAAGAATTGTGGGGTTACAAAGGCTTCCACCCAGATTTCAGAAGAGGGCTTGGGAAGCCAGGCAGTGTGTCCCTGAAAGGGCAGTGTGTGAAGCTGTGAGTGTGAAGCCGAAGGTGCTGTGGAGACCCCAGAAGGTTGGAAAAGCCAGGAACATGGATCGTCCAAGGAAAGCTGCAAAGGAGCAGAGCCAGCCAAAAAGGCCATGGGAGCTACAGCCACAAGTGCTGTAGGAGTGGAGTCATCCAAGCCCTTTGGAGTTCACAACTTGCCACAGATTGCTGGGGATGCTAGAAGTGGAACTGTGGTATTTAATGTTTGCCCTATTGGATTTTGGTCTTGCTTTGTTCCTGTTCCTTACTATCCCCACTTGTAACTTTTGCAATGGAAATGTCTATCTCATGCCATTGAACATTGGAAGTGTAACTTTCTTTGCATTTGTACAGGGGCTTGCAGCTAAGAGTTTGCTTAAATCTGAGAGGAGACTTTGGTCTTGGACTTTTCAGCGATGCTGAAACCGTTAAGACTTTGGCAACTCTTAGAGATGGACTAAGTGCCTTTTGCATAAAGGGATCCACATGAATGAGTCTTTGGGGGGCCTGGGGTGGAATGTTATGGTTTGTGTCTGGATGTCCCCCTAAAGCCTCATGCAGTCATAGGTGAGGCTTTTTCAGAGGTGGCTGAATTTAGTGTTTGTTACATTGGGATTGATTCATGGTACAATGCTGAGGTCAAAGGTCTTAGGTTTAAGGGTGTGAGTGCCACCTACCCTAAGTACCCTGGATAAGATATAAGGAATAGAAAGAGCTGTGGTTATCCTCTATTGCTTTGCTATCTTTTGCCTGCCATGAACTCTTTCTCCTCTGCAATGCCTGTCTACCATGCCACCCTGCCTTGGAGCCAGGCGATTATGGACTGAAACCTGTACAAACTGTGAGCTAAATAAGCTTTTCTCCCTTAAAAAAAAAAAAAAAATTAACAGATTCAGAGATTGCCAGGAACTAAATCTTCTGTTAATAACAAAACATTTTAAAGTGTCTTATTTTTACATTGTCATTGAAACCAACTAAATATCAGATGAATCTCATGGTGGTTGATGATGATGTTGATGCCCTGTGTTCTGTACCTAATAAGTTAAATGTAGGCAGATGTCCACAGTTATAAATTGAGAATTTGAAGAAACTCCTAAACTTGAGAATTGAAAAAAACTCAAGGGTAAAATTGTGAAATAATTAGTTGTAATAATAAGTTTTACATTTTAATATCTCTTTCTTAAATAAAATGATTATTAATTTGGCCCTTAGTACCGTATACTTATGATGATCACTTTGAAATGAATCAGAGTGCTAAATGCTTTTCAAAAGAGGTGAAAAATGAGGCCAAGCAAAGGAAGTGTAACTTGTAAGTAGGGTTAGGGGAGGAGTCTTGGAGAAGGAGCACTTTTCACATGCTCTCATCAGCTTCAGGGCTTCACTTGAACCTAGTGAATTTAGGAGTTATTTGCAGATACTCAGCTGCACTTTGAAACTCTCTGCTTTATCTTGCCATTACTACTACTCTGATCACACCATTGTCATTAGTGGCTCTCTCTAGCTTTTTAGGATAAAATATCTTATTCCTTGCTATTCCTGGTGGCACAGGCTTGTGATCTCAGCCCTCTGGGAGGCTGATGCAAAAGGATTTCAAATTCAAGTTCAGCCTGAGCAACATAGAGATTTAGTGAAACCCTGTCTCAAAATAAAAAATTTAAAAAGGGCTGGAGATGTAGCTCAGTACCAAGGCTGTAGGTTCAATCCCCAGCAGTTTAGGGAGTGGGGATCTTACTCCTCAGATTGATTTTGCAGGGTTTTCTTGAAACTGATCCTTGTCTGACTTGTCTGCCCTCATCTCTAGCCCTTCCTCCCTTCCACTTTTAACTCCATCCACTCTGAATTTTATCAATTCTTTCTAAATTCTACGATTCCTAAATTTCAGTGGATATTTATAGTGCTTATTAAAATGGAGATTTTTGAGCCAGATCTTTAAAAATTCTGATCTGTGATGTGTAAATAGAGCTGTAAAAGACTGTAGTTTGCACAGTAGGTAGGTCACTGTGCTGCTGCTGGTCTTTAGGTCATGCTTAGAGTAAAATGCTTAAGTGCCTTGCTGTTATCTCTTGACTGCATGTGTTTTCTGTCTGGAGAACTTTCTGCATTACTTTTACCTCCTGTTTCTTGGACTTTTCTTTAAAGCTTGCATAAATGTGACTACTGTCATGAAGGCTCCATGTACATACCTTTGATGGCACTATTGTGTACTTGTCCCATGAGTCAGTTTCTTGAGAAGGATCACTTTTTCACTTCTCTATTTTTTAATTTCCTGCATTTGGTCAAGTATTTCACTGTGCGGTACTTACTGTGTACCCAAATGTTTATTGAATAAATGAAAATATATTACTGTAAGTTCCTTGAAGGCAGCGACAATGTCTGGTCTTTGTATCTCTTATGATTCTTCCTGAACATTAGACCTTTGATATTTGTTTAATTGCTGTCAAACTAGGTTTTATGGATGTAGTCTACAGGGGACTCTCTAAGCCTTTTGAGATTTACAATTTTTGCTGTTTTAATTTTGAAGTAGGAAAAAAATGTGTTTGAAATCATTCTGGATGACAACTATTTTATACCAAATACTGCCATGAGATTTTAGGGCAAGTGCTTGAATTTGTGTTCTGTGTTGTTAGTACACAGGTCACCTAATGAATGGCATAGTTTAATGTTTTGCTAAATCCACATCTTCAAAGAAAAATCTCTTTCTCTTATAGGAGGTTTGCATATTACTATGGAGAAGCTGCTAAAGAAGAAACATTACTCTAAAGCCTAACTGATCCCTCCATATTCTGTGAAGATTCCACCTGCCATTTTCCTCTGTCTTTACATATACATAGGATATTGCTTTTCCCTATCATTACTATTTTTTTTTCTGTAGAAGATATGTCTGATATATAATTCACATGCTTAAAGTCCTTTACTCTTTAAATTTTGTAATCTAAATGAACTTTCATGATGTTGGTCCTTATTCTTGTCATTCAGACACTTGTTCTTCTCTTGAGCTCCTTTGAGTCTAGAATTTTGACCTTTGGCAACTCTTGTAAGGTTTTGGCATTCAGCTAAACATTGAGCTTTACAGAGTTGACACCAGTCTACATGGTATATGGGTTACCAGCCACAACTTGTCAGAGCTTAGCATCAAGTTTCCCCTTCTCTGTGAGAACATGCAGCAGTCCATGTAGGAGGATAGTCAGCCAGCAGGAGCTTTTTGGGGTGGGGGGGCAGTTCTCAGGTGACAACTCAGGCATAAGGAGACAAAATCTGTGTTGGGCAGGTGTAATTATCTCCCTGAATTTTGAAGTCTCATGCCACTCAGAAGTTTTTTGTAACAACCATAGGTAAAGCTTCTAGTTTCCTATAAGGAGCATGCCAATTTATAGGGGTCACTATATCGTAGTGACCAGAAGTTCCAGTCGTGGCATCCTCATCAAGTTCTCCTGGCCCAGATACACCTAATTTATCAATCAGGTATCATGCCTAGCAGCTATATAGTAAATTAGCTAATCAGGTTTTTAGGAGGACAGAGGTAAAAATTTACGGTCAGAGGGCCGGGGATTTAGCTCAATGGCACCGCGTCTACCTTGCAAGCACAAAGTCCTGAGACTTGTACAGAAGAGGAGTTTGGTTAACTATTTAACCATATCTATTCTATGGCATTTTACCCTGTTTTTGCTTTATAGGGTAGCTTTGGAGTATCTGTTTCCTTTTGCTTTCAGAAACTCTCTGAGGAGATGACAGTGTTTATCTTTTCATGCTGTATAGGTCTAAGAAGACACTGTATGTACATGATAAACATCATTGTAGAACTACTTGTTGAATTATAGCCTATATGCTTCTTGACTATAAAATTAATCCACCAAAAATCTTTGAAAAACAGATTTTTAAGTGGACTTTATCAAATGAGAACAAAGTATAGGAATACATTTTCTGATGAAGTAATCTAGGGAATGGGATCTTTTCCAGCATTGCTAGGAGTGCTTTTATTTTAATGCCTTGCTTAGAATAGAGATTGTAAAATGACACCCTAGATTCATTCTTTCATATACTAAAGGCTTATATTAATGTTACTAAGATATAATTTGAGAACACTAAGAGTCAGCAGAAAATGACAAATGTTTCACTGTTGTTAGGAACAGAAATACTAAGTTACACTCATTATTCATTCATTCATTTACTTATGGCAGCACTGGGGATTGAATCCAGGTCCTTTGCCCTAAGCTGCATCCCCAGCTCTTTTGTCAGGGACAGAAAAACTAACCTACATTAATTAATTCATTCATTCATTCATTTTTGCAGCCCTGGGAATTAAACATAGGGCCATCACACTAAACTGCATTCCTAGCACTACTTTTTGAGACAGGATCTCACTAAGTCACTGTTTCCAGGTTGGGCTAGAACTTGGGATCCTCCTGTCTCAGCTTCCCAAGAATGCTGGGATCACAGGAATGCACCACCCCACCTGGCATATAGTCATTTTTAAACTTCAGTATAATAAGCTGCTATCCCAACAGAATCCAGAAAAATGATACTCATCATCACTTTGTACAGAAATATATTATACTAGTGGCTGGAGTACTCTGCCTTTGTCTCTGATACACGTTATTGAGAAAGATAAGTGCATCTGAAGGAAAAAAATGGTCACCGAGGTTTAAAGAGCTCTTTTATGGAGATGGTTAATAAGATCGAAACCTGTGTAGTATCTGGAAACATGATAGTTCATCAGAGGTTTTACTGAACCCTTTTAAGGTTCTTATTCAGTTGGTATAAAAACATGAAAACCAGAAATACATTTAACAGTATTAAAGAAATAAGAGGCAAAATACATCTTTACACAGGTTTTGAATAAAAGAATCACTTTTCTCCAAGGAGCCCACATTCTGTTTCTTGGCTCAATGTATCGGATATTAGATTGAGTGAAGAGTGAATCTGATACATTGTGTCAGATTTTATTAATCTTCATAAATTTTACATTAGTATATTAAATCTTACATAACTATATTAACCATACATGATATTACACAAAATCATGTCAGTACTTCATGGATATGCTGAAGGCATAGTATACTTATGTACAGTCCCTATAAACCCTTCAAACTAGGGGCTTGTATCATTAAAAGAGACAAGGAAAGTACGTATAGAAAAGTGATGTATGTACTAGTGTATTCGTGTTCCTGTTAGATTAACAATGTGCACATATATAGTACAGATAGCAAATAAAATTCTGTTTTAAGACAGAATCTCACTAATTTGCCCAAGCTGGGCTGGAACTTGCAACTGTATAAAAGGATTATAAAAAAACTTATTTTAAGGCTTTAAGAGATAAAATTTGGGGGGTATACTTTAAAAAGAACAAATTTTATATAAAGTCTGTGTTAGTCTAATGCATTCTTGATGTTCAGTAAGTATTAAATAATTTAACAATATTTGATACCTTGCAAATTTAATGATTTATTTAAAACAGGACTAGTCAGACTTGTAAACAACAACAAACTACTGCACAATTTATTGTATGATAGCATTGCAGGAGATTTTAGAGGGAAACTCATTTGACCTTAACGTAGAAGCTTAAGATTTCTACTCAAAATTCTAGTTTACAAATAGTGTTAAAACAAACATCTCAGATCTGCACGTCTGCCTTTGGTGGGAACTATTTCCTTATGGTAAGTTTTCAAAATTGGGGCTGTGGAGAGGAAGTTTGACTTTTGGCATTTGTCACCAAGTTGTTTTTCTGATTTACCTTGCTGTAGAAATGCAGAGTTTTGAGATATTCCTGACTGTGGGACTTTCGTCTTAATAATACCTGTTATTGTTACTTTGTTTTTTTAAAAAAGAGTTGTTTAAAAATTTTAATAAAGTGACTTAGATTTAGGGCCGGGGATTTAGCTCAGTGGTTTCGGCGCCTGCTGCGCAAGCGCAAGGACCCGAGTTCGATCCCTGGAACCCAAAAAATAAATAAGTAAATGACTTAGGTTTGGAAAATCCTTAAAATAGTCAACCAACTCTTTTCTCAAAGTTTTTACCTTGTTTTTAAAATAAAGTACAGGCAGTAGGCATGAGGCTCTAAGTATTTTTGCTTTCTTTCATTGCCAACTTGTCATCATTGTAGCTTTAATTTGAATCATGATGTTATACAAAGTATTTGTGAATCTTATATATTTGAATTTATCTACATTTCCACTAAAAGTTTAATTTTATTCCTAACCATTAACTACTTCAGATAGGCATGGCGCCACCATTAACTACTCCAAAATATTGAAGTTTTCCCATACTCTTTAGTAACATTGAAGAGTTTGATCTAAATCCTTAAGAGTGAATCTTGCTACACTGGCCACAAGTCCTGCATGTTGCTTTATTAATAGTATTATAGATCATTGCTAAATGCTACTTCTTCTATGTAATTTTTTTTTTTTTGGTACCAGGGATTGAACTTGGGTCCCTGCACTTGTGCAGCAGGTGGTGAAACCACTGAGCTAAATCCCCAGCCCTCTTCTATATAATTTTTAAAGAACTTTAAAGGAGTCAATATTGTAAAATAATCAAAGATAGTTTGGCAATGTCTATCAATTTTATGTGCCTTTATCCTTTTTTGTTTAGCACTTATATTTCCAAGAATCCTTGTTATATAAACAGTGCCATGTATGCAGAAAAGATATGTGGCAAGGGTGTACAGTTCCACTGATACTTTTTATAGTGAAAAATAAAAACAATTTATCAGTAGGGAAATTGTTAAATAAGCTATGTCACATTTATATAGTGAAATAAGCAGTTATTACCAAAAATAAGATAGTTGTCTATTGACATTTAAAGGTAGGAAGAGCAAGTGGTGAATACAAGGTATGATTAAAAAATCAATAAATCTTTACATTTAAAAAAGTTTTTTACAGTCAAAGACACATTGCAATTAATCCCCCTTAGAGTATTCCCCCTCTCTTCAAGCACACTTATTCCATCCTTCTTGCCACTTTTTGAGGCAGTCCTAGAAGTCCTCTTTTGTATGTGTCTTTAGTTGCATTGTCATGGCTGCTTTGATGTCCTGAATAAACTCAAAACCTTTACCTTTCATGGTCATTTTGACTTTGGAGAGGAGAAGCCAGAACTCGTATGGTGTCACATCTGGTGAATAATGAAGTGGATGAAGACCACCGTAATTTTTTAGGAGGCTTCCTTTCTGTTGCATGGCACTGAGCAACTGCATTCATATTTTTTTATCACACCTTGTAAAGACACTCATGAAAGAGAACTTCCAGAACTGCTTTAGAATATGGCAAAAATGATAAGTTTTTTGAACCAATGGGGATTATTTTGAAGGAGATTAATGGCAGTGTGACTTTTATGGTAATTTTCAAAAATTTAAACATTTTTTGTATATTTTGATCACAGTTTGTGTAGGTACTTATGTTAAATTCATGCACAGTAAAATTTAGAAGGGAATACAAGGCAGTGCTGATGTGGTAGTAGAGATTGGATGGTAATAGTCTTGTGTTATGTACTTCTGTATTGAAAATTTACATAGTGAAGATGTATCAGTTTTGAAACTAAGAGGTTTAATGGCATAGACATTAGGTGTTAGTTTTTAAAGCATTCAGAACAGATCTGGGGATTTAGCTCAGTGCCACTGCACCTACCTTGTAAGCGCAAGGTCCTGAGTTCTATCCCCAGTACCAAAAATAAATAAATAAAGTATTCAGAACATATTGGAGACTTCTTTTTGTAATCTCTTGTAATTAGTAACTTCTGTTTGCACCTTCTTTTTCTGTTGATCTGGCACACCAGGTGTCACAGCAGCAGCCTCTTATAGCTAAATTGAGATTTGAGAAAGAGGGGGAATATATGAAGAAATAGTTGACTATAAAATTTGTTTTTTGTGCTGCTGGTCTTAGGACCAATTAGAGTGTAGCTAGAAGTCTGAAACCATTAGTAATACACATAGTTCTAAGTTTTAAGGGAAACTTGTGGATAAGGATTGTTGTGAAAAAAATCATTTCAGTAGTATTCCATCTATAGTATTGTAAAGTGTTAGCACAGAAACAGATTGTGTTGTATATATGAAAAGGAGAGATTAATTTTAATGTGAATTGACCTCACATGTAGGTATGTTACCACACTGACCAATAGGAATTAGCTAAAGTAGAGCTTAGGAGGTTTGGAATGAGTAAAGAAGTTGCAAAAGTGACATATGTAAAGTACTAGGGAAGAGAGTTTATAAATCAGTAACAACTGGTGAATTGTTACTTCATTTGTAGCAATAGAGGTCATCACCATTTTCTTAACTGTTACCAGGCCAGAAGTACAGATCAACTAGGGGCTGCTGCTTGAATTTTTTCAGGTATAAGTCCTGGTTCATTATGAGGTTTCTTGTTCCCTAACTTACTGACATTTCCAAAGCTCTGTTCTGTCTTATCACACTCAACACTGTTATATAGTTTTGAATATTAAAGTAGACACATTCACGGGCCAGGGATTTAGCTCAGTGGTTCCGCCGCTTGCTTCCCAAGCACAAAGTCCCGAGTTTGATCCCCGGTACCAAAAAAAAAAAAAAAATGTAGACACATTCACATCAAGGTCCATTTAGGTTCATTGTATCCTGAGTCCTGCTTAATCAGCCCATCACTTCTCTCTACCCTGTGTCCAATCCAGTGTTCCCAGAGTTGTTGGCTATTTTATATGTTTGGTTTTGAGTAATTTTTTTTTTTAATGATAGAGAGGAAAACTATATTTGAACTTGGAGTAGGACATTTATTTTACTTAAACAAAAAGCTTTGTTTTGACCCAGAATCTAGAATAGGGTATGTCTTATATGCCAGTTATCTACCTACTATAAATATATATTGTATTTGTATTGCCAATGTTTTAGTGTAAGTACTTATTTTAAATTGATTATAAGAAAAAAAATGAATTGAATTCTCATTGATGGAACTTTTTTCCCTCCAGACCAGAATCCGTAGAAGCTAGCCCTGTGGTAGTTGAGAAATCCAACAGTTATCCCCACCAGTTATATACCAGCAGCTCACATCATTCACACAGTTACATTGGTTTGCCCTATGCGGTAAGTGTCAAATGTTTCTCTGAAAGAATATTTTTAACATTTAGAGACTGAAAAGGGATGCGTATAGTATTGTGCTTAAAACTCAAGAATTGTAAAAGCATAGTTGTTTGATACTTGAACAATTAGATATGTAGTTTTTTTGTTTTGTCTTTTTTCAGTATCAGGGATTGAACTCAGGACCTTGTGCTGACGAGGCAGGGACAGAGCCACTGAGCTAAATCCCCAGCCCTGGATATGTAATTTGTAGTTTAAATTAATCTATCCATATTACTTAAGGGATTAAAATTTTAAAAATTATAATTATTATTTTATAAATTTTATGCTATTAGTAATTTGATGAGACTGTGGTTAAAGTTATATTGTGCTATGTATTCTAAATTATATAGTAATTTACATGGTAAATTATATAGTTATCATTTGTTGAGCACTTGTTATGTGGCAGACTTAATCTCACTTAATCCTCAAAAACAACCTCATGAAATGTAGTTTTCATCCCTGTTCTATACTTGAGCAAAAAACTCATCTAAGCTAATCAGTATTGCATATCTAGTAGGAAGAGTTTGTATTTAGATAGTTTCAGAATTGGACACATTTGTGATATTATGAAGGTAAAATTGAGAACTTTTTTTTTACTTGGACCAGAATAAATAGTACCAATTTTTAAAAAATCTCATATTATACACTTTACAGTAATAGTGTATCTTCTTTTGTTTTTGTTATTCTTATCCTCTGTATTCCTGAGGGTTTTTTTTTTTTAAATCTTTGTTCCTATGTCATGTACCTGCTTTTATCGTGAAGGTGAAGCTGTGTGACCAAAGAACTATCTGAAGACTAAAGAATCTTTGGATTTAGGGAGGGGGAAATGGTGTTGATGTGAAGGTGGACTCCTCCCTCCTACACACACACTTTGTAAATAGCTGTAGTCACTTAACCACTGTGTTGTAAGATCTAGCTAGCTTCATTGGCCGGGCACGGTGGTGCACACCTGTAATCCCAGCACTCAGGAGGCCAAACTAGGAGGATTGTCACAAGTTTGAGGACAGCCTGAGCTATATAGTGAATTCAAAGCCAGCCTGAACTACATAGCAAGACCTTGTCTCAAAAACAAAACAAAACAAAAAACCAGATCTAGCTTCATCAAGTCATTATTTTATTTTATTTTACTTTATTTTTTTTTTTTGGTACCAGGGATTGAACTCAGGACCTTGCGCTTGCGCAGCAGGTGCCAGAACCACTGAGCTAAATCCCAGCCAAGTCATTATTTTAAAGATATTAAAGAATAGACCAATTTTGTATCTCTTGATTGTTCAAAGTCACGGTTGGATTTTAAGTTACTTAGCTCACATTGTGTTGCATTTGTGTTCCCTTATCCAGGACCATAATTATGGTGCTCGTCCTCCTCCAACACCTCCAGCCTCCCCTCCTCCATCAGTTCTTATTAGCAAAAATGAAGTAGGCATATTTACCACTCCTAATTTTGATGAAACTTCCAGTGCTACTACAATCAGCACATCTGAGGATGGAAGTTATGGTACTGATGTAACCAGGTGCATATGTGGTTTTACACATGATGATGGATACATGATCTGTTGTGACAAATGCAGGTAAAATATCTCACGCCATTAGTTTGTTTTCCTTGAATGCTTCTAACCGTGATTGTTAATTTGGAAATGATAAGTGAAGTCACTTTTGAAGAAATTAATGAACACATTTTTAAGTGGTACTCTGCTACTATTGATGCAGTCTATTTTGTTCCTAGAAAAAGCCTTTATTGAAAGAAGCTATCTTAGAGCCTATTAGAAATCCCCGTTGTAAGTTGAGTAATAATCAGCTCTGAACTCTATTCATTTGGGATCATCTCTCTTTTTACTTAGTTCAGTAGTAATACAAGTACACATATAGGAATAGATAAGTTAGAAATGAGGGGAGAATTGAGTCCCTTGTATTTCCGTTGGAATGATTTGTGCTGTCTAGTCAACTCTGATTTTCCAGTTTAGGGGAATTAAACATTTTGATTGATGTTTGTTTGACCTGACTCTCTCACCTCCTTTTGACTTGAACCTTGCAGCACTCTGGAGTCTTCTTGTACCAGAACCACAGTCTCCCCTCCCCCCAACCCTGGTTCAACCACCAAGAAAGGCCTCTTCCCCTAGAGAAGGTGTGATTGGGACAGCAAGTGGGGTTTTCTTTCAGTTTTTTGTTTTTTGGTTTGTTTGTTTGTTTTTGTGGGAGGGATTTGGGGAGGATGGAGAGGGAACAGCAGCATTTGAGCCTTAAAGTTAATGAGTTCATCCCCTGCATAGGGTGGGAAGCAGAGTATTTCAGCAGTACATTGTAGAGGGCAAGAAAATTTGGTAGCATTACGGAATTTCTTGGGGTCATGTCTTTATGGCATAGCTTCATTATTTGATTTGAAGTAGTATAATTTATATCCATATTTGAATGTGAGTATAAAAATGCATCCTGGAGCCAAATATAAATTACTTTGCAGTACTTATAATATTGTTCCTACCCATTAGAGTGATTAGGAGTTGGACATTAAAGTGCTATGTAGAAATTTGATACTGCTTTTATGGAAGGTTGTTAATATGAATACTTTGAGTTTATTTTAATAATAACATACTGTAGTATCTTCTCACATTTAAAAATAAATTTTCATTACCTGTGATACATATCATTACCACAAATAATGACCTCAGTATATTTTTTTAGGAGGTAAATTTAAAAGCCAAAAAATAACTTCAGTTACTTACTGCTTTCCTTCTAGTAGAAAGTGTCATGTTTATTATAGCCAGTCTTTTAGCTGATCACCTGAAGGAAAAATTACATACCATTTGGGAATGTTTTTTTTTTTTTTATTTTTTTTTGGCAATGTCTTTATTTTAACAGATAATCTAAGCAGTGTTTTTCTTTTGATCAAATTATCTATAAATATAAATATGCAGTTATCTTTATTAGAGAATAGGGAAATTGTCCTTGAGGTTTATTTTATATCCATCTGTACATTCTTATAGGACAACTGCAGAGTTTTTGGATTACTCAAGGTATTTGTTTCTCAGTGACTGCCCTAGTTACTACTATGACTGACTTCCTCGCCCTTTCGCTCTTTGCTCTCCCTGTCCCTCTCTCTGGTTCTTTTTTCTGTTGTTCAACTTGTAGCATACTGCAAGGCTCAATCTTTGTTTTCTTCACTATTCTTTCTTTACATTGTGTCTTTTAGTTTTTTCAACATCCTATTGCCTATACCCATCTTTTCAAGTCTGACATCCCTTACCCTGACCGTTTATTAATTTTCTAGCTTTGTTTTTTCTGTTGTCTGCATGACATCACTATTTACCTCTCAAATTTATGTAATTTATTATTTTAATTTTCCTTGTTCTTTATTTTGCTTTTTTTCATTTCTTTTGTATATAGTTCATACTCCCACATTCTACCAGTTCTTATCTGAACATTTTCAGTTAAGAAGTAAAGAACAACACAATACTGGTTAGGTTAGTATGTTTATATTAGGTGCTGCTAATTTTTATGTACAGAAGTGTTAAGACTATGTTTGTGAACATATATATATACAGTATATGTATGTATATTTTAGACAATTGAAGTCTTGGTAATAATATATGAAACAAATTGAGAAGTTTGCTTCAAGCTGGTCCATTCCATTCAAAGTAATTAGTCTTAATTTCTCACCTTATGGAATACCTCTTAGATTCTTTGAATATTTCTTTGCTATTATTCTAGTTCTGTACTTTTTTTTAACTAAGTCTGAAATGTTGGAAAAGCCTCCTAGTAGGTCATTTTGCTTTGTTTTCTTAGCTTCCTTAATTAATACTATATGCCACTAAAATCATTACATGTTGACAGGAAATCTACACACATCCCAACAATCTGAGTGCTATATATTCTAACTGCACTTCATCTACTTTTAACCCATTGACCACTATCTGGCCACCTTTTCCTCTTATCTGCCAACTGATAAATACTAAAATAATCTTTTTATTCCTGTTTCCCAGTGTGAGGTTCTTATCACACCCGTTATTCTCCAGGTATTTTTCCCATCAACTCCACATGGTGTGGACATCTCTACTTGATGATTTATAACTTTTACATTTTAAAAAAGAAATTTATTCTGTGCATCCTATTTTTACGTAGAAATTTATTTTATGTATCCTACATTTACCTCTTGTTTTTACATCTCAAACTTTTATCTCCTTGAGGACGTATTTCTGTGACTGCCTCATAGCACCTTTTGCAGCGCTAAACTCAAAGTAGGTACTTATGAAGTGATAAACAGAATAGATCTTAAATATGGTTTTAATGTTTCATCTACTCCCCTCACCCTTTTTTCCTTTTAAGTGTTTGGCAACATATTGACTGCATGGGGATCAACAGGCAGCATATTCCTGATACATATCTATGTGAACGTTGTCAGCCTAGGTAAGTTGTACATACCTGATAAGATTGCCAGTAATTTTACTGGAAAAATTAATAGGATTTTATTTATAATTTCTAGATTAAAAAATTAATGAATCACAGTACGGTGGTAGCTCACTCAATTCATGACCACTTGTTTACAAAAAATTTGGTTCCCATATAGAGGCATTGGGCAAAATTTTGTTTTTGTTTGCAAACTGTGGATTGGATGACAAACATGAACAAAGCCACCTTTCCATCACAAACACAAACATGGCCATCTTTTTCAAAATTGTAGAACAAATTAAGTTCGGACTGGGGTGCCACTGTATTTCATTAATTTTAAGGTGTACTTTTTCATTTTTACATGTACTATTATTTTTCTTATACTGACATCTCTAAAATTAAGAATTTTTCCATTGACAGTGTATCATTGTTTACTTTGTAGGGATTTTATAAGTGATACATTAAATAATAGTGCATTTTCTAAGTGTTACATCTTTTTTTACTGGAATGTGCTATGCTAAAAAGTCTCTAGAACACTACCTTGGTTACATGTATAATTTGGTAAGTCTACCATTCCTCCTATCTACAGCATGTACAGTCCCCCAATTTCTTTTTTGTTTTTAAATGTATTATGAACATTTTTAAACCTATGCAAAATAATACGGTGAACTCATATGAATCTACCACCCTGGTTCAGTAATTGTCAACAATTCTGTTTTAACTATGTGTTTACTTTTAATCTAAAATATATGAATTTATTCTTATGATTGCAGTTTAAATTTAGGAATGCAAGTTTTTATTCAACTTTTTTATAGTATATCATATCTAATAACCTAGTTCTCAACAACACAAGAATAATGTAATTAAAATGTCACATAAGGGCCGGGGATTTAGTTCAGTGGTTTCGCCACCTGCTGTGCAAGCATAAGGACCCAAGTTCGAGTTCGATCCTCGGTACCAAAAAAAAAAACAAACCAAAATGTCACATAAGTACTCAGTTGCTTAATCCTACAGAGCAAAAACACCAACCCTAACACCATGGGTAGGATAATATAAAGCAGTTTGGAACTTTATCTAGGAGTATACTCTTTGGGCTGTATAATTCTGTTTGAAATTCCTTGAAAGAATTTCATGATTATAACACCAACTGGACACACACTGACATTAGATTATGTTTCAAAAAGTTAAACTTTTTGAGTAATTGTCAACTTTATTGCAGTTGTAAAAAAAATACAGAGACCTTGTCTATCTTTACCTAGTTACTGCTAGTGGTAACATCTTTTGAAACTGTTAATACAGTATCATAACTAGGACTTTGACATTGATATAAAGTGAAGGAGCCAAGGTATAGAACATTTTCATTGCTGCAAATACCACTGATCTATACTTCATTTTATAATTTGGTCATTTCCAAACTGTCATATAAATGGGACCATATATTTTATGACCCAGTATATGACCTTTTGGTATTGACCTTTTCAGTGAGCATGATTCCCTGGAGAGCTACCTGATTTGTTGCATGTATGACTATTTTATTCTTTTTTATTGCTGAAAGTAGTATCCCATGATATATATGTACTACACTCTGTTCAACCATTCACCCATGGAATAACATTTGGGTTGTTTATACTTTGTAGACTATTACAAGTAAAGTTGCTATGAACATTTGTGTATAGATTTTCATGTGAATCAGTGATTTTTTAACATGAGATTGATGCCCAAGAGTGTGATAGCTCAGATATATGTTAGTTCATGTTTAGTTTTATAAGAAATTGTCAAACTATTTTCCATAAAGGCTATGCCATTTTACCTTCTCACCAGAAATGCATGAGTGATTTAGTTATTAATTTTGAGAAATCCATTTTTAATTTATTTTCATAATTATATACATTATAATTTTGTAAAAAGTAGTTCTATTATTCTGAAATCAAATATATGAAACAGCATATATTCAAATAAATCTAACTTCTGTCTTTATTCCTTTTATCCCAGAAGTGACAGTTGTAAAAATGGGTTTTTCCTCCCATTGCTTGTTCTCTTACACGCAGATATTTACCCATGTATTTATGTCCTCTCCTTGCCTAGATAAGCAGGAGCATTTTATACAGAGTACTTGTTACATTTATTTTTTTTCTTTTAAAAATAAGTGCTGAAGTCAGGCATGCAGTGCATGTATTGAGTATATAGCGAGACCATGCTTCAAAACAAAAAGTAGAAGTATAGAGATCATAGTAGTATAGAGTGGCTCATTTCTTTCTTTAGCTTCAAGGTACTTTTTTCATATACTGTGGTTCATTTAACTAGTCCCTTTTGGGGAGACATTTTTTTCAGTCTTCTTTTTTTTTTTGGTACTGGGGGTCAAACTCAGGACCTTGCGCTTTCAAGGCAGGCGCCAGAACCACTGAGCTAAATCCCCAGCCCTCAGTCTTCTGTTATTGCAAATAGAAGTAGGATTATTCAGTTCCACATTTTGCCAGATTTTACCACAGCCTCCTCCAGTAGGAGCTGTGCAGTTTTGAATTCTCACCAATAATTGAAAAGCATATCTATTATCCCAAGCTTCATGAGAAGAGTATTTGACAGATTTTTGCCAGTTTCATTAGATGAGAATTGGTAACATCAATGAGTTATCCTACCATTTTGCTTAATATGAGTGAAGTTTTTATATTTTTTGTTTCATTTTATGGTCGTTATTAGCATTTTGCCAGATAGTTTTTGGTCTATTTTTTTTTTTGTACTAAGGACTGTACTTAGGACCTTGCGCTTGTGAGCCAGGTGCAGCGCCACTGAGCTAAATCCCTGCATTCCGCCAGATAGTTTTTGGTGAAATAAATGTCTGTTGATGAATTCAGTAAGAGCTGGTTAAAACTGACCATTAGAAGGGCAGTTAGTTGAGAGAGATCTGCTTATCATTCTGTGATAACAAGGATTGCTATATGACATACTAGGATGATAATTACATGTCCCAGTAGACTTTAAAGTTAGTCTTTACTGAATTGTAATCATCTTAGTCTAGAGCCTTTGTTCTCTTCTTTTAAAATGATCTAGTCATTCTCTTGAGTTAAGTATATACAATGAAAATGTTGGGGAAAATGTGAAAAAGTTACTATGGATTATGTAGTTCATGGGTAGAGACTGGTGGTGGTTAATATGAGGTTAATTTTGCCTGTTAAATGTTTGGTGTTTATTATTTCAAGAGTGGAAAGAATTTGAGGCATAATATGCAACAGACACTAATTTAGCATCATACATTTAAGAAATTTATGATTTTAATTGTATTGTTAACTTCATGTCTTTTTTCAGACTTTTTGCTTTAAATACTGATTTTCAAAAAATATACTTATTTCTTAGGTAAAAAGTGATTTTTTGAGCAGAATGAAATGGAGTCACTTAACTGGCATTACTGCTATAGCACTAGATCATATCTAAATTGTAAGGCAAGAGATGGTGCATATTTCATACTGTTGATTTTCACTAATAATATTTTAAAAAATCTTAAAGTTCACATTTAAAACAGATATGCTTTACCATCTGTCTTTATGATAGTGTGATAAATAACCATGTTAATATTTTAATGTAGGAGTCTGGATAAAGAGAGGGCAGTGCTACTACAGCGCCGGAAAAGGGAAAATATGTCAGGTGGGTAAAGGACCTACACTAAATTAAGATTAGTGTGATGAAGAAAATAAGTGGCCTGCATATTTTTAGCTACATGTAAACCCCTGTTGATAAATTTTGATTGAGTATTTTGTTTACAGTCTTAGGTGATTTTAAATATTCTTTTTAATGGATTAATGAGTAAGTCTATATTTACTTTAGGAAACATGGAAACTTGAGGAAAACAAAAATAAGAAATTTATAATTTTCCTACATATAGGTAGTTTATTGATTTAAAGAAGGAAAGTATCTTATTCAAAAAGATGGCGACCCATTAGTTTATTATATGGAATAGTTCTTTTTATGATTAAAGACAGAATTTTCTAAATTTTATATGACATATACCACAATTTTCATTTGACTTAAAACATACTTGCTTTCAAAGGAGTGGGGAGAGGGAAAGGAAAGAAAGTACAAGCGAAAAAAAGGGAATAGCAGGAAAAAAAGCTTTTGTAAATAAGGAGAGGAAGATGGGTTGGAGGGGGGAATGGGAAAAAAAGCAAGATACATCATGTAAAGGTATACATTTCCTATGATGAATGTGATCATTATGTATATATATATGAAATGTACCAATAAATGTTTTGCTTAAAAAAAAAAAATTGCCCAGTCTGGGCTCAAGCTAGCAATTATATTCAACCATTCCTCTTTTTTTTTGTGGTACCAGAGATTGAATTCAGCACCTTGGCGCTTGCGAGGGCAACCATTCCTCTTTGATGAATATTCTGGGTTGTTTTCAGTTTTTGGTTTTTTTTTCCTAAATTACAAATAGTGCCTTCAGTGAAACCCTCTTATGTAAGTTTTTTGTACTTTTTTTTTTTTCTGGTACCAGGAATCAAACTCAGGACCTTGAGTTTGCCAGGCAGGCATGGTGCCACTGGGCTATGTCCCTATCCCTTTTCTTGGTTTTTTGAGACAGGGTCTCACTATGTAGTTCAGGCTGGCCTTGAGCTCACTTGTAAACCAGGCTGGCCTTGAACTTGTGGAGATCCTCCTGCCTCAGCCTTTCAATGCTGGGATTACAAGCATGTGTCACCACACCCAGCTCATACATTTTTGGGTAGCTCCCTAGAAATGGGATGGCTGAGTCAAGTGGTTAAGTACATATATAATTTATAAAGTATGGGCAAATTTCCTTTCATAGGATTTTTTTTTTTTTTTTTTGGCTGTAGGTGTGGTGCCACTGAGCTAAATCCCCAGCCCCCTATAGGAGATTTTGAAACACCTCTGGCAATCTGCGATAGTGCCTCTTTCCCACAGTCACACCACCAAAGCCAGACTTTTAGACACTTTGTAGTTTGACGTGTGAGAAACGGTATCAGTAGTTCGTACTAAAATGTGTCTTCTTATGAGTGACATGCATGAAGATGTGATAAAAGGTGCTTATTCTTTGGAAAGAGGGCGATAGTAAAACTGTCATGTGGAATGCTGTTTTTATTGTTTGAAATAAAAGTATTAAACATGCAGTAACTTTCTTCTGAAGATGGTGATACCAGTGCGACTGAGAGTGGTGATGAAGTTCCCGTGGGCTTGTATACTGCATTTCAGCACACTCCAACTTCCATTACCTTAACTGCTTCCAGAGTGTCCAAGGTCAATGATAAAAGAAGGAGAAAAAGTGGGGAGAAAGAACAGAACATTTCAAAATGTAAAAAGGTATTTTTTGGTTCTTTTTGTTGTAGTTTTGTTTTTTTGAGACAGGGTCTTGCTCTTTAGTTTAGGCTGGGCTTGAACTGTGTACCACACTTGGCTGTTTTTGCTTCTTTTTAGATAGGAGTAGCTGAATTTTGTAGGAAGGGAAGGAGAATGAGAATGATGCATAGCAGCTGAACAAGTGGCAGGATTTTAAGCAATTACACTTATTTTTAAATTTTAATGCATTTCACAGATTGGAGTAGAATAGAGAAGAAACTTTGCAAATTGCTTTGAAATCATCGCTCTAATGATGCTAATGATAGAAATGCAAAGCCTAAGTAGAATAGAAAAGGTTGATATTTTAGAAAACAGGTGTAATGGTCCTATATTTTATTACTTTATTTGTAAGATTTTTTTTTGGTACCGGGGATTGAACTTGGGATCTTGCGCTTGTGAGGCAGGTGGTGGAACCACTGAGCCAAATCCCTGGCCCCTGTTTTATTGCTTTAGTAAGGCTTCCTATTTATTGAATTTCTTACCAGCAGTTTTTCCTTTTTGTTTTTGTACTTAAAGTTTTTGGATAATTTATCCCTAGCCTCTGATGGCAGAGGACTATTTATAAGCTAAGTTTTCATCAAATTTGTTAATAAAATTTGTCAATGATGGATCACATATGCAATAGTGGTCCCATAAGAATATAAGGTGAAAACTTCCTATGACCTAGTATTTTTACTGTGTTTTCTGTGTTTCAGTATGTTTAGATACACAGATACCATTATATTAATTGCCTACAGAAGTACACTGTCTAGGTTTGCAGCCTAGATAGGCTATACTGTCTAGCTGAGAGGAGGAAGGAGTTAGACTTTGTAGGTTAGTGTGAGGATAGCCTGTGATGTTTACAAGTGTCAAAGAGCTTAATGATGCATTTCTTAGAATGTGTCCTGGTTGTTAAGCAATGTGTGACTGTAATTGCTAAGGAAGATTTTTGTTACATAAGGTAAAAAATACTTTCACAGTAAGTACATTGTTATTTTAGAGTGAAATTATACTTTAGATATGCAATCAAGGCTTCAAAATAAAGCCCACCCCCAAGTAATTCTTCATGATCTATTTGGTTATTTAGTGGATATCGTACTTTTAAATAAGTGTTTAATTTTCTAATTTTACCTCCCTGTTTAAAATAAGCTTGACTATAGCACTCTCTATGTGTATGTCCCTTTCCTTTCCTGTTACTTTTCTACTTGTATTTTATTTTATTTATTTATTTTTTTGGTACCGGGGATCAAACTCGGGTCGTTGCTCTTGCGCAGCAGGCGTGAAACCACTGAGCTAAATCCCCAGCCCTCTACTTGTATTTTATCCAGTGTGGACAGTTCACTGTCTACCCACATTCTCTTGCTTACGCTGATTCTTTCACCATTTTGAATACCCTCTTTATCTTTGTCTCCTACTAAACTGAGGCCCATCTCAAGTACTACTACGTCCATAAAACTTGCTGTTTTCCTACCAGATATGGTCTTTCTCTGCTGTCATACCATTTGCACCTTCTATTCCAGCACTTAACCACATTTTGCCTTATTTCAAGTTATTATTCTCATATTTGATAGATTATAATTTACACAGAGACTGTTACATACCTTATATGATTTAGGAACTCATGTATAGACTCACCTTTTTGTCTACTGCTTTCAAATTATGGTACTTGGAAATTTGATTTTTGTTTTTTGGAGATAGGGTCTCACTATGTAGCCCAAGCTGCCCCTTGAACTCTCAGCGATCCTTCTGCCTCAGCCGCCCTAGGGCTGGGATTAGAGGCATGTGCCACCAATGGCTATGTGTATTTCTGTTTTATTAGGCATTTAAAATAAATCCTAGGTTTTTATGATGTCATGTTTACTTCAGAATATTGCTGTGTATTTTAAAGGGAAGAGATTTTTCTCAGGCATTAAATTAGTAGTATTTGACAGGGATTGGGAGGGGAGAAAATCCAGAATTGGGCATAAAAGATTACTAGTTTGGTCATCTGTAGAATTATTATTTGGGGACAATACGTAATATAAAATACTTAGCACAAGGATATCGTTTTGCTTTTGACCTACTCTTATGGCTAAATGTGAATGGAGTTAGCAATAAATGTTCTGGATGAATGATACTTTTTTACATATTTATAGTATAGAATTCTATTAAAGTATTCTTGGTGTTTTAGCAACTCGACATTGGTGTGAAGTATTAACATTATTAATAAGGAAGAGTAAAATACTAATTGACATTTATTTTCATTGTTTTATTTCATAAAACTCTTATAGCAAATATTACTTACAAATGTTCTCTTACAGTTTGATTGTCCCTAATCTGAAAATCTGAAATCTGGAAAGCTTCAGAACCTGAAAAAATTTCAAAAAGTTTCAGGTTTTGGATTTTGAGATTAGGGTTACTCAACTTTAACATTACAGTTTATGCAAATAATCCAAAACTGCCTCCACCCAAGGAATCCAGTCAGAAAGACTCCTAGTTTCAAGAATTTTGGATAAGGGATACTCAAATCTATACCATTTCTCTATCAGTGTTTCCTGTCTACACCAAACTTATATCTTCCTTCGCTATCCATTTGTGTATGTGTGTGTTTATCTGTCTGTCTTGACACAGTCAATACCCAAGCTCTAAAATTTTTAGGTCATCTTTAATCTTTGACATCCAAGTTTATTCTCAAAAGCTTTTAATGACTTTTCCTTTGAAATATTTTTGCCTCTTTTGCTGGTACAAACCTAGTCTAAGCCCCCACTATCTCATTGTAATATAAGTATTGTAAATTTCTTCCTTGATATTGCTTCCTTTATTCTCTTCGCTCTGCATTCTGCATTTGGTTATCAGATTTCCTATAAATACTGTTCTTATATCCCTCCTCTGCGCAGAAATACTCTATACTTTCCTTTTTTTGGTACCGGTGCTTGCGAGGCAGGTGGTGGCACCACTGAGCTACATCCCCAGCCCTAGTCTATATATACTCTTTACTTAGAGAAGAACAATACAGTAACTAAGTCAGAATCATAAAAAAAGCTGACTTTTTGAATAAGGCTTCTATGGCTTAAGTGGATTTTTTTTTAACTTGTTTTCACCACTTAAGTGGATATTTTAGAAATCAATCTCATATCCCACTACTTTTCAGCAGGTAAAAGTGGTGTTATATTAACTTTTCCTTGAATGTTACATAATTCTTCCTTGTTTCATGGCTTCTTTTATAGTTCTTTGTGCTCCCAGGCTTGTATTCCTTTGTTTTTCTGAGCATATGCATTCTGCGAAGTCCACGTAACTCCCTCCCCTCCAATGATTTATATAAAGGTTCCTTTTCTCCTTAAAAAAAAAAAAATAAATAAAGCCTGCTCTCTTTTAACATGTGATCTGTACATAAATTTACTACTTAAATATTTTTGGATCTCTGCTGCTGTCTTTAGGTTTGCATAGTACAGGGATTGAACCCACAGCCTTACCAGAGCTAGGCAAGTGCTCTACCACTGAGCTACATCTCCAGACCAAAATTAACTCTTAATTAACTCTAGATTTGGCAGCTAAGGGGGGTTTCAGTAAATACTTATTGAATAAATTCAGGTCTGTTTGAACACGCACGACATTTACCCATTAAGGGCAGAAATATCATTGGCTAGTTGCTTAGAGAATTAAAATAATAGCACTATTCCCCTTCTATGTCTTATCACTTCAAGTTATTACAGTATTGTTGGTACCCTCCCAATTTTTATATAAATATTTTTCTGTGGTTGTAATTATTTATTTATTGGTACTGGGGATCAAACTCAGGACCTTGTGCTCGTGAGGCACATGGTGGCACCACTGAGCTAAATCCCTGGCTTTAATTTTTATTTCTGTTATTGTTATTTTGTTTTTCAGTACCGGGGATTGAACTTGGGACCTTGAGCTTACGCGGCAGGCTCTGGAACCACTGAGCTAAATCCCTGGCCCTATAATTTTTATTTTTAAAAAATTTCAACTGATAGCCAAAAAATTGTGTATGTTAAGGGTAGTAAATAATATTTGATTCATGTTTAAATCAGGTTAAACATGTTAGGGCTGGGGATTTAGCTCAGTGGTTCCCATGCCTGCCTTACAAGCACAAGGTCCCGACTTTGATCCTCGGTACCTCCCCCAAAAACTTCTTTAAAAAATCTCATTTCTTATTTCTTTTGTGATTAAAAACTTTCAAAATCTTTTTTTTTTTTTTTTTTTGAGACAAGCTCTCACTTTGTGTTCAGGCTGGCCCTGATCTCACTTTGTAGCCCAGGCTGGCCTCGAACTCGTGGCCATCCTCCTGCCTCTGCTTCCTGAGTGCTGGGATTACAAGCGTGCACCATCACACCCGTCTTTTTTTGTGTTTTTGTTATTTTGTTTTTGTAGTGGTACTAGGAATTGAACTCAGGGTCTTGGGCATGCTAGGGAAGTACTCTACCACAGAGCTATATATCCCTAGCCCTCTTCTAGCTTTTTGAAATGTAGAGTGCATAATATCTACAGTCACTATGTTGTACTATAGTGACAACTGTAACAATGAGCACATATAATATTTGCAAAGTTTTGTCTTAGCATCATATATACACTCTTGTTTTCTAAATAGCCTGCATTATGTTTGTAAAAGTACAAATTCTGGTAAGTGCCTTTCTTTACGTCAGCAGTCTCCTAGTTCTACCACTATTAGCAATTACCAAACTTACTGTTACGACATTTCAGTGAAAAATTTCAGTGAACTCATTCTTAAATATCTAGCTTTGAAAAATAACTCACAATCTTTTGGTTATTTTAGGCTTTTCGTGAAGGATCTAGAAAGTCATCAAGAGTTAAGGTAAGCACATTAAATTGAAGGTGTTACTATGAACTGTCAATTTTCAGGAGCTTACAAAACGACTGCTTGTCCAATATTTATGTTCTCTTCATTGCTTATTACATGTACAAGAAGTGAGACCTTTGAATTCTAATTGGATTAATGTGCCACTTTTTTGGTTCAACACTATAAAAATAGTCAAAAAGGGAAGGTGTATAAACAACTTGAAATAGTAAGTTGTGTTATTAGAATTTAAGTCTAACTATCTTCCATGTTTTTGATATTATTTTGTTAGTATATTTTCATACACACGAATGTAGAATCACGTTACGAAATTAAAATTTGCTCTTTTGCATTATCGGGATTCTAAAGAAGTCAAATCAGTTGTTCTACCATATAATCACTATAGATTCACCATGTAAATACAAACTAGTTACATGTACCTTAAGTTAATTAGGATAAATAAATTCTCAATTTTCTAGCTGCTAAAATTGCTGAGAGAAGCAAGGCTCTGTACATCTGCTTCTTACCTAAAACTTGGATTGGTACTGAGTTACAGAAGTAGCTTTTTGTTGTTATTATTCTGGGTTAGGTTGTAAGGGATAACAAAGTTCTGAAATTGTGAGACATTAAATAGGATGTGAGGAGTGTGTTACATACATTTTATGTTCCTATAGTATGAAACAGAATAGTAAGTCATTTTGCCACATTTCTGGAAAACAGAAAATATTACCAGCACACCCAAATGGTTCTTCTTCCATAGTTTTGTAATTCTCTCAAGAATTTTAATGTATGTGTCATTTAGCATACTACAAGTCCAAAGCTCTGTAAAATGTTCTTTATGTGTTACAGTTGAAGATTTTATATTTACTTTGTTAACTTGGATTTATGGAATTTATAGACTAAAGAGGTCAACTTTTTTATTGTTATTGGCTATTAATATTCCAGCATACCTTTGTCTCAGTTTATCTAATCACCTCAACTTTAGGCCACATGAAAAATAAGCACCTTTTGCTTAACTGAGATACTTTCCTTTAGTACTTGAAGAGATCACCTCAGAGTGTGAAATTTTAAAAAGTTTTTGTGTCTCTTTAGAAATTATTTTTTTAACTTGAAAATATCTGTTTAAAGTCATTACAACTCCAGTAAGTAATTCAGTAGTAAATTTTGTAAGGTTTAATAGGTAGGAAAGAGCTACATAAAAGAAAGATCAAGTCAGCAGAGGAATTTATTTTAAAAAGTAATTTAAACACTGAACAGAATACTTTAATAAATCAGAGGGAAACTTTAATATGAAGTTGTATCTCATAAAATCTGTTCTTTATCAAATGACCATCATAATGCACAATAAAAATACCAATTGGTAAAATAAGCCTATGCCCATCAAAGAGTTAAGCAGCTTATTTTAGTTTATACTTCATTATAGAAAACAGTGATGCTTGTAATACAGTTTGTTGATTCATATGCTAGATGGACTGATGGTAAGCTTTAGTAATATGTTACCGTGCACGTGTACTTGTCTAATAGGGTATGTAAGGGTCTTTATGAAATCTGGATGTATTAAAATTTTGCAGTTAGATTTTTCATGTGGAAATTATTGTTTTCATAAAGGTGTTCAGTATTTTAGGAAATTATGAGCAGCATTTATAACTAAATTTATCATATGGCCAATGAAGATAGCTCTTGGAGCTGGACTAGATTAAGATACAGTTTTGTAATACAACATGCTAAAAACATATATCAGAAATAAAACATGCTAAAACCATATATCAGAAATAAATACAGTGAATATGCAGCATAATTGCAGATTTATTTCAGTTAAATAGAACTATGGGCAAGTAACAGTTGATGGTTTGTTGCTATAGGATAGATACGTAGTGGTTCTCTTTAAAGTCAGAAAATTTATATGCTATCTTTTTTTAGCTATTAGCTGACATTGATCTAAAGTTTAAATATCTGCAGTTTTATCAGTGCCCTTGAATTGGCTATGGTTCTGACAGTGAAGCTTGAATGCCTGCTATTAGAACTCAGTTTTTTTGAGTGTTTGACTCATTTTTGTGGCATGCAGGTTAATGTAAGATCTTCCTTTCACTAGAATCAACTTAGAAAGCCAAACACTATTTCTATTTTATGTTCTTTTATATAAATTGCAATTGAGTGCGTGTCTAAGTTGAAGTAGTAATGTTTACTTTGCTGTAATTTTAGGGTTCAGCTCCAGAAATTGATCCTTCATCTGATGGTTCTAATTTTGGATGGGAGACAAAAATCAAAGCATGGATGGATCGGTATGAAGAGGCAAATAATAACCAGTATAGTGAGGGTATTCAGAGGGAGGCACAAAGAATAGCTCTGAGATTAGGCAATGGAAGTGACAAAAAAGACATGAATAAAGCAGAATTGAACATCAACAATTTGCTCTTCAAACCTCCTGTAGAGGTAAATATATCATTTGTCAAAAAATTATGCAACAAGGCCCTTTTCTGTACTGTGTATCTTTAGTTAGCCTGAAAGCAGCCAAGCCTTACTAATCTCAACATTTACTGTGACTTTTTAGAGCCATATACAAAAGAATAAGAAAATTCTGAAATCTGCCAAAGATTTGCCTCCTGATGCTCTTATTATTGAATATAGAGGGAAGTTTATGCTGAGAGAACAGTTTGAAGCAAATGGGTATTTCTTTAAAAGGTACATTCATATATTTTTCTGTTTGTTTTGTGTAGTTAAATATTGGATTTCAATATCTCACTCACATGCTGTGATTCTGTGCATTTTTTCCTCCCGGACATGATCATTTCAGTATTTAAAACTTTATTTATTGTTGTTGAACAGTGACTAATGATAACTTTTGAGTTGTGATAACAGCAACAACAAAAACACATATATTGGGCCAGGGATGTAGCTCAGCGGCACAGCACCTGCCTGGCAAGAATGAGGCCCTGAGTTCGATTCCCAGTAATAAACACACACACACACACACACACACACACACACACATATTCCTCTGAGTCTCTTGCCTAGTTCTGTTTTGTTGTAAATTCTGAAAGAATCAAAGATAAATAAAAAGCAATATAGGGTCAAGGATTTAGCTCAGTGACACTGCGCCTGCCTCACAAGCACAAGGCCCTGAGTTCCATCCCTGGTACTGCAAAGAAAGAAAGAAAGAAAAGAAAGAGAGGGAGAGGGAGAGGGGAGAAGGGGAGGGGGGGAGGGGGGAGGAGGGAGGAGGAAGGAGGGAGGAGAAAGGAAAGGAAAGAAGGAAAGAAAGAAAGCAATATAAGCTGGATATATAGGATACCAACAGTCAGGAACTCTTAAGAGTTCCTGAAGTTACCAGGAACACTTTCCACCCAGGACCTGTGCTAATTCCTTGTAACAGAGTTGCTAGAACCTGAGAAGACCATGGTGACGGCAGGCACAGTCTCGTCCTCTATTACACAGCGGTAGATTGTCCCTGCATTACTGCAGTGACATTCAGCTCCCACAGTGTTGGTGTTGGAATGGTTTTGGAGGCCTATTCAGTGCTTTGGGATTCTTATGGAGAATTGATATGATCCTCTGATAGCCATTGCTTCTCTAAAATCTAGAAATATGTTCCTATCTTTAGGAGGATAACATTGATATACTATGCCCTAAATTATTAAAAACATTTGTTTATAACTTGAGTTTTGAAATATACATCTTTCCCCATTTGTATAGCTGATTTGACCTGAAACAGGTATAAACCAGTTTTAAATGTACCAAGAAATATAGACTTTAAAAATATAGAATGTGAATCTTTCTACAAAGGCAGTGGTCATTCTTTACCTTAGACTGGGTGTGGTGCCACACACCTGTAATCCTAACACTCAGGAGGCTGAGGCAGGAGGATTGCCATTAGTTCAAGGCCAGCCTGGGTTACATAGTGAGTTCAAGACCACCCTGTACTATACAGCAAGATCCTGTCTCAAAAAACTAAAAACAAAAAAAAAAAAAGAATTTTTACTTTAAATTAATTGCCGTTGGCTTAGGTAAGTTTATAATAGGGGAAGGTAAAAATCTTGTTAGTATAAAGTAACCAAAGTTAAGAGAGGGTTGTGGAGTCACTTGTGTTTCTCTACTTATAGAGAATCTTGTAGAAATTTCTTAAACTCTTAAATATTTTTTAACTGTTTTCCTTGGAAAGACAGGAGATTATTATACAAAAATGTTAATAGCCTGTAATTTTCTTTTCCTTTGTAGACCATATCCTTTTGTTTTATTCTATTCTAAATTTCATGGGCTAGAAATGTGTGTTGATGCAAGAACTTTTGGGAATGAGGCTCGGTTCATCAGGCGTTCTTGTACACCCAATGCAGAGGTAAATCTACTGGAACCTTGTGGGGAGGTGAGGGCTGAGTGTGTGTAGAATCTGAGCAATAAGTACCGAGGTGCCCTGAGGTAGGAGGACAGCTAGGTCAGGCCCAGCCTAGACAAGTTAGAGACAGTGAGACTCTGCCTCAAAATAAAACATGAAAAAGAGACTGGGGATATGGCTCATTTTGAAGGCCCTGGAATCCCAGTACCACAAAACAAAAATAAAAACAAAAACCAGTGCCAAATCCTGGTAACTTTAAACACTTCAATGCTGATGTAATTTTATTTTGCTCAGATCTTTCTGTTTTGAAAATTTAGGTGATATTGTCTGTAAGGTCTTAAAAATTACTTTACACAGTGAAGGAATTGTGATGTTCCTTGTAAGAAGGAATATTGGGGTTCTTTCTGTCTATACAGGGAGCTGTATTTATGGGTCAAATATATGGTATGATTTTACTAAGTTAGATGAAAAGGCTAAAAGCTAAAGTAGAGCTACTATAATATTTTTGATAAATTTGTATTTTAATGTGGACTATAGAATAGCATTGGTTTGCTTTTACATGCCATAATAAACATTTTAAATCTATAATTATATAATATTACAGCAAAGAGTATAATGTCTGGAGCCGCATAGTACATTCATGTCTTCTCTGTCACTTACTTGCTTTGTAACCCTAACTATGCCTCATCTTTATCTAGAAAAGGTAGTATTGAGGACTAAAAGAGTATCATGTAAAATATCTGAAACTATCACAGAAAAGTACTGTTGGCTGTATCACTATTGCATTCCATCAAAGCCAAGCTGCCAGCACTTATAAGACTCCCAGTTTCATAGACGCTAAAAGGTGAAGAAATACACTTCTTAGAACTGATGAAATATGAGTACAGTGCTTATCTTTTGGGTGCCACAGGGGCTGGTGGGGGTTAGCAGGGGGCAGCAATCTGCAGTACATTTGGACAACCTTCCCAGCTGACAACCTCTGATTTGTAGTTACAGGTCTTGTAATTAATAGTAATTTTCCAAGTTGTGTTTGTGACACGCTTTTAGGACTACAGTACTTAGCTAAGTTGCATAAGATACTTCTAAAGATAAAAAGTAATGTATAGACATGTAAATTTTTTAACAGGTGAGGCATGAAATTGAAGAGGGAACCATACATCTTTATATTTATTCTATCCAGAGTATTCCAAAGGGCACTGAAATTACCATTGCCTTTGATTTTGACTATGGGAATTGGTAAGTTCTAGTCTGTAAATATTTCATCAATTGTTTCAAAGTAATTCCTTAATGTCCTTATATTAATTTAGATAATTGTCATTCCTTTAGTAGCTTTTATTTCTCATGAGACAATTGAATGTACTTGAAAACAAGCATTTTGATATCAGCTTCCATTATATCATTGTTGCTTATTTTCTAAACTTTCACTTATTGTAATGTAAATGTTCATACTGTAATATACTACTATATTACTATATAATATAATATATAATACTGTATATATAAGATTAATGTAATAGTCCTCATTCAGCCATACAACACTGACTTTGTTATGTGAGAAATTTTTTCTTCATTCTCTTGTATTTTAGGTGGTAGAATTTTATTTATACAATTTTCTTGGCTAATTGGTGTGAATGAATAGTTTCTCTTTTGCCTCTCAAAACAAAAGAAATTATACCACATTTTCTTTGCAGTGTAATTTGAAAGGATTTGTTAGAAATCCCTGGCAAGAAACATTGAAAACTACTGTTCTGAAACACTAGGAAAAAACAAGCATTAGTTCTGAGTATAAAAACTTTTTAAAATAAATTTTATTTTATCCCATTCCCCCTCAAGCCCCTCCACTCCCTGTGTACAAAAGCTTAGTTTCTACTTTTTCCTTCTATTTTCACTTTTTTCTTGTCTCTTCCTTTCTCCTTCCCTCCTCCCTTGTTCCACTTACCTTTTATTTAATTTTTTTTGGTACCGGTTATTGAACTCGGGTTCTTGCGCTTGCACAGCAGGCGGTGAAACCACTTGAGCTAAATAAATCCCTGGCCCTATTTTTGGGTTTTTTGAGACAGGTTCTTGTTATGCAGTTCAGGATGGCCTTGAACTCATTATATAGCCCAGGCTGGCCTCAAACTCTCAGCAGTCCTCCTGCCTCAGCCTTCCCAATGCTGGAGTTACAGATGTGCATCACTACACCTGGCAAAAACTTTTTAAATTTAAAAAAATTTAATATAAAATAGAAGTACTTCCAATATCCCTCTATTACTTCCCTAAGAAGTAAAACATCCAGTGAAGCCCCTCATATTTAGCAACCAGACTGCATCAGCTTTACCTTCTCTCCTTCACTACCTGCCATCTAGAAGTTAGTAGTTTTAAACTTTATGTAGATTGTAACTTACTACATTCTTCTACATTCATATTTTCCCACACATTGCCAGATGAAACTACATTGTTGTATTTAGCTCTAGTTCATTTATTTTCACTGCTAATGGCATTCACTTCTTAGGGACTTTTATATTTATGAGAAGGTGCTCCTGTGGCTTTTGAACATGTCTGCATGGTACATATTCTCTCCAGTAGGGACCTAGGAGTGAAATCACCGAGTTCTAGAGTATAGAGGCACAGGTGAATTACTCTCCAAAGAAGCCTGTCCCCAGGTTATGTTCCCAAGCAGTCAGCATTTTAAAAATTGGTGCTACTCCATGTCATGTATTTTTAGTTTTAATTTATCACTTCCCTTGATTATTTAAGAGTCCAAGGATTCCCTCCCTTTCTCCCTCTCCCTCTCTCTCATTTGTTTTGGGGTTTTTAAAGATTTTTTTTTTTTGGTGGTGGTGCTGGGGATTGAACCCTAGACCTCTTGCATGGTAAGCACACAGCCCCCCCCCCCCGAAAAGGATCTTTGTATGTGTTTAATCGTTTGGATCTCTTCTCCTGTGAGTTGTCTAATCATCTCATCTGATATGTTTTCCACTGGATAGTCTTGTTTATGTTTTTGAGTTCTTTATGTTTTAGTGTTTTGTTAGTTCAGTTCATTTCAGTGTTTGGTTTTACACCTTGGGTGGTTCTCCTTTTATCTTGATTTTTTTTTTTTTTGGCAGAACCGGGGATTGAACTCAAGACTTTGTGCTTGCCAGCCAGGCGCTGGCGCCACTGAGCCACTGGGCTAAAAGTCTGCCCCCATTCTCCTTTTAAATGCAAAAATTTCTAAATGTTATGTTTTCTCTCAGTGTGAAATCCCTTTTTCTTAAGTATGCATTTCTCATAATTAGTGGAGTTAGTTTTACCACTTTTCTGTTTTAAGTCTTTTCTTCCCCAGAAGGTGGAAAATTTAGCTTAACAGCTCTACGTTCTTTTCTTTCAGAGATAGTTTATCCCACAGAGATTAAAAATACAAACTTCTTGTAATCTAGGTTCAAATCCAGCTTGGTTACTTATGAACTATATAACCTTAGACCCATTTATCACTTTGTTCCTCATTATTTCAATTATCAGACTGATAATACTACTCCACAGGAATATTTTGAAAATTTAGTGAGTTAACACATGTAAACTTTTTTAAACAATTCCTAGCACAAAGTAACTGCTGAACAAATATAAACTGTTGTTATTATTATTCGCAGTTGTGAGCAAAGAAAAAACATATAGTGTCATACAGACCTGTAACTAAATGTCATCCTTACCACTTAGTAACTGTCTCCTTAAGATATTCACCCTAGGTCCGGGGATTTAGCTCAGTGGTTTCGCCACCTGCTGCACAAGTGCAAGGACCTGAGTTCGATATCCCATACCAAAAAAAAAAAAAGATATTTACCCTAACTGAGCTTTAATCTCAGTATAAAAAGACAGTAGTAATAACTAGTGAAGATAAGAGCTAGTGCAGTTATTTCTCAAACTTCCATTTAAAAGAATACTTAGAGGCAAGAGGAAACATCTTTTAAGGGTAGCTTTTTTAAAAAATGTGGCTGTTAAATCATTCCTTAAAGTACAATACAGACTTAAGTCAAATTTTAGGTCAATTTTTATAATACTGGGACCCCAGAAGTAATGATGGTTTATGCCTTAATGATATTTTGTGTAAGCTACATTACCATTTTGCTTCAAAAGACTCCTTTCAATAACTAACATATTCTACTTATCCCAAGGTCCAGTCTGTGGCCCCCAAAAACCTACATCTAATTATACTACTGTTTTCATGAGAAAATATATTTCTTTTGTGATAGTTACCAGAAATGCAAGTTAGTAAAAAGTTAAGGGTTACTTATGATTATAAGTAACTGGATATAATTTTGTAGAGTTGCAGCATAAAACAGATTAGAAATTTCCCAGTTTTGTTTTGTATTTTTAAGAAATCTTTATCTGATTATCATTCCAGTAAGTACAAAGTGGATTGTGCATGCCTCAAGGAAAATCCAGAGTGCCCTGTTCTGAAACGTAGTTCTGAATCCACGGAAAACATCCATAGTGGTTATGAAACTAGAAGGAAAAAAGGAAGAAAAGACAAAGATATTTCAAAGGAAAAAGATACACAAAATCAGAATATGACTGTGGATTCTGAAGGAACAACCAACAAAATAAAGAGCTCAGAAACAAAGCAGAGAAAACTTTCTCCACTGAGATTATCAGTATCCAACAATCAGGTATTGAACTCTACTGATTTTTTTTTTTTTTCGATACCAGGGATCGAACTCGGGTCCTTGCGCTTGTGCAGCAGGCGGCAAAACCACTGAGCTAAATCCCTGGCCCTGAACTCTACTGATTCTTAATGAAACTGAATTAACAGAAGAAAATGATTTGTCATATTTTACCTTTTTTGTTTAATAGAAAACTGTTTCACAATTTTTTAAGTCTGTTCTGTTTTTTATGAAGTACTGCTAGGTGTAAATACAAATTTTGCTATAGTATGTACATTTGTTGTATTACTGTGAAACAACTCAGCCAACAAAGCCTTGCAGAATTGAAGATGAGATTTTCCTAAGCCTTAGTAATTAAAAAAAAAAATCCAAAAAGCACTGTCCTTATGTTGTAAACATTCAATATATGTATGTGTATATATGCATTCATGCAGTACCAAGGATTGAACCTAGGACCTTCACCTTAGGTTACATCCCCAGCCCTTTTAAAATTTTGAGATCAGGTGTCGCTAAGGTCTCAGAATGGGCATGAAAATGTGACCTTCCTGACTCAGCTTCCCAGAGTGCTAGGAATGCAGGTGTGTACAACTTTGCACAGTTATAAATGTTCTTATTTAAAATCTGAAGTCATGAGATTTCCTTTCCTTAAATATCTGGACAAAAATAACCCTATCAGTGTTGTAAGAGTGCTATAACCAATAGCAAATAACCTTTTTGGTTTTTTTGGTACCGGGGATGGAACTCAGGACCTTGCACTTACAAAGCAGGCATCATTGGAACCACTGAGCTAAATCCCCGGCCAGCAAATAACATTTTTTAAAAACTTCACTAACACATGAGGTAATTTTGAGGGTAGAGTTTAGTCTACACTTTTCCCTCACCAGAAAATATTTGTTATATGCCAAGTTAGCCAGGCTTCATGGCTCATGCCTATAATCTGAGCTACTCAGGAGGCTGAGGCAGGAGGATCACAAGTCTGAAGCCAGACCAAGTAATTTAGTGTGACCTCTGTCAAAATTAAAAGGGCTGGGGATGAGCTCAGCACTGAGTGCTAGAGTCCTTTCCTAGCATGTGTGAGGCCTTGGCTCTGTTCAAGTCCCAGTACCACACACACACACACACGCAAGAAGTTTGAGGGCTGGAGATGCAGCTCAGTGGTTGACTGACTGCTTGTCTACCATGCTGGAAGCCTTGGGGTTCCATACTTTACATGCCAAAAAAGAAAAATAATTAAGAGAACCAGATGTGTAATCCCATCTAGTGAAGAGGCTGAAGTTGGAGGATCACAAGTTCAAAGCTGCCTGGCTAATTTTGTAAGACCCTGCCTCAAATTTTTTATTTTTATTTTAAATTTTATTATTTTTCTGTTTTGTTTTTCCAGACAGGGTCTCACTCTGTAGCCCAGGCTGGCTTTGAACTTGCAGCCATCCTCCTGCCTCAGCCTCCCAAGTGCTGGGATTACACATGTGCACCGCCATGCCTGCCTGGCCTCAATTTTTTTTAAGGCAGTTTTTGCTCATTATATAAGTGCCCTATCTTGGAATGATTTCCTTTAAGTTTTAAATTGAACATATTGAGCACTTTTATCTCCAGGTTTTATAAAAAATGTTTGTTTCAGAAAGAGTATAAATATAAGATCATATTACCATATTTGACATACTGACTCCCAATTGATAAGAACTTTATTAACTAGAATTTTAGAAAGCAAAATTATTTGATTGCAGGATTTTGAACAGTTTCTTGAATTAAGAAACCAAAAAAAAATAGTTTTGTAATTTCTATATGTTGAATTAGTGTTGTTTTGTTTGTTTTTTATGGTGGTTTTTGTTTTTGGTGGTGGTGATACTGTGGATTGAACCCATGGCCTTCACACTGAACTACCTCCTGGCTCTTGTGTTTTTACTTTGAGGCTTGCTAGGTCACTAACTTGCCCCTGCTGGCCTTGAACTTGTGATCATCCTGCCCCAGCCTCCCAGAGTGCTGTTATTACAGGCCTATGCCATCAAGCCAGGGTAGTTTTGGTCAAAAGACTTTTAAACAGTTTGATGTCCCTAGTTTATCATAGAGTAATAGTGTCTACAAAGAAGACATTTCTATCTTTCAGGAACCAGATTTTATTGATGATATAGAAGAAAAAACTCCAATTAGCAATGAAGTAGAAATGGAATCAGAGGAGCAGATTGCAGAAAGGAAAAGGAAGATGGTAAGTTGGGAGGCCAGTAGCTGCTTTCTGCTCAGTTGGACTGAGGGCAGCCGACATGCCATGGAGTATTTTTGTTTGGTTTTATCATTATCATTTAAGTAAATTCCACTAATCATTTGTATTTTTACTGGTGTTCATTAGACATTTCAGAATGTATGACATTTTAGAAGTAATTTTATTAACATTTTTGAAGTTGGAAACTATTAATAAATCTTAATACCACAATTACTGTTCATATTGTCTCTCATTAGCTAAATATACCCCCTTTTCGTGATTTAATGTAAAATAAATACAACTTTAAGCTATATAATAGCACCAAATAAATGGCTTACGTAAAGCCAAAACAAAAAAACACCACTTTTTGTTAGTTACAATTTCTATATTCTTCTACTGTTATAAAAAGTAAGATTTTCATTAAAATAAGTTTAAGCAGGGCATGGTGTTGCATGCCTGTAATCCTAGCACTTGGGAGGCTGAGGCAGGAGGAGTGCTGTGAGTTTGAAGCCAGCCTGGATTACATAGTGAGACCTTGTCTCAAAAAATAAAACCAAACAAAAAATAAGTTTAGAATTTATAGCTCTCATACTATTTTGTCAGTTTAGAAATGGGTCGAGAAATTTCCTCAAAAAACAATGGTAATTAACATTCTCAATATAGCATCGAGGCCAGTTAAAAAATATACTCTACTTTGTCAATTTGAAGATGATTTTACAAACTAACCAATGGCCTACGCTAGGTTTTCCTCGCTGCCTTTACTTGATGCACTTCTTAGTTTCCACAGACTGTCCTGTGGCATCTTTAAGCCGGGGCCATGCAGGCCCTGCTGTGAGGCTTTGCACTGTGGCGGGGCTTTTCAGGGCCACCTGGCGTCCACGTCTTGGGCAGCAATGCTGCTCTGTTGGGGTAGGACAGAGTTAGAGGTAGAAGAGAAGAAAAACAAATACAAGTGAAAATTGGAAAATCTGGACGTCTGTTATATGAAGGGATTCCTGTATCCACAGGAATTACATTGAACTTTTTTCAAGATGTAGTAATATGCAAATTACCTGCAGCCTGTGTTTTCCTTTACTATTGCCTTGTTCATTCCCTAATTGTGCCAGTCTTATGTTTGCATTACCTGTGTAGGGATTTCTAAATGACCCAGCTAGAGCCACTGCTTTCTGCAGGTGGGGCAGGTGTCAGTTGGCTTTATCAGCTGTGGCAATCACTTTAAAAACAATTACAGTTCTAAAAAGCCTGAACACTTGTTCTCTGTTCATAGAGTAGTTTTGTTCAGAATGTGTTCTATTTAAAAATTCTTACAACTATGAGGCTACTTTTAAAATATCAATCCTGTCAGTCTTGAGAAAGATAGTGGAACTTAGAAAATCCTTATTTCCTTATGACAGAAAAAAAATGGATGCCTTTTTATTGATGTTAAATTTGGAGAAAAAAATGTGTTTTCTGTGTTTACTTGGGATCCACTTTTGGCTCTGATTTTGCTGTATAAATCTAGAATAAGTTTTTTTATACTCATTTAGCATATTCATGCTAGTATCTGCCACTAAGATGGCTATGAAGCTGGGAATTTCATTCAGACTAAAAACTGGAAAAATTAAGAAGTATAAATGTTTATAATTGGTATTTTGAAAGGATGTGAAATAAAACTTTGAAACTTTTTCTTTGGCTTTTTGATCCAGAGCCCTTAAAGTTATTGTATTCTTACTGTTTCTAATTGGTATATTTGCTTTGTTTAAATTATATAAGTTTTGGATATAATCAAATAAGCTGAATGCAGAAGCACACATGCTGGGATTCCTAAGCAATTAGTATTTTTTTTTTCTCTCAGAGTATTAGTATTTGGTTTTTAAAATGAAATCTTTTAATTTTCTAGTTTTTGCCATTCTGTTTAGATTTATTTCAGTACATAGAAAAATAAGGGCAAATAAAGTGGCAATTTAGGAAAAAAAAAAACTAAAACCAGACAAAATAGCCATATTACTCTTTTGGTTTTTTAAGACAGGACCTCACTGTATAGTTTGGGCTGGCCTCAAATTTCACAGCGATCCTTCTGACTCAGCCTCCTAATTCCTTGGAGTACAGGTGTGCGCCAGCATGCCCGATACCATGTTTTTCTCCTGCGACAGGCAGACTTCTAAGCCATTATGGATTATAATGATATAGGCTATCATGTATATTCACCAGATTTGGATAAGAGGAGTCAGGAATACTTCCTTCCTGTATAAATTCCATACAATGTCCAAACTCAAATGTATTTCAGTCTATCCTTTGTAGTATAGCTTGAACAATATGGAATTGATCTAATTTTTTTTTTTTTAAGTTTTTTTGGTTTTTGTTTTGTTTTTTTTTGGTACCGGGGATCAAACTCAGGTCCTTGTGCTTGCAAGGCAGGTGGTGGAACCACTGAGCTAAATCCCCAGCCCGAAATTGATCTAATTTTTGCCTATATAAAAGACAATTTCACATACCACCTAATTTAACATTTTGCTCTCTTTCCAAAACTTGCATCAGTGGATTTATATATTTTGTTTCTTGGCTTCATTCTTTTTT
>NW_004624739.1:24373328-24389020 GCF_000247695.1 Heterocephalus glaber | reverse complement strand
AAAAAAAAAAAAATCCTTTAAAAAAAAAAAAGTGATACAGGAGATGGAAATATGACAGTAACTCAAGCTGAGAAGTATCATTTATATGAGAGGTATGTACCATTTTACAAATTCTGGGTAATACCTGTGATGGATTTGTGAGTAGGGTTTAGACAAGTCTATTTTAACAAGTTGTATGGAATTGAATTTGGATTTATTTTTCCAGGGGAAATAGACCAGAGAGAATTATGAATATGACAAAGTATTTGTGGCTGAGGATTATAGGCTGTATTTGGGGAGAGGAGAGGGTTATATGGATAATAGGGTAAGGCTGGTCATAGAGTACTATTCATGTAAGTTGTGGTTTCTGGGTATGAATATTTGAGTGATGAATATTTCACCAAAGAATATTAATTCAAATTATTACATAGCCAGGAGGGAGAAGCTTCTTTTATTCTCAGTTCCACCCTTCCACCTCCTTTGTTCCTTGAGTTTTTTCTATTAATAACATTTTCTTTTTTATCATCCATTAATTGCTTTGTCTTGTGATGCCACCCCCTCCCTCCCAAGAAGTTGTTACCTGCTTACAAAAGTAAATTTGGGCTAAATTGCATGGAGCAGATGAGGGTTACTATAAGTCTCCTTTCTGCTGGTAAGAGGCACTTCTGTGACAGAATCTGAATGGGCATCGGAGGTCTTTGAGCCCAGATCAGCTGAGCCACTGGAAAGACAGTAGGCTGTGTGTCCTCACCTGATTCCAAACCAGGCACCACAGGTGGACCCACTCGGGACTCCTTAGTTAAGGTGGGGTTAGTTGGCCAGTCTTGTCAAAGAGCATGTGGAAGAGGGTTAGATACTGGGAAGCATACCATTAATCAGCAGACATCTTAAAAATAGCAAAGTTTTTCAAAGATTTATATTAAAAACATTCTCTCCCATTTATAACGATATGAAAAGAACCTTCTTTATAGAATCTGTTAATATATTTCTGAAATATTTTTGGAATCACCTTAAGACACCTTGAAATTATAGTTGGTGATACTTCATGGCCTATTATAGTCAGATTGCTTAAACCGGAGCCTGTAGAAGTTAGTTCAGGGTGGTAGTCACATTTAAAAGGACAGAAATGTGCCATACATACCAAGGATATTAAGTTAATCACCCAGGACTGAGATCCCTGGATGGACCTGTCAGACAGCTAGGTGAATCTAAACTTAATTGTGTATTACCAGAACATAAATTTCATGAGGTGAAGAGTTTGTACTTTATTGTCACAGCCCTGCTCCTAGTGGGGAAAAGTGCATGGCACATTAAGAAAATGTAAATGGTTAGTAAATGCTGAGCTGACTAAATGTTCATGGGAACCACTGAGGAAAGTCAGGTAAATGAAGCTTCCTTATCGTCCAGGAGGTCTTCCCCAAGACTATTCAGGATTTTCAGTGAGTTTCAGCCCTTGTCCTTCACACCAAGAAGTGTTCCACAGAAATCTAAGCTGACACATTATGCAAAAAAAAGCTCTTTGGAAAGTTGAGTTTAGTAAACACTGTACTCAGTCCTCACCCTTTTGAGATTTCCCATGTATTAGCTTCTCATTGTTCAGATGTGACACCGACCACCACAGCTTCGATGAGAGGTGTAACTTGCTTACAGTTTCAGTCCCTGATCTGTGGGCTCCAAGGCAGGAACATCATAGGAAGGGCCTGGCACCTGCAGGCAGAGTAGGGGAAGAATGCACAGACCCCAGGCCACGCCCCGTGAAACACCCAGCAGAGTTGAAGCTCCACCCTAACGCCACACCTTTGTGCTTCAGAACTCTTGAGACTGTGTTGGTCAGCATCTCCTAAACTTCAGCACCTCTGACAGTGAGTTGATTTTCTATCCAGTGGCTGACACACTCCAAGAAAATGTGATTATTCAGGATCTACACTGCTATTCTGTCTTTAGGAAGTGACCTGGTTTAGAATATCACCATCAAAGATACAGAGTGCCCCCTGCCACCAGTGCTGGGGATTGAACCCAGAGCAAGAGCTACACCCCCAGCCCTTTATTTTTTGAGACAGTGTATTAGTCAGTGCCTACAAGAGCTTGCAGGGCTGGGGCAAGGCTCCTCAAAAGACAGATGGTGAGGACCGGAGCTTCTCCAAAGAACAACCAAAGCTCCTCAGGAAAACCAGCCGAAATGAAGCTCTTCCAAGGAAAATCAGCTGAAATTCTTCCTTCCCATTCTCCTTTCTATCTTCCTTAAAGTGGGTCTTCCACGCCTAGAACTACAGTGACTCAATTCAGCTGGCCATCCCCATCCAAGCTGACAGTCAATTAACCACCATAGACAGGGTCTCACTAAGTTGTCTAGGATGGGCTTGAAATTGTGATGCTCCTGCCTCAGCTTCCCAGGGTGTTGGGATTACAGGTGTGATCCATGCACATCTGTAGTTTTAATAATAGTAAAATATGAGGGAGGGTAAATTTGTTAAAAATAAATTTGTTGCCAGAAAAGTCACCTGAGCACAGGACTGTGATGGAATCATCGAACTCACTGTGCTCACCTTATGTACACTTACGTTGATCCTGGCTGACACTTTTCTAAGTTTGTCTCATCAGAGATTAGGAATTGTGTTTGTGAAGATAATTAATAACGTGGTGGTGTGGAACAGTCAATGGGGACCAGTTTGTTTTTATAGGTATTCTGTTCAAACAAAATGAGGTTATTCTGCTTTAGCTACTGTGTAATAAATTTAAGATGTCCCAAGCCCTCCTTCAGTGCTTCCAGTTCTGTGTCTTCACATAGCAGTGACACCCAGGTTATGTAACACTCAGTGGTTCTTAGACGTGTAGAGTGTGTCGTGGTCAGAGTCACCGAGTGCTAATGGGAGAGCAGGCAAGGCAGGGTGGGGTGCAGCCAGTCCCCAGCGTCAGCACAGTGACAGTGCTAGGAGGGCGACAGAGGAGACAGGTACCACACAAGTCACACGTGCTGCTTTCAACAACTTTTATTAGTAACCAATCACTTTATGAATCTTGAGATTTACAGTCTGTTATTGCTGTTGGAAAGGGTAAGAGAAACTTAAAAAGTCTTTTTAATTTCTGTACTACAAGACCATACAGTAGGGTAAATTTGTAGGTGGGCCCTGGCCTTTCCTTAAAAGACAGATTTTCTTTAAAATTATGATTTCTAGGATTCATATTTTCAGACCACAGGTACTTAAGATGAAGAAAGCAAAACTGCAGACCAGGGAGACCACTGCTGGGGCTGAGCCAGGACGCTACTGCCAGCTGCTGAGAAGACCACAGGCTGTGTCTGCTCTCTGGCTGCTGCGGTGGGGTGCAGGCCTCCGCACCCCAGGGGCTGCTTCCCACTTGGCAGCGGGTAGAAAAGTCCATCTGGTATCCCTAGTTGCCTTTCTTCCTTTCCTACAAGCCCCCCACCCCCACCCCAGAAGATTTCCCCTAAAGCTACCTAGCAGCATTACAGGCTTATTTTTAGTACATTAAATCACCAGACACATTTTCTGAGCTAAATTACAGTGTCTACTTGGCAAAGTTTATTTTTTTCAGTTGCTATATTATGTAACACATTAATTCATGTTCTTTATTATGTACCCTTGAATGTATGGTGCTAGGCTTTCCCCATCTTTTGAACCTTAAAACAAAAATTACCTGTGTCTATTCCAAAAGTTGAAAATACAAGTTTTTACTACCATGTCTTTATTCTTTGAAGTACATAGTTAGAATAAAGATTCTCAGAATACCCATACCTCAGCAAATAGTGGTATTATGAAGCAGACTTTTTTTTCTTCTTTAGGTTATAGGAAATTATAGTACTTCATATTTACTGTTAGAAAACCATAACTGGGGCCAGGGATTTAGCTCAGTGGTTTCGCCGCCTGCTGCGCAAGCGCGAGGACCTGAGTTCGATCCCCAGTACCAAAAAAAACCCCAAAAAACCATAACTGAAAAAGGACATCATAATAATGTCCAGTAGGTCACAAAGGAGACCCACATACTTTAACATCTAACTCCCATGTGGACAGGGCGTAGAAAGCTATACAGGCCTCTGCTTCCATGTCTGGGTCTCTCAGCTTGCCACCTCACACACAATGCAGGACCCACGCTTCAGTGAGTCAGAGAATATGCAGGCCACACAGCCCTGCGGATGCTCTGAACTGCATCAAGCAGTCTTGGGTGCAATGGCCAGTCTCCTGGGTTAAGACCCTTTACTTCTCTAGCTATCTACAGTTATCTGTAACTAAAGTTCAATATAAACATGTTTTTCAGTAAATATTATTACCTAGTTATATGTCAGATAATGCTGGGAAGCATGATGAACATACAAATTGAATGACGTATGAATCTTAAAGAATTTTAAAGTTGGTTAAGTGTGCAAATGATTGTTATCCATGCAGAAAACCACATATGGCTGGGCATGGTGTCACATGCCTGTAATCCTAGCACTTGGGAGGCTGAGGCAGGAGGACTGCTGTGAGTTCAAGGCCAGCCTGAAGTATATAGTAAAACACTGTTTTACTGTTCAAAAAAAACTAGGCATTTTTACATTCCCATCCTGGATCAAAGTTGTTAGGAAATCTGTTTACTGCTCTTGGCTTTATCCCTGCACGGTTAAGAGCTGTAGTGATGTGGGAAGACTAGTGTTTCATTGTTCTTCACATAGGGTGGCAGGTGAGTACTTGTGAGATGGAAAGTAGCCTACATGAGGAGTCAGTCGGGACTGCGTATAATAATCACACCTTTGATGGAGTCACTTCAGATACAAGGACTTGGATTACCAGGATAGGGCTGCATCAGTTTTTAAGATCCCGACCAACTCTGAAGACCAAGAACCATCTTTAAATAAAGGGCTTTGCTTTAACTAGATTGTACTATTTACAGGGAAGTTCCAGTTTTCTTTGCACGAGTCTGGGTCTTCCTATCACTCATCTGAGCCTTACTTCCCCATCCAAAACGGAAGTGTCAGAGAAACTTCTCCTGGCATAAATTCCTAAGTGTTTTAGAAAATCCAGGTAATCATAATGTAGAAAACATCTCTTTCACACATAAATGATTCACGCTAGGGCATTTGGCTTTTTTCTGGGAAAATATAATTTCCCCACAATTTTAAAATGTTTTTGAAGAAGCTACAGAAATTTAACATCTTTCCTTCAACATCGTGCAACAGGTGAAGCATTTGTGAAAATGGACTTTTTATTGTACTTAGGATTTCTTTTTTTTTGGTACCAGGGATCAAACTTGGGACCTTGCACTTGTAGGGCAGGCAGCAGCACCACTGAGCTAAATCCCCAGCCCTGTACTTGGGATTTCTAAATTTAGGAGTTTTAGAAGATCCCTGATACCCACTCATAGTTTTTAAAGAAAGCAGTATGACCAAAAGAGGTCAACTCAGAGATAAGAAATGTCTAAGAATTTAGCCTTAAAACGTCCAGTTCCAGTGCCCAGTCTTTGCCCACCCTAGACTGGGAGAGCTAAGGTCCAGATGTGGACTCATAAACAGGTGGTCTTACCTCGCTGGACCCGCTTCCTGGCCTGTAAAGATGAGGATAACACATTTCGTGCCACACCGGCGGGATGGCAGTTTGTGGCCATAAATTGGAAACTAGAGGTATTTTCAGATGCTCTGTTGATATCCTACTTTATTCTTTTATTGAGTGTGACAAAAATTCCAGAAAGAGTAAGCAAGCAGAGTGTAGGCGTCTTAGTGCTTGAATCTCAGCTGCTGATGGTGGGATGTGAGCCGATGCTGATGAGACCGTGGCAGCCAGACCTGGAGTTTCTGGTCTCTTTCTTTCTTCCCCACACCGATGACAGTGGAGGAGGAAAGACTAGTGGATCTGAGCCTCAGGACCTGGTTCTTTTCATTTGGAGAACTGGACAGTTGATGGAGGTGCTTCTGTTCTGGTTGAAAGCTAGAGCATTTGCCAGCCCCTCTGGTCGAAGCTCTGCGTCTTGCTCGAAGGGACTCCTGCTGTTCCCTGAGGCCCTGTTCTGAAGTGTCAGTTTGAGGAAGAAAGAGCAGAAGGTAGAGGAATGCCTTTAAAATGATGATGGAGGGCAGAAGGGCAAGAGGGCTAAAGTAAAAGGGATAGTTAACACATGTGGGATGCCTGCCATTTTCCCAAGTACTGTCTGAAAAACTCAGACATTTTGTTTGAACTTAGGAATAATTCAGTGAAGTGTAAGCATTATCCCATCTTAGCATCTCAGAAAGGTTAAATAACCTGCTTAAGGTTAGAGATCCTGGTGGAGTCATGATTTGAATCCAAGACTTCACCCCACAACCATCCCACCACAACACAGCAGTAACCTATTGACTGCTCTGTGCACATCATACCTCAGGAATTCTGAATTTTTTATAAAAGACTGGCTTCTATATTAAGACTTTTTTTTTTGGTACTGGGGCTCGAACTCAGGACCTTGTGCTTGTGTGGCAGGCGGCAGCGCCACTGAGCTAAATCCCCGACCCCCTAGACGTTTTTTAATTTGGTAAAGCAAGGTAGATTTTGAGTCTTTTAAAAAACCCTTATTAACAATCAGCCAAGCCTTCCTTTCATGAAATATATTTGTAGAAATAGGCCTTACAGGGATGGCGCTTGGGACTCAGCAGATTTTGAATGAATGTGAACTGTCCACCCCTTTCCTCCCAACAGTAGATTTGCTTTGCTAACAGTATCACAGCAGTGCGTTTTCAAACTTGCTATGACATTTGACTACTGACTTCAGAGCAATGATATTATGCCACTTAAAACTTAAATTTTGTAGACAAGAGAAGAAAGGAAAATGGAAGCAATTTTGCAAGCTTTCGCCAGACTTGAAAAAAGAGAGAAGAGAAGAGAACAAGCTTTGGAAAGGATCAGCACAGCCAGAACAGAAGTTAAAGCGGAATGCAGAGACACACAGGTTGCCAGTGATGCTGAGGTTACTCAGGTATTATCATTCAGGCCTATGTTTATTTTCACATTTCAATGCCCTCAAATAAGATTTCCACACACAATTTAGTTCCCTCTATAAAAAGTGTAAAATTACGCCTGATAGTAGACTTTTGATAGCATTTTTAAATCCTATGGGAAATTTAGACTTAAAACTACACCCCATAATTTTTCATGATGCCGATTTATTATGTATCAGAATCCATAAATTTGGAAAGCTTTTGAGTAGATTAATGCCATTGTCCTTCGTTCCATTGTGTTGTCTGTGGAATTAGGAACAAGCGAAAGAAGAGGCTGCTAACAAGCCTGCCCCTGCCAGAGTGAACAGAGCCAAGCAGAGGAAAAGCTTCTCTCGCAGCAGGACGCACATCGGGCAGCAACGCCGGAGACACAGAACGGTCAGCATGTGCTCCGACGTCCAGCCACCCTCGCCCGACGTCGAGATCACGACACAGCCACACGAGGTTGAAAACCCTGTGCTCGTCATAGAGCCAGACACGGAAACTGCAGTGGCAGAGATAGTCACTGAGACCGAAGCTCCAGCACTTCATAAATGTCCTCTGAAGTACCCCAAAACAAAGAAGGTACGATTCCTAGTGACTGCTAAGAATTGTTTTCCAGCAAGTGTGTTATGCTATTAGTAAATTTAAAAATTCAGTTTGTCACATTTCCTAATGAACTAAATGGGACATCATTTTTATACTTGCAGATTTGTAAAAGAATCGCAGAACTGTTCAGTCAGTTATTATAAATGACCACACTATGGTAAAGATAAATACATCAAGACTTTGTGCTGCAATTCATGGTTTCTTTAAATCAGTGTGCCCACTGCATGTACAGGTGTCGTGTTTACATTTTTCTGGAACTGGTTTCGTGTGCACTGTCCCCCTGGCTCTTCCTTGTAGCGGTGCCTTGGACTGAATTCAGGCCCGTGAGTGTCTAGGCACGCACTCTACCCTGAGCTAAACTCCAGGCCATTTCTCTTTCATCATTTGTGTTTTTATAACTCCCACTGTGTAGGTAGATTATAAGAATAAAATGCAAAGAAACTGTACTAATATGTGCATATTTGTAAGGTAGAAGTTTTCGATCAAATTATTAATAAGAACCCTTGGAAACCTGTCAGATTTAATGAAGCATTTATGGGAAGCTATTTCCTAAATTAAATTAACCTGGGCTTTTTCAGCTCAGAAATAGCAGGATATCCTTGTGAAGCTGCTGTGTCTTCTCCAACTAGTACAGCATGCTGAGTAGACCAGAAGTACCAAAGTGATAAATCCTTAGGCTCTGAGCAGAGAGCAGTTCACAGAAAGATCCTTTTCTGGTATTTTTATAACAGAGTACTTTGAAACTTCATTTATTTTGTCTTTGTTCTTATCTAATTCATTAGTTTATAGGCAGGCTGTCAAAACCACCCAGGATTATATTTTAACGGCAGAAATTAAATAACTCACTTGCCAGAGAGCCATGAGATTAGAGAGATTTAACCACAGTTGTGTGTAATTTACAGTCTGTGTTCCCCTTGCTGCCCTATCTAGCTTCAGCCAGCAAGTCAGTACTCGCCTTTAACAGTGTTTTGGCTCACCTTGCAAAGACAAAAAAATAATTTCAGTGTTTGTGAAGTGGAAAGAAAAATACTCAGGTTTAAAGAAGTGAAACTGCTTTCTCAGTTGTAAATAAACCCTGCCTTTTAATTATTAAATGATGAAATGATTGTGCTGTGCCTGCATCCCCTGGTGTGAGATGTGGGCTCTTACACCCTATCCCCTCTTGCCTGCAGGTTTTGCTTAGGGTATTATTTTAAACATAGTATTGCTCAAGCAGTGCCAAATTATCAGGATTCCCTCTAACCATAGCACTTATTCTGGGACAGAGACTATTACTCTAAGGGCTGTGTTTATGGTTTGACTTTACACAGGGTTTTAGGGCTAGGGATTTAGCTCAGTGGTTCTGCTGGCTGCTTTGCAAGTGCAAGGTCCCGAGTTTGATCCCTGGTACCAAAAAAAAAGAAAAAAAGAAAGAAAAAAAAAAAAGACCACACAGGGTCTTGCAAATAAATGCTCTACCACTGAGCTACATCCCAGCCCTGTTTGACTTTTTCACTGTCATAACATTATTTGTAGAGCTGGGTTCTTTTTTCACACATAAAGACTGAGATGTGGAGAAGTTACATAATGAACTCGCAATGATCCTCCTGCCTCAGCACCCCCCACCCCCCCAAGTGCTGGGATTACAGGTGTGCACCACCACAGACGGCTATCTCTGAGAGGTTTTAACAGGCTCTTTGGATTGAAAAGCACTGCCAAAATCAGATTTTTCTAATTGTCCAATTTATATGTATAAAACAGCAGCAAACCTAAATTTAGTGTTTGTGATACTGAGGTCTCTCCTAGGTTTTACTATTTTAAAAGCATTAGCATTTTTATATAATAATTTTACAAAACCAACCATTTTCTTTCTTGGAAACATCATGTAAAACATTTCATAGGAAATATAGAATGACATGTTGACTTTTTTGGACATCATGCATAAATTATTTAAATCACCCAATTTATAACTTTAGGCAATGTTAGTTTCTAATTTTGTTATCAGGGTATTCTATAAGAGAATCTGTACGATTACATACATAGTGATCCAGATCTTTCTTTTTCCTAGCACTTGGTCAGTGAATGGTTAAGTGAGAAGAACGAGAAGACAGGAAAACCTTCAGAGAGCCTTTCTGAAAGGCCTCTGCGAATAACTACAGATCCAGAAGTGTTGGCCACACAGCTCAACTCTCTGCCGGGTCTCACCTACAGTCCCCATGTGTACTCTACTCCCAAGCATTATATTAGGTTTACCTCACCATTCCTCTCAGAAAAAAGGAGAAGAAAAGAACCTACTGACAATGCTTCTGGCTCATGCAAAAAGGTAAATGTTTCTCTGGATGTTAAGAATCTGGGATGAACCAAACAAATGCCAGTCTCATTTCTTGCTGCTATTACTTGGGAGAAAAATGCTTTTGAAATCAGCTCTGCATTGAAGACAGTGAATTGCTACTAATTTAATCCTGTTTATTTACTTTTCTGTTTTATTTAGCGATGGTTGAAACAGGCTCTGGAAGAAGAAAATTCAGCAATTTTACATAGATTTAACTCGCCCTGTCAAGAAAGATCCAGAAGTCCTATAGTCAATGGGGAAAATAAAAGCCCACTACTATTAAATGATAGCTGCTCTCTCCCAGGTAGGATTTATTTTCAGTGTTGTTTTAGTGTGAGCAGTACAGCAGAACATAGTTTAATTGCAGGCATAGTCGAGTCACGGCTGGTGACTTGAGAGAAGAGCACCTTGTTACACAGACTGGCTCATTCTGTTCTCCAAAGCTTGTCTCCAAGACAAGACAGGAAACCCTTGATTTGCAGTACAATGTACTTTGGGGACTATGGTTGAATTTTTAAGGCCTAGTTTTGGCTTTTGGGCTTGCTGTTTTCAAACAGATTCAAAAGGACTCTGAGAAAAATCAGTCACAGTAAGATTAACACTGTACTCCAGTTACTTGTAAGATTTCCTTGAGACCTCTAGGCCTACAGTTCTTCAGGCAAGTTAATACTTACTAATAAAAGACTGATGGGGAAAACGGTTTCATGTTTTTCCATTTTTTAAAATTATAATTTAGTCTTGGGGTGAAAGTAATCATAATTACTATAGACTAATATCTTTTCCAGAAGATCACATTTCCAGAATGTTACAGATTATAGCAAATACCAACAGTATAATTTCTTATAGATTATTATTTTGCCAACAGATTTAACTACACCACTAAAAAAACGAAGACTTTATCAATTGCTAGATTCTGTTTACTCAGAAAGCTCCACACCTACTCCTTCACCGTATGCCACACCAACTCATGCAGACATTGCTCCTACGGACCCTGCATTTGCCACTCCTCCACGGGTAAAAGCAGACGATGAGACCTGTAGAAATGGTTACAAACCCATATATTCACCAGTCACCCCGGTCACCCCGGGCACACCAGGAAACACCATGCACTTTGAGGTGAGAAATGTCAATGAGAAAACGGTTTTCAACCCACATAGATGGGGAACAACAAATGCGCTAAGAAATGAATGAAAGAGAAAATTGGAGGCATACATTTATGTGAATTTAAACATTTTAAAACTTTTTAATTGGAGCAATGACTGTGTGTGTATCAGATTGACCTCAGAGCGCAAATCTCATTTGGGACCTTTTGGTTCCTGAGCGAGATGGTTGGGGTTCAGGCCACTGTGTGAGATGTGCCCCCTCGAACGTCATCACAGCATCAGCACATTACCTGTTGGTGGGGGCCAAAAAAATCTTTATCTGGGGCATGGAAAGAAAACAGGAAACAAATCCTAAAACCAGAGTCTATGTAGTAGTTTCTCATTTTAAGTTTTCATTTCAAAAATTTCATGGATTTTATTATGCATTTTAATTTTCAATTTTGATTATTCCTTTTATGTAGAATATTTCTTCCCCAGAAAGTTCTCCAGAAATAAAGAGACGCACTTACAGTCAAGAGGTAAGGAGCTGATTAAAAAAAAGTTAAACTGCTGAATTTTTCCCAGTATCATTATTTTGCCTAAATTACTGGTAGATTTTAAAGTAAACAGTCTTAAGATGTCACTCTGTATGTGTGTGTCTTTAATTCTATAAACAGGGATATGAGAGATCTGCTACCCTGTTAACATTGGGGCCTTTCAGAAATTCCAGTGTAACTGAGCTGGGTCTGCAAGAAATAAAGACTATTGGTTACGCCAGCCCTAGGAGCAGGACTGAGGCCAGTAGGCCGGGCCTCGGCGAGAAGGAGCCCGCGACAGATCTGCACCCGGGGCTCGACACGGGGGAGCCGGCCGCCCTACTCAAAACCATGGAGGCGCCTGCGCACGACAGGCCCGAGCCGGCGGTTGCGCTGGACTCCAGCCACCCGGGCCGGGCCGCGCTGTACCCGCCCTGGGTGAAGAGCCCCGACAGAGCCGGCGTCAGCTTCTCCGTGAACTCCAACCTCAGGGACCTGACGCCCTCGCACCAGCTGGAGGTTGGAGGCGGCTTCCGAGTAAGTGAGTCCAAGTGCCTGACGCAGGAGGACTCCAGAGCCGTGTTCCTGGAGGCGGCTGTGTTCTGCCCCGCCGAAGACGGGCTGCTCTCGGGCTTCGGGCGGACCGTGACTGACGCTCTGATGGACGGGAGCTGCACCCCCCAGAATCCACCCCAAAAGAAAAAGGTTACAGATTTAACAGTTCATACTCCCTCTGGTTTTCTTCTTTATTAGCTCAGTTAGAATATGTATTACAGAAGGCATTCTTAATTATTCAGGTTATAATTTTAGCTATAGTTTGTTTTTTGGGGTTTTTTTTTTTGGTACCGGGGATCGAACTCCTCGGGTCCTTGCGCTTGCACAGCAGGCAGCGAAACCACTGAACTAAATCCCCGGCCCTAGGTTAAAATTTTTATGTGCACATTTTAAACCCTCTTCTCTTGTCTTAAAAATACAGAAAATAAAATCCTAGTGGTATGGAAAGTCCCTGAGGAGGGGGTGTGGTTTCAGAGACAGAAACTTCACGGTGATTTATTTTGCCAAATGAGTAACTTTAAAAAATAACCACTTCCCAACCAGAAAAGGGGGCAGATATGTTCCTGTTACCCTCACTGCCCGAAAAGGCGGCCTTGTCTGGAGGGAGTGGCTCCCCCGAGGCCCTGCCGCAGTTGTGGCCCCGGGCGGGAGGCGGCTGCGCAGATCCGGTGCCCGTGCATGCGACAGCGGGACCAGCGGGACGGACTCCGGGAGCAGCTACCGCCCTTACTTATTTGTTAATAGGCTTATCGCTTTGCAAGTCAAAGAATTTTAGTGATGTGTGCTTTTAATTTTTATAACAGAGTCCAGTTGGCAACTTTGTGGGAAGCAATGTAGTATAGTGGAAAGAGCACGGGCTTTCAAGTAAGACCTAGGTTCGAATCCCGGCTCCAACACTCACCAGCGGTGTGACCTTGAGTGAGTGAGTTACTCAATTTCCTCACCTGTAAATGGGGATGATAATATATATATATACCTATTGCATAGGGTTGTTGTGAGGATTAAATGAGATAATGCTACGTAAATCCTCCAAGTACAATGCCTGACATATTGTAGGCTTTTGATAATTGTTAATTATTTACTGGAAATCAAATTATTTTATATAATTTTCCTAATGTACATTTAGTAATTCTTTAGAAAATACTGATTCTGACATGTAAGTCAAGAATATAAAAGCTTTGCTTTTTTCCGTCCGCTTAAGGTTTCCCTCTTAGAGTACCGAAAGAGGCAGCGGGAAGCCCAGAAGAGCGGCTCTAAGGCGGACGGCTTCCCTCTGGTCAGCGCGCTGCCCGGCGCCGGCGGGAGCCTGAGCAGCAGCGACTGCGCACCAGGCTCGGACAGCGGGGAGCAGGCGGAGAACGGCGCCCGCCTCCCGCCGCCAACGCCCGTGGCGGCCTTAAGCGCTGGGGAGGAGATGGGCGCCGACTGTCCGGTGAGAGACGCCACGGCCAGCGCCAGCGAGAAGAGCGAGCCGGAAGTGCAGTGGTGAGCCTGGGGGAGGGCCCGGTCTGCCCTGCTCTCTTAAGCCGCCGCATAGTGTTCAGCTGCCTGTGCTGTTAAAAGTCCGTAATGTTCGCTTATTTATTCACATTGTCCACGGAAACACAGTGCACATCCTACAGATTTTCCATTCCCTCCCAGTCACTTGAAAGAACAACCAGCCTTAGTGTCTCTTCCGCAGGAAAGGAAGCAGCTGCCTTTAGGACAGGTCTCGGCCAGCGCCAGCGCCAGGGCCAGGCGGCTGCATTCTCTCCGGCAGTTTGGGGCATGCTGTGTTCTGGTCCCCTGGTAACCGGAAGTGACTGTGAATGTTAACACACCGTCTTCAACATCGCCCTCCTTTTCACCCAAGAAATTGCCAGATACAAAGGAAGTTGGTCTAAGCCCTTCAGATATATGGGGGTAAAAACGTCAGTTTCGGGAGCAGTCCTGAAAGTAAGACAAGAGTGGCTGTTTTCAAAAGTTAACTCTAAAGTATTTTTCCAGTAGAGAGGGAGAGTTGACCACCATGGGACAAAGAACAGTAAGTGGCAGTAGCTTCTTTGAAATGAGGATGCTGTGGTTTTATTTTAAAGGACTGCCTCCACCTCAGTGGAACAAGTGAGAGAAAGGAGCTACCAGAGAGCTTTACTGCTCAGCGATCACAGGAAAGACAAGGACAGCGGTAAGTGAGGCCCTTCCTGCCCCAGCAAGGGGCCGCGCCGGCTCTGCCCTTGCTTCTGCGGAGCGCTAACGTTCTCTTGGGTCTGCTCTGCTTCACCTCCAGGGGGAGAATCACCATGTGTCTCATGTTCCCCGAGCCATGTTCAGTCCTCACCTTCATCTCATTCAAATCACATTCCCCAGTTGCAACCCAAGGGCCTAGGCCCTCTCAGTGAACTCGTGGAAGGTCAGTAAGTGGATGACCTGTCATGGCTATTGACTGTCTTAAACCTTTTTAAACAAGAGAATGCACATTGCTTTGCCGTGTCAATAAAAAGGCAGTATTGATCGTGAACTTTTACATTTACTATAGATCTCTTCTGCTTTCCAGACCCTGATCCGGAAAATCCTGAACCCACAACTACAAACGAATGTCCATCCCCAGATACTTCTCAAAACTCTTGTAAAAGCCCTTCAAAGATGAACAAGGTAATGGTACGGACCTGACTGTGGCCACTGACCCTCGATGGTAACACTCAGACAGGTGCTCTGCGGAATGCGGGCGCTTGGGGAGTTCTGGACACTTCCTCCAAATATACTCAGCTGCGGTCTCAATTGTGTGGTTCTCTTATATTAGACCAGAAGGCAGTTCACCAAGGATCCGTTTTGTACACACATTTCAAAAGCTCCTGCTTTATCCGAAATGCCCACTCTGTTCTAGCAGGAGTTACTTAAGCAGCCCATGCTTTTAAAAACAAAAGGTGTGACGCGACATCCATTAGAAAGGGACACCGGGCTGGCGCGAGGTGGAGCAGTCTTGACGCTGGCCTTCGTTTCTTAATGATCTCAGACACGTTGCAGTCTTGTACTTGGGTCAGTTGTATGTGAGTGGTTTGTAAGAAAAACGAAAAGGCATTACGAATCAAAGCTGCCTGAGGAGGGGGCAAGTGTATTTAGCCAAACCAATTAATTTATCCTTAAGCTGGATATAGAAATTTCACTTATGGAATAGAAACCTAGTAAATGTTTTGGGGTTATTACAATTCTTTCAGAATAAGGCTCGGAAATGTGTCTTCGCTTAGGAAAAAAGCAATATTCAAAGGCCAGGGTTCCCTCACTTTGTCAAGGCAAGCTCACTACCAGCATTCGGCTGCAACTGCCCCTCCTAAGCCTCCGAAGTTGACTTTTCAAACCTGCCCCAAGTGACAGGGCGCGGTGTCCTTGCAGCGCCGCGGGTCACCGCTTGCTTGCTCTCTCTTGCAGCCTAGCTCCCCGGGACCGGGGACCCCTGCTCCGCAGCCGCAGCACGGGAAGCCACTCTGCAAACCCGAGCCCCCCTGGGAGGCGGCGGAGGCCGAGCTCAGCGCTGCGCTCCGGACGGAGCTGCCCACGCCCGCCCTGGGTCCGGCCCCGGGCAAGAGCCAGCGGCCGCCCTGCGCCCCGTCCCCGCCCACGCAGCTCGGCTCCCCGTACCGGCCGCACCTCGCCCCGTCGCCCCAGCTCGGGGCCCCTCCACCGCCGCGGGAGCCGCCCCGGAGCTT
>NW_004624739.1:24317071-24372549 GCF_000247695.1 Heterocephalus glaber | reverse complement strand
CCACCCGCCGCACCCCGCCGCGCCGCTCTTCCCGGCCGCCCACCCCGCCGTGCCGCCCTACCACGCCGCCGGGGCCGGGCCCGGGCCGCACTGTCCCCTGCCCGTGGCAGGGCCCCACCTCCAGCCCCAAGGACCAAACAGTATCCCGCCGCCCGCCGCCCCAGGCTTCTGCCCCCACCCCGGCTCCGTGGCCCTGCCGCACGGGGTGCAGGGGCCGCAGCAGGCCTCGCCCGTGCCCGGGCAGATCCCCATCCACAGAGCACAGGTGCCGCCCACATTTCAGAACAGCTACCACGGCTCGGGGTGGCACTAGAGCGGACTCGTCTCAAAAACATTTTTTAAAATGTTGTGTAAGATAAACTGTATATTTCATATGTACCTATCAAGGTACTTTTTAAAGCTTGTACATGAAACTTTGTATAAAAAAACACCAGTGCTCTTTCATTGTATTTTTCCCATTTTTGCTTTTTAAAATTTCTTTTAAACTGTGCTGTTAAACCAGTATTAGGGATCTTTATTTTGTAAGTGAACATTCCAGCTGTTCTTCTGGCAGTAGATTCGATGCTCCATGACCTTTAAATTTTATTGTTGCACTTAATTCATTTAGTGAATGTCTATTATTTTATACATATGCATTAAGTACACAGCTATGTAACGGCACTATGAGGATTTTCTTTTGGGGGGGGTTCAGCAGTTCTGTGAGAGTGCATCTTAGGTATAAAAATGCAACACAGATTTTCTTTTATAGTTTGGTGTGGATATGGCTCATTTTATCAGTTATTTCCAAGCAAAATGTAATTTAATGTATAGATGATTTCTAATGTCTGACAGACTGTAAATACTACATTTCTTTTGCGTATATAATTGCTTACTGCTTTTTTCATTTGATATATAGCATTGTACATATGACAAGTCTTTTGAAAAACTGTGTGATCTTTGTGAAAGTAGTACAGTATATGATCTTTAATTTCTTTTTTATTTTAAATATACTGTCACATTGAAGCACTGGTTGGGCATTTTAATTCATGTTAATAAATCACAATTATGTCAGTTTTACCAAATTGTCCTGTACAGCTAACTTATAAATTGGGGTCTGCTTAAGTGCTTTTATAAAAGTTATGGTTTTTGAATATAATTTGCAAGGAACCTTCAATTTTCTTTACCGACTACTAACTACCTCCATTGGATGGTAGCGGCAGTAAGAGGCTGTTTCTGTAATGGTACCTACATGCCATTTTCCAGGAGAGGGCCACAAGAAACTGCTTAATATCTGCACTGTCTAAATTATCTGGCATCCTACGAAATGAGTCCAGACCACTAACGCATTACACAGACAGACTGCAGTTTGTAACAGTTGTTTGAAGATACCAGTAGTCTGCCTTCTAAAACACAGGACTAACTTTGCACATGTTAGAACATGACTGAATGTCCTATTGGTTAATCAAAAATGATTTGAAAGCTGTATGCTTAATATCTACCTACAGATTCTTTTAAAGCCATAGGAAATAAGTTTCGTTAAATTTGGTCTGGGAATACAAAACTAAAAGGCATTACAAGTAAAATGAAGATGGCCTCTTGGTTGAATACTTATAGCTGAAATATAAAATGCTACTTCTGATCTTAGAAAAATGAAAATCCCTAGCCTTTGCCTTCTATCTCTCAGGAGTACTATTATATCCAGTATCAACGACCGTGTCAACAGATTTTTTTCACCATGCAAACAAATACTTGGAGTAATTTGGGCACAGTATACAAATTTTGTGCATCAGAAAAACAGTAAATAGACTTTTAAAATGACTGAGATCTGGCAGTAATTTAAGTCATGTTTTATGATTTTAATTTTCATTTCCTTTTGAAAATTAGCTTAGGATTGTGCCTTAATACAGCACTTAGGGTTCAATCCTAATCAGCTTCAGGTTTTAGAACATAAGTCAACTTTGCCATCCTTGACTAGTGAAGCAAAATTGTACTTAGGGCAGTCACAAAGAACATCGCCTGATAGTTTAACTAACATAAAATACCAGTATTTATGTCTTTAAAAGGACTACCCTCCTGAGCATTTTTAATTGTCCACTGTTTCAAAATGGCCTACTATAGAACTAGTACCTGTAGAAGCTCATGTGCAAACTGCAGAATACGAAATCATTCTATGATGAAGGAAAGCCCTCCAATACTGTCCTCTACACCAAACTTTCATCTCTAAAAAGGGGAGAAAAAAGTGGAACTACAAAAAGAAAAAAGCTCTCTACTCTCATGGAAAGTTTCCTTACTTTATCCTGTTAATAAGGTTATGTCTGGTCCAGGTAGAGAAGGAAACAGTGAATCAGTTTTCACCCAAAAGGTACGTCATACCTCTCTGCAGCTCCAGCAGCCACCTTTGCTCTGCCGCCGGGCAGTTCTAGATCTGCTATCATCACATACATGACCCACTGCTTGTAATTTTCCATGAAGACTTAACATGGACCATAGAAAGGAAAAGAAAGGACATGCCACTAAAATCAGTGAACTGACTACTGTTTAGCGTAATCAGTGGTTCTCCTTTAGCCTGTATGCGTTCTGTATCAACAAGCCACCAAGAACAAGCTAAAAACCACATGGTTCCTAATACAAAAGTACATTTTTTTCTAGAACAACTGGTTCTACATTGTAAACTAGTTAGGCTATATTTTATCAGAGATGCTACTTAAAAATGAATAATCTAGTTTCTTTTCCAACAGCAACTAAAACTTAAGACAAACTTCAATCAAGCGTACTATCATTCTGATAAAAATCCTTCTAGACGGCGGGGGGGGGGTGAGATATAAATGTACTCTGTAGTTCTTGCGAGAATGTTTCCTGTGGAAACCATGGATACCATCCCTGGTCTATGACCAACTTCTGCCAAAGAAGTGACATGGAGACCTAAGAAGCCTCATTAGAAACACAGCATGCACATCTCATAAATGAATGGTACACTCCACCTCAGCAACATGTGAGACAATGCTACTTCTAAGAGGATTATGAGTCTTGTTCCCTCAGAGTGAATGTTGTTTAAAAAAAAAGTTTGAAATGCTCAAAAAAAATACAGTTAACACGATTTTTGATGAAGCCTGGATAAAAAAGGATCACTGAAATTCTAGATAATGAATCTAGAATTTAGCATCTTTCCTAAATCCATTCTGCCCTTAAAAAAATACATATATGATTTCCTTACAAGAAGCCTTAATTCACATTCCACAACTACGTTTGCCGCAATAGGGATGTTGGTATTCCCTTTACTTCTGGTAACACTACACGTACAGCAAATGCTCGTTGATTCTATCTCTTCAAATTTAGGGCAATGACCAAGGCAATGTCTGGGGGAAAAAAACCAAAGCACTTTAATTTTTCAGACAACTGCAAGCACCTCAAACAATAGATTATTGTTACAACACTTGTTAGCTTTTCACAATCTAGTTATTGCAAAGGCATATGGATAAATGTTAATGGACACAGTCAAGAAAAACGAGGCACCTTAATGACTGTAAAATTTAAAATAAAAAGACATTCAATCCACTGACTTCTAAAAGAGGCTAAATATACCTCTATATATTACATTCTAAAATTGTATTGCCTACTAATAATGGTTTGTGTCCTGGATTCTACAGTTAATTTTGAGGAAATGCATAAACAAAAACTGTGTGCAACCCACAGAGGAAAATCATTTTTCTCATTCATGGAAAGACGATGAGAAAGCTGGTAAAGTCCATGTGGCCACCATCGAGCCGCCTACGGAATGGATGTGATCGCTGTCACCTTGGGGCTGGAGGAGGGGTCTGCCCACCGCACTGCCCCTGCATATACCAACCTTGGGTTTAGACAAACATGATCATGCTTCTCCAAACATATATATATTGTCATTCCACACACCGAACACGTTTCTCTTGTCCAATTTAATCTATGCGTTTAACTTACAGTGCTTGGAGAAGGCAACGCCACATGGTCCCAGGCCATCACATTTTTTAAGGGAAATCACTTTTTTTCTTTAAAAGTACTCTTAAAAATATGCAAAAATACAAATGGGACTGCTAAATTATAATGCATGTCAGAACAAGCATGTCTTTTCTTCCTTTAAAGTGCCATACAGGGAATGATGTCTGGTGACCCAGAGCCACTTCATTTAAAATCCAATGTGAATGGACTCTGAGGGAATGAAAAGTCTGCACAAGTCCTTGGAGCAGTGAGTCTGCTACGTGCAACTTAGCTACAAAGCACTCAGGCCTTGGTAGCTTTTCTGAAACTTGAGTCCCCATCCCATATTTAATGGAAATTAACATTTACAAGGGTGCATTTACATACACTATAATACAGGAATGATGTCCCTTTGCTGGAAGATAAAATTGTACATTTCCTTGCTATTTCTTGGTTCTAACTCGATAATTTCTTAAGATTGTAAATTATATAGTACTCAGCTAAAATATTTCTTCATAAATAATTACAAATCCTGCCAAAACACAAAGGGGAAAGAATTTTTCATTCAAAATAAAAATGACATTTGAATGCCACACAAGAAACAATGCTTAGAGACATGTTGTTGTTTCCAGAAGAAAATGGTTAACTACTTAGCTGAAGACAAAAGACTACCCTTTCCCAGGATCACAGTACACAAAAAGCAAAATATCAAACAACAGTACCTCAAAGCAAAATAAAGGTCTGAGGATGAAGCCAGCTCACTTGTAATCCTGCTAAAGAATGAGAGTCACCGTTTAGGTCCAATGTACTGGAAAACACTTGCTAGCTCAGAACGGTGTATTTGTAGCTTTGCTAAGAATTCAACCATGGATGCCGAAGGCATTCGCCAGCGGAGGCTCGTTTTTCTGGAACCATTTCTAACATCGGGATGAGGAAATCTGTAAACTGTGCAGCATCTTCATGTGGCCAGCCATACTTTTCCACAAGTACATCAAAGAGGCTCCAGGGCTTCAGCTTGGTGATGTGCCGCAGTTCTCCTACCGGGGAAAAACACCAGTATCAAGGAAGTTCCAACTTCACACTTCCCATAGTTCGCCGAGCCAAGCTACCTACCTGCTCAGTTGACATCTTAGGGCAACCAGGAGGAAGGCCAGCGCGTTCCTCTTTACAATAATCACAGAAAGATCTGTGACCATGTCCTAGTTCAAGTAAGCCTGGTGGATTTAAAGGGTTAACTGTAGTTCGTACACATCAGTTCTAGGTTTCTTTAAGCAGAGTGTTCCAAGAAGGCCTAGAAAGTTTTCTTTCTGCAGTACTGGGGATTGAATCCAGGAGCTTCACACTGAGCTGTATCTCCAGCCCTTTTTTATTTTGAAACGGGGTCTCACTAAGTTACTAAGTTGCCCGGGCTGGGCTTGAACTTGCAATCCTCCTGCCTCAGCCTCCCAGACTGCTGGGATGACAGGCATGTGCCACTGTGCCCAGTTCCAGAATGTTCTCAATTCCCAAAAAAGCCAACTCCAACTTGGGCTCTTATGCAATGTCCAAGCTGGTTTAGAGAAAGCTGCAAGATGCACCATGTTACGCAAAGAGAAAGGAGTCTCTTCCTCTACAGCCCTGGAGAACCTCCATGATGGCACCGATGCACTTTTTATCTGTGCTGCCCAGTCTAGCAGTGAAATGTAGCTGGTGTGAGCTGGCTACTGCACTGGACAATCCCAGCCAGAAACTGTTCATGTCTGCACATCTGTTGTAAAATCTAAGATTCCAAGGACATTACTATATGACGCTTGAAGTTACCATACTCAAAGTACTCTAGCTGTAGCATAAACAGTGTTACTCAGGGACGGTTACAGGCGGCGCAGACTGACACAGCAGAGCAACTAACTAAGAAGCTAGAAAAGGGTCTGAGTGCTGCCCTGGCCTCTCAACAGGAAGACAAAGCTAAGTCAAACTGCCAGTAGGTTTGTACCCCGTTCTGAACAGCTCCTCTAGCCTGTCAGTCGGGAGAGCTCGAGGACACCCAGCCCTGTTCGAAAGGAATCCCTGCCAGGGGACAAACCCCAGCATCTCCTTTCTCCCTAGAATGTGCTCAAGACAATACAGCACGTTTGTAAAAGTATAAATGCTCAGAAATGGTAGAACAATGGTCGAAAAAACAAACTATGGTACATCTACTTGGTGAGTACTATTTACTGCCAAACAACATGGGGGAAATCAGGGTAAACTGTCAAGCAGCGCATGGAACAGTCTCAAAACTTTGTTCTGCAGATAATCACAAGCTTTTTAAATAACCAAAAAGATGGAAAGCAAGTGGAACAAGACACTAGCAATCCTAAGGTTCTTTCTCTCAATCTCCACATTTCCTATAAAGTGACTATTACAGTTTTGGGGTGACTTGCTGATCTCACCAGAGCAACAGTTAAAGCAAACTAAGAGAGCCTACATATGACTAAAAGCTAAAACAACCTCAGTGCAATTCAATAATCATTCATACTGTCTTGGAACAAATGAATACGGACACTGAGAAGCACAGTCTGCTCAGAACGGCAAAAGAACCCATGTTCGAGGGTGGTGATTTTTTTTTGTTTTTTTTGTTTTTGGTACCAGGGATCAAACTCGGGACCCTGTGCTTGCGAGGCAGGCGGCAGAACCACTGAGCTAAATCCCCAGCAGGTGGTAGTTTTTAACAAGTTCCTTTAACAGGCACCAGACTAAGTAAAGTCAGGCTGCGGCCACAGCTCAGTGGCATGGTGCTTACCTAGCATGCAAAAGGCCCTGGGTTCAATCCCCAGTACCAAAACAAAACCACCACCCCTTGAACAAAATGGGCCCATCCCATCAATGGAGCAGTATTTATTGCCAGTGATAAAATTCAAGCTTTCAAGAGAAATTCAAAACACAACAAACAAACAAGTGCAGTGATCCTCCTGTACCCACAATGATTGGTTCCAAGTACAATCCTCCAGCTCACAACACAAACCCAAGGACACTCAGCCCTTTATGTAAAATGGCGTGGTATATGTGTACAAACATTCCACATCACATATCCTCTTCTCCATATTAAATCATCTCTAGATTATACACAATACCTAATACAATGTAAATGCTAAGTAAATACTTGTTACATTGTATTGTTTAGCGGATAATGACAAGGAAGAATGTTTATACATGTTGAGTACAGATGCAATTTTTAAAAACTGTATTTCAGATCTGTGGTTCGCTGAATTTGTGGATGTGGAAGCCATGCATACTAAGGACTGTACAACCTTCCGTGAAGAGATAAACTTTCTCACTACAGACATCTTAACTGCGTAACAGAGAGAGGTGAAAATAACAGGCTATGAAAAACCATTCACATCTAAGTAGCCACATGTAAACTGATAATATGTGCAAAGAACAATCTAAAATATCTAACATATACTTTTTTGGTTAAGTAATCTTGTATTTTTAAAAAACCCCTATGTGCAAAGATGTAGCCTAAAATAGTAAAGCATGCAACATGCAGAATAGCTGTAGCATGCATACAGGCACGGAGGGCACACGAGCACTGTAGCATGAAGGCCACCGAGTGGCGTCTCAGAGAGCGAGCACACATGGATTCCTTGGATTCTGTGGGTATTCTCTAGTAAAAACAGATCCCATGAATACGTCTGAATTCTCATGCGCAATACACTAAGAAACCCTGGCCTGTAAACAGCTGCTGCGATTCCTACTTGCTCCTACTGTAAAATTAACTCCCTCCTCGTTACTCTGATAATTTTTTCTTTAGAAAATATACAAAGATTATGTCTCACTTAAACAAATTTGGAGATAATCAGACACTTAATTGTCATGGTGTTTACAAAAGAAGAAAGGACAGGACCGGACAGGACAGGGCTGGGTTTCAGCTTTTTTTCGGTGGTGCTGGGGACTAAAATCAGTGGAGAGCAGCGCTCCTGCTCCACCACCTTAGCGAACACTGCGCACTGTTTAACTTCTCCTGTGACTACAAGCTGCCAATCTCACATCCACCCTCTCACAGATATGCACATAAAAGCTCAGCTAGCAAGGCACACGGGTTTTCCCCAGCGTCCCTCTGGCCTGCAAACTTGCTGAGAAACATCTGAACCAAGGCAAGAAAAACTGCCAGGAAGGAGGCTAAGAGGGAAGGAATAAAGGCTTGAGACAGCAACCGTACTTGCCAGTCCCAGATGAGTACAGTGCTTTTAAAGTACCTCCATCATACTTCTACTGAACGTTTAGTGATTTGTGAAGGAAAATAGGTTATTTTGTCCATGAAGTTACGTTCCAGAATTAGACATAGCAGCATATGAGGTTTCATACTCATGTGAAAGGACTATAAGGGCAAATAGTGGGACTGTATTTCAATGAATATTGGTAAAAATAAAGTAAACCATGATATAAACTAAATTTCAGTACTATACAGGTAGAAAGGAAACCTACTAATAAATACTAGTACCAAGCCAAAGACAAATTTAAGAAATATGGATGAATTCCTATGCAGGTAGACAAAGTACAGGTAGGTAAATATCTGAACTCAAAATGTACACAAATCCTACCTCACATCACACACAAAAATTAACTCCAAATGGAACACAGGACTAAATTGGGAGGGGACAGAAAATGACAAGAGTAAATCGTCATGACCTTAAAGTAATGATTTCTTAGGTGAGATACCTAAAGCACAAATAAGAACAGGAAAAGTATATAAAGTGAAAACTGCACTTCAACTATCGAACGTGTGCATTCAAGAGAAATGAAAACATACGCCCATATAAAACCCTGCACATTAATACCAGATCAACATTACGCACAATAGCCCAAACGCAGACACAACCAACTGTGCCTCATCTGATAAACTGATAAACAAAATCCACACTACCTATGAAGAATGGAGCACTGACTCTTGCTATGGAGTACAAGAAAGAAGCTGGGCCGGGGATTTAGCTCAGTGGTTTTGCCGCCTACTGCGCAAGCGCAAGGACTCGAGTTCGATCCCCGGTACCAAAAAAAAAAAAAGAAGCCACATAAGAAAGCCAAAAGCTGTACTGTATGACTCCACTTGTCTGATGTATCTAACACAGACAAATCCACAAAAACAGAAGTAGCATCTGCTGTGGGTGAAGAGTCAAGAAAATGGAGAGTGACCATGAATGGGTACGAGGTTCTTTTTTTTTTGGTACCAGGGATTGAACTCGGGTCCTTGCGCTTGCGCAGCAGGCGACAAAACCACTGAGCTAAATCCCTGGCCCCGAGGTTCCTTTTTGATAATGAAAATGTTCTAAAATTAAATGATAGTAATAATTACTCAACTCTGTGGATATACTAAAAACTACTGAATTGTACACCTTTCAAAGGTAAGGTGTGCAAATTATATCTCAATGAAGTTATTATTTTAAAACGAGCACAACACAGACAACATCCAGAGTTGTATCAATGCTTGGAGTAAAAGTAAGCATTTCATCATCAGTAAATCAAAGGAGATGATGGGAACACACAGGAAGAGCTAAGCACCCCAATCCAAAATCGGTCATGCTTTGAGTGCCAACAGGACACCACAACTGGAAAATCCCACAGCTGACCTCATTCATACGGGAAGTTGCAGTCCAAATGCAGGCACGCTGAAATTACTGTCTAAAATGACCCTCAGAGGGACTGGGATGTCACTCAGTGGTAGAGCACGTGCTTGGCATGTGTGAGGCCCTGGGTTTGATCCCCAGTACCACAAACCAAATAATAGTAAAACCTTCAGCCTACATATATAAGGTTTGTATGAAACATATGAATTTCATGCTTAGACTTGGGTCCAATATTCAAGATATTGCATCATATACATGTGCAAAATATTCCAAAATGTGAGATTTGAAGCTCTTTTGGTTTCAAGCATTTTGGATAAGGGATAGTTAACTTGCATAATGGAAATTATCTGAACCTGCTATAGCCATGATTTCATTGCTTTTTGCATTATGTGTACTAAATGTTGAAATGATTAAAACACTCAAAGCAGTTCCATTTGCACGGCCTGTGGTTTGTTATTTCACAGAACGTCTTTGCTAGGCTTTGTGTCACTGGACTCTGCCTCCGGGGCCCAGCAGCTCTCCTGGGTAACCCAGGTGCAGGGCCCTCCATCATGTGTTCTCCACACAGGGCCAGCTGAGAGCACGGGATGCAGAGAGCAGTGCTGCTCAGACAGCAGGCTGTGCACTGGAACATGTGCTCACCCCACCCAGCTCACAAAGCTTCCCAAACCAAAGCCCACACACAGGCTCCTGTGCTTGAACTTAGTTAGCACCTATCTAACTGGACCTACTCTCTGCCAGGTACCAATGTACTTGGCCCCGGACATCAAGCAGTAAACTGGGCCAAGCCGCTGTTCTCAGACAGCTTATCTTCTAAGGAAGGTGTAATCACACAGAAGAAAGAACTCTGTCGTCCATCCATACACCCACCCATTCACTCAGCCACCCACCCTGGAATTGAACCCAGGCCCTTGGGCGTGCTAGAGACCAAGGCTTTTTAAAGCTCAGAATTAAGGTTTCAAGATGAAACTGTGGTGAAAGTAGTTTATCTGTGCACCACAACCACTCGGGCTCATTAACTAGCGTGAGGACACTTTGCTTAGCTATTTTTATTTCTACAGAGAGTCAACCTCACACTGAGAAGACTCAACCCTAGGCAACCCTTCCTGGGGGTGGGGGGGTTCCAAAGGCAACAAGGCCCTCAAGGACGCCCCACAGCTCACAGATTTTTCTGATGCCCACGCCTGGCATTTATGCAGCTGCAAAATGACTTGAGAATCTTTTAAAACGTGAAGGCAAGAAAATCAAGATGGGGTGGGGACAATGTCCAGCCTATATGGGTCACACACCCACAAAAGATGTCTGCTCCTTCAGATATCAGAAAATCTGCTGCCTTTTACATAACTCTGGGCATACATTTAAAACAGTCTGACACACGTGGCTCAAATATTAAAGATAATTAAACATGAAAGTATCTTTGTAAAATCTCCTAAATCTTCCTTCCCCGAGCTGAGGACCCCCTCCCTCCTCTACTGCAGAGCACAGCAGGCACCAGCACCCTGGCTCAGCAGGCACGGTTGCTTTCTGCAGGGGGCCCTTCTGACATCTGCGACTCATCTAAGAAGCCCTGCAGTCTGGCGCCCATACCGGTGTGCACAGCCACGCACATGCATCCCAAAGCATCTGATACTTTCTAAAAAGTGAACCAGGGCCGGGTATGTAGCTCAGTGGTGCCACCGCCTGCCTCAAAAGCGCAAGGTCCTGAGTTCGATCCCCAGTACCAAAACAAAAAACAAAAAACAAAAAACACTGAACCATATCCTTTGATACTTCCATTCTCAACAAAATATTTTTTACTAAATAATGGCTATTGATGGGCCAAAAGAATGCAGCCCGGTGAGGGGTGCTCTTGCCTGCAATGATTTTCCAACCATCACTGGGGGATGTGCCAAAACATATCTTTCAACAAGCCACTGCCCTCATCTTTGGGGACATGGGGAAATCTATTTTCATGACAAGTTCTTGTTGCTTATAATGTTATTGTTGTGACTTCTGTCAAGACCCCAAATTCCTTCTGATCACCACAGCCATTGTAAAAAAACGATTATCAGAAAAGAACTTAAATTGAACCCCCAGTCATTTTAGGGGATTTCTGGCCTCATCATTAATTCTCCCTTACATCAAAAGGAAGGAGGAAAAAACCAGTCTAATTACCACAGTAACCCCAAGTCAGAATGTCTTTAGTCTGTAACTAAGAAGGATGCAATGCAAAATGCACTTTAATTCCAAAGCTCCCCTTCAAACAACATCCAGGTCCTAAAGAACACCTGGTAAGGACCTTGGCTACACAACCTCAGGGGGCCTGGGGCAAGTGGATCTCTGGAAACCACCCATGGTCCGATCCCAGGTCAGCAAGCATCACTCCACTACCTGTCCTTTGAAGAGGGACTCTGCCCCAGAGGGTGAGGAGAGGTACTGCCCTGGCTGTGCAGCTGCTCGTTCTAGGCTGGCACCCAGAAGAGTGGCCCTGAGAGCTCACAGCTCTAGGCCAGGGCAAAGCACTACTAGTGCAGCTTGGAGAAGTGCTTTTCAGTAACTCATGTATAGCTGGTGCGGTGATGCTTGACTGTTGTAACCCCAGTGGCTTCAGAGGATGAGGAGGATCCTTGAACTTGAGGAAGTTCAAGGCCAACCTGGGCAACTTAACGAGACAGGGATGTGCTGGGATACAGGCATGCACCACACCTGGCTTCAAAATAAAATTTTAAAAGGATTGGGGACGTAGCTCAGTGGTAGAGTACTTGCCTATCATGAATGAAGCCCTGGGTTCAGGACCCTGTCTTTATTGCTTGTGTAAAGAGATGCCCTGAGGGCCAAACCTGCCTGCCTGGGTGCTGAAGGAGAAGAGGGCTAGGTCCACGGCTCTCTCTCTGGCCCCTTTCTCCCCACTGAAGATCATCAGGCACCACAAGAGACCAGGCTCCTAGCTGACCACTAGCCGACTGCTAACAGGCCGAGACCAAGGCAAGTCAGCCAGTCCTCCCAGGGGCAGGCCATCTCCGGCCGGAATGAGCAGAGTCATGATTTGCAAGTCAAGCTGAACTCCTAGGCCATAATGATGCAGAGCTTCTTGCCTAGTCTTGGAGGCTGCCTGTGTCCCACTACAGGGTCTGTGGCACAGAAAGTGGAGAGATTCCTCTAGCTGCTTACAAAAACTCACTTGAAGTCCTTTTCACAAGTATCTGAATACACAGATTGGTGCTTAGAGTAAGAGAGGTAAGAGGCAGAAGAAAAAATGACTTTAGGAAGGCTGTTGTCTTACAAATTCTTATTCCCACCAATACCAGATGATTCAGGATTATTTCTTGAGAACTTTCTTCGGAAGATTTCCTTAGTTGTACAACTCCAGATCTTTCTTCACTGCTCAAACATGAATCCACAATTTCTCCCTTTGGGAGAGGATTATGCTGAAAATTAGTGTTGCATAAATACCGTTACCTTTTCTGGTGAAAAACTCCTTGGAATATTTCCCCAACATAGCGTATTTTCGAGGAACTTTCCCCAGCAGTTCAATGATCAATGCTATGTGATCTGCATTGGGAAACATTGCCAGCAAAACAGAAACACACGACAGTTTAATCAGTACACTGCATGCAGGCACTACCACCGCCCGCGCAGACAGAAACAGCTCGACCCGAATGATCAAGAGCAAAGGCACAGGCTTGTCTCAGGTGGTCGGACTCAGGACTTGGCTGTTCCAGGCACCAAGCAGAGGCCAGTGCACAGGGCCACTGCAGTACAGGCCAAACTCGGGCCTTCTTGTCAACTTTTGGATCAGCACAGGAATTCTGCTGGGTTGCTTTTGGAATTTAGAAGAAATGCCTTTGAAACCATTAGTGCTGCAACCAGCAGCTACTATTCCGTTTCTGTCTGCATCGTGGCGCTTTTCAAAAAGAAGAGGTACTACCTCTGCGATTGAAGAATTCCCGAGAATATTTTCCAGATAGAGCAAAGTGCCTTGGGATACTGCCTAGCAGCTCTATGATGTGGGCTATGTGGTCTATGGAGGAGAGAAAAAAAGGATATGGGAATGGGAGGGGCAGAGGGAAGGATGGGATAAAAGAAGAGGGAAAAAGTAAAATTAGTAAAAACTCAGATATTGATTCAAATCAACAATGTCTGCAGCACATCCATGCAGAGGCTCATGGGACTGGCAGGCCTCAGGCACCATCTGGAGCATCAGTGGTGACTGACACCAGCTCACCCAGTCTCCCCAGCATTGCAAGCAAGTAAGCATGGAGATGGTCAGGGTTACAAAAGGAATTCAAGCCTGAATTCCCTGGTTTTCAACTCAGCTCCCAGAGAGGACAGCAAGCTGGGCAAGAGCTCAGTGGACAAAAGGCCCGTGGAGAGGCTCTGAGGCTCACTGTGCCTGTGCTCTCCACCTGCCAGCTCTGCACTGAGCCAGGCCAGGAGGAGAAGGGCGAAGGGCTCTCCCCAGCTGCCTGTGCCAAGTGGGCACTACCCATTTGCTGACACTGAGGGGCTTCAAACTCAAGGGAAAAGTGTGTGAATTTGGAAATTGAAAACCAAAACATGACTCTGGTTCAGTAATCAACATCATACTCTCTGGAAGTGGAAGTTCAGAAGGAGGAGCAACCCCAGCCTGAGGTACTCCATGGGCAGCAACACTCACCTTCATCCCTGGAATAGTCTTCCCCGGAATGTGGTTCAAACAAATAGTCTCCAGTTGCCAGCTCAAATGCCTAGGACACAAAGACAACACGCTGAGCTCCACAGACTGCCTAAGCCAGCACTCGCTCCCCTGGGGACCTACATTTTCTGAGGCTCTCAAGCAAACCAAAGCACCTCCTAAAACAGCTCAATCTCTTCTTTATTCTTTCTCCCAAAGAGTTCAAAGACGCTCCTGGATATTTTTACATCTCTTCTCATGGAAGATGTAAGCAGTGTGTGTTCTCTTTATGCCGCAGGAAGCAGAACCACAGCTCTGAGCACAGGCCAGGTGGCCACATGAGGTCAGTCCAGGAGCCTACCAGGCCCGTCTGCACCCAGGGCCTGCCCTCTCCAGCATGCAGAGCAGGCCTTGCGTGGCAGACAATGCTGCTTTCTCAGGGCAACAATCCTTGTGTATTAGTCATCAAGGATACTTTCAGAGTCTCCTCGCTTCACTCATTTCTGATTCAAGCAAAAGAAATCCTAGAACCAAAAGGACCCTCTTCCTCTCCCCAGGCACGACAGAGCAGAGCATCTGGCAGGTGCTCCTGAGGATGTGGAGGAGAACTGCTTCCCCAGGTACACCTGCATCCCCTCAGCCTGCCAAGTCTCAAGGCTCTGAGTTTAATGTGGTATCAGTACAGAGAGACAGCAAGTGCTATTGCCCTGCTGACCAAAACTATTGTGATTTTTTTGGTTGTGTTTTGTTTGTAGTACTGGGGATTGAACCCAGGGCTTTCATACTGAGCTACATTCCCAGTCCTCTCTTTTTTTTTTTATTTTCTGATTTTGAGACAGGATCCTGCTAAGTCACTAAGTTGCCCTGGCTGGGCTCAAACTTGCAATCCTCCTGCCTTGACCTCCCACGGTGTAGAATTACAGGTGTGTGCCATTATGCCCAGCTTCAAATACTATGTTTTCAAAATTAAAAAAGAACAGGTCAAATCCCATGTATTTCCAACAAGATGCTTAAAGAAGTCTATCAACATAATGATTTTTTTAAAAAGCAAGAGGGAAGATAAACTCCTAGATCCTTGGAACATGACTAGTTTTCTTAATATGACACAGGCAAAAGGGTCAACACGTATTACAATGAATATCTCGGGGCTGTGTATTTCACAAAATGCTTTCATGCTGGCAGCTACGAAAATATGAAGCATCACTGCCCTTAACAAGTTACTTCCAAATAAACATTATTATTATTTTTTTAATGCCTGGATTCATCCTTCTGGGCTCAGCCCAGTCCCTTCAGGGAGCTTTCCCCTGAAACAAAGTCTGTTCTCGGGTTCTTGGGAGGTCAGAGGCCTATTTCCTGAAATGCCTTCCTGTATCAAAGCACCTAGTTCTGAATAAATAGCGATGTGCCCTGTGGTGAAGTTTGGTGAAGCTTGTCTTTCAGGGTTGTGTGGCACTGACCGGACTCTCCAAGGAGTCCATACAAAGCTACCTACTGGGGGCTAGGAGTCATGAATGTGGAGGAACAACTTCTCAGCCCACGAAGACTCCAAGGTCACACGCTACTCAGCTATGTCTGGAAAGGCCCAGAGCCCACGAAAAAGGAAAACAGACCCAACAACTGCCTCATTCTATTGCGCTCCAGCTCCAGAGTGCAAATACCAGCCTTGATAACAGCAGGGGCACCAGCTGCCCCCCATCACCATGTGCAGTGACACCTCTCTGACTCGATGCTGTTCGTAATGCTTGGAAGGACAGTAGGCTTTACCACTGTTGTGGCTTGTGTTTAGATGTCCCCCCAAAGCCTCATGCAGATGAGGTGGGACTTTCTCAGAATTAGTTGAACCTGGCATGTGTGTTGCTGGGGTTAAGGGCTGTGATTAGTAAACCACTACACGTGAGTGAGTGGTTTGGCACCACCCTAATCCCAGTAGTTTGAGTAAGATAAAAGGGGCAAAAAGATCCTGTTAAATTCTCTTGTCCCCTTTGCTACCTTGTGTGGGCCATGTTGTTTCTCCTCGGCAAGGCCTGTTTGCCATCCCTGTCTTGGAACCAGCCGACTGTGGACTGAAACCTCTACAAACTGTGCGCCAAACAAACCCTTTCCCCTTTAACTTTTGGTGTCCAGGAATATTGTTTCAGCAACGAGAGAAAAGTAACTAACACAACCACCAAGAACAACCTAAGGCTTTGTTGAAGTTTTGTATTAAGAAGTCCAATTTCATGTAATGCAATGTGGAGAGAACTCCCAGCTGGAGCCTTCAAGGGCAAGGAATGAGGGCTTGCCCCCTTCTTAAAGCCACCTGGTCAGAAAGAAACCCGTAGGCAGCTGCTGTGGTGCCAGGGGAGGCCCCTGCACACAGAGGAAGGGGACAGAGCCTGCTTTTCCATGGGCTTCAGTAACGGACTCTCGGGTAAACACAACCACATAACAGCACTGGCAGATAAGGGGCTGGTGTGCGGGGACAAGACAGACAGCCTCGCCTCAGACTGTAGTGACAGCTCTACCACTATCCCTACACATCTGTGATTCTGTCCTATTTTTCTGGTTACATCACCAAATTTAATATCCAAAATTAGAAGCACAAGACTTCAGAGTTCAAAGAGTTTTCAGAGCCTAATTCAGGGCAGCCCTGATGTGCGGCCTTCTGTGCTGTGGGGGACAGTGCCGCTTGGGCCGCTGCCTCAAGAAGGGACACTCCCCTGCCGCTGGCCGGGTCTGGGTCTTCCACACAGCAGTCTCCAAGTTCAAAGTGCCCACCACACCTGCCTCTCCACGCCTCGAAAGGCAGGGAGCTGGCTTGTGAAACTCACTGAAAAGCTACATTTCTAATAATTTAAAATTATCTGGCATTATCTCCCAGAGCAGTAAGGGACTAAAGTGTTTCAGATCTACTTGGCCCTGTCTACTGCCTCAGATCATGCTACCTTGGAGACACAAAACATCTACTTTTTCTCATATTGTCTGACACTATCTGCTTGAAACAATGCTTTTACTTCACATTACGGAACAAAACAATACAGTGTACTCAAAAGAACTGTCAACCTCCCAACAACAGAAAACTCACATTCACTCTGTGTGGCTTCTGTCTGGGAGAAGGTGCCACAAGCTGCACATGGGAGCTGTTTCTTCAGGCACCAGAGGACAGGAAACCGCACAAATGTGACACTCCACACAATGCCACATGTGCACACCCCACCTTCTCTAGCACAGCAGCAACAGGAAAGCCTAATGAAGGCAAGGAAGGAGCCCAACGAGCCAGTGAACAGGGTGAGAGAGAAGGGATGAAGGACCATTCGTGTTTATTAATTCACAGGTGAGCAGCAAGGGACGAAGGTGCACTGGGGGAGTTTGGACACTGAACTCGGGATGCACAGGGGAAAGGAGCCGTGCTCTGCGGCCCCAGGAAAGCACCTCATGCTTTCTACAAGAAACTCAGTCTGAGTACGACGTGTCGGTGGCTGTCTCAGAAGTGACTGCAAGTCCCATGAGCAACCCGAATCCTCTCTAGGTTTTGCTTTACAAAGAGGGACTGCTCACTGGCCTATAGGAATCCCTTCCGGCCAGCAAGCAGAGAAGGAGGCCACATTTCTAGCCAACCCAGCAGAGCAGAGCGCTCACCTCCTGGCCTCGGACAACCCTCCTGAGAGTGGCAGTCTCCTTTCTGCCTTCTGGGCCCAGGTGAGAGGGAAGCCCCACACAAGCTGTCTGCGTTCAGGGATCAAGAGCAATTCTGTGAAGTCTGTGTGGCACAGTGAGTGACCCTCAGGGCGCTGGGCTGCACCCATCACTCACGAGGACCGGCCCAAACAGCATGATGGCAGGGCCCATGTGAGGAGCGTTCCTCTTGCCCTAAGACCCAAGAGACACAGACCTGGGTGGCTGAGCTTCACGTTTGGAAAGCTGAGCCCATGCCCCTCCATAGCCCTCCTCCCCACCAGGAGTGCAGAAGGGAAGAGCCGAGAGACAGAGAACATGGACGAGAGCCCCGCCGCCCTTACCATGCACGCTGTGCTCCAAATGTCTGCAGGTGTGCTGTAGCCTGCTCCTATCAGCACCTCTATGGATCTATACTGACGCGTCTGGATGTCCTCGGTGAAGTGTTTATGCTGGAAAGGAACACAGGCATTACCACAGAGGAATACAGGTATTAGGAAAGGGAAAATGTCTTCTCCCACAGAATCATGACCAACATGTTCTTTTGTTTTTTGTTTTGAGACAGTTTAGGGTGGCCTTGAACTCACTATGGTGCCAAGGCTGGCCTCAAACTTATGGCAATTCTCCTGCCTCAGCCTCCCTAGTGCTGGGATTACAGGTGTGTGCCATCAGGTGTAAGTCATGAACAGCATGTTTTAGAAAGAAAACTGTACTTACCACCCAACAAGCATTTCCCAGGTCAGCAATTTTTACTCTAATTTTATCTGCATTCCGAGGATCCAGGGGGTTCACCAACAAGTCGGCCGCCCGGGTCTTTGCTGGATGGGCAAACAGCAGGAGAGTTAGTGACTGAGTCGAGGGGTCCCCATGGCACACAATGTCTGCCAGGTACAGAACCTCCTTTTGTAGAAGTGCAAAAAGGACCTGGAATCATATGGACCCAGAATCTTGCTCAGCTGAACTCGACAAAATTCAATGTCTTCTGTCTCCAACTCTGGAAATGTTTCCACACGGAGAGTGACCTGGACTGCCCAGAGGACACTCCCCACCCCTCCTCCTCTCATCCTCCAGGTCAGCCCTGGGGGGGGGTCTCCGGTCCACATCTCGGGGTGCCCCTCATCTGATCAGAGCCCACTCCCTGACGGCATCACTGCCAAGGACAGGGAGGTGCACAGAATGCAGCCACCAGCTCAACTCCCCAGGCACAGCTCACCACTTGGTCCCCAAGCCCCTGAGCCTGAGGCGCCCAAGGCTCCTGAAGCATGGGCGGAACACAAGCACACCGAGTGTGGGACAACAGCTGATTAACACAAATTCAAGGTGGGGACTAATCTACTGTGGCTTAGTTTTGGCCAAGAAAGACTCCAGAGGTCTCCTTCGTTGGCCTGGGGCGTAAAGGCAACCTCTGAGATCACATGTGAACTTGTCACATACTCAGGTCACTCATCAATTTCAGGGTGGCCCCAAGGGAATCTCCACTGCAGGCAAAAGTCAGGGCCTCACGGTTCCCGAGCTACAACTTCCTAGGTAAGTCCAAACCATGGTTTGGTTATCAAGTGCAGTTGGCCAGTGGGGAGCTGACAAAGAAGGTGGTGAGGTCCAGAATGGAGGCCTGAGACCAGGTTAGCATCTTCACCACCAACCACAATCTGCCACATGAGCAGATTTCTGGTGAGGTTCAAATGTAACTGTGGCTTTGATTACAGAAGCAATTGTGAAATAGTACTTACAGATTAAGCAGAAAAGTTTGCTCAACACAGAACATCCATCCAGGCAGCCACTTGTAGGGTCCCTCTGCTCACTCAAAGCTGGGCACTGCTAGCGTGACCTAAACCTCTTTCAGGGCACACGGAACTGTGCTCCCCCAGGGCTCGAGGAGGCCCACTCCTTGGCACTCCCCACGCAGGAAGACAGGCCAGCCTTGCTGACCTTAGCAAAGGGGACAGCAGCAAGGCCAGGCCAGCCTTGTGTCCCACAGTGCTGGAAGAATTCTGCCCGTGTTTTAGTTCTCAAGATGTGCTCCTCTTCCCATCTGCCCTATGCCTGCGTCCCTTTGTATAAGGGTGCTGATCTACTGTGGGGCCTCGCTGAAGGCAAGGTTTGAGCTGAGGAAAAACCAAAGGCATCTGGAAGATTAGGAGAAAGAAAGCAGCAGAGAGACCCACAAGAGAAGGCAAAATGTGTAAGGGGTCAGAACAGTGCTCTGGAATAGGCATAAAAATGCTGACTTCCAATGGGGAAATGGACCACACCAAAAATGGCTAGATGAATCCCTCCTGATACTAAACCAAGAACCGTCAGCAGGAATTTGAAACATGCAGAACTGCGCTCAAATCTAGGTTTCTATACCTACAAATTTCAAGACTGGAAATGACAAATCCCAAGCTATTTTCAGGAAAGAGGAAAGGGGAAGGAACCACTCCTCCCAAAGGAACAAAACCCAAAAACAAGCAGGAGAGTCTGCATGGCATTTGGTGCTGTGACCGGCTGAGCGGCCCTACGAGCAAAGTGGAGGACCAGCAGGCAGGCAGAAAGGTGTGGGTGCCCAGGGTCCCCTGCACACAACTCAGGGAAGAGGGGACCCTGTTAGACATCCTGTGGCCCCCTGAACTCCAGGAAGATCTGCTTTCTTTTTCTCCATGAGAATGGGAAGTGAGTTGGCTGTTATCTGAAGGTACTCAAGTGAAAGAGCTCATCTGTAATCTGCCACCTACTCCTAGCTGTTGATTTTAAAAACACCTCCCAGGAGCTTTGTAATTCAATTATGCTAGAGGAAGTATACTGTCAGAGACACTTATCACCACACATTTAGATACAGTTTCTTTGTATTAAATATCCCTCATTTGTGTTCAGTGAGCAAAATCTCTTTGGTGACATGCTATTATCCTCCTGGTCCAGGTTTGTAAATAGTTATTCTACTCACAATGTGTTCTAAATGATACCAGGTAATTTATCTCAATAATTTAATTGCATAAGAACACAACAGGAGGGAAAAGAGATTCTGCTTGTATTTCTGATTTCTCTTCTCAGTGTGATAGCTTTTGTGTTCAGGAACTGCCTGCAACACTCCACGAGGCCCACAGCAACACAGGGACACTCGCTTGCTGCAGAATCATTCCAATTTGGCTGTGCTGGGAATCAGATCACCTCCTCTCATTGAGGCACACCTGTGATGATCTGCCACTGCTCTCCCTTCCCACTAATAATGCAAAAACAAACAACAAACTGGCAATGTCTCCCTTCCAAAAAGAAAAGCCTGCAAATGTTCTCTGCTTCCACCAAGTAAGTGGGAAGATTTCAGGAAGGTCTGGGCTTTTAGTTTTATCCTGGAAGTGGGAAAATTTTAGAACTACTGAGATCTGAATATGTGATGAATAGTAATACATATTATAAATGTAATATATATTCTTACATATGATAGTGATAAGTATGACAGAGAAATGTCCTAACTCATCTTGCAGGGGATGCCGAAGTATCTTTATATCTACAGTTATAGCATGCAGTTTCAGTATAAAGTAAATTTATAAGCTTGGCCTAATACTGTAGGCCTGTAATCCCAGCACTCTGGAAGGCCTGAGGCAGGAGGATCTCAAGCTCAAGGCTAGCCTGGGCATCTGAGTGACTTAATGAGACCCTGTCTTAAAATACAAAGCTACAGGGCCAGAGATTTAGCTCAGTGGTTCTGCTGCCTGCCTTGCAAGCACAAGGTTCCAAGTTCGATCCCCGGTACAAAAAAACAAAACAAAACAAAGCTACAAAATGGGCCAGGGATGTAGCACAAGTCCATACTGCCCTCCCCACAATAATAATAATAATAATAATAATAATAATAATAATAATGATGATGATGATGATGTGGCAAAACGTTAACATGGGACCTGTGTAAAACACAGAGTTTTTTACTGTTTTATTCTTTCAAAATATTTGTTAAAAATACAAAGATAAGCTAACAATCCCTTCCTGCACTTCCACAGATGGTGCTGGTTCCTCATGGACGCAAACGCCCTGCTATGGAGATTGAGTGCTTGAGGCTGAGGGGAGCTGTAGAGTAAAATGATCTGATCCGCACTCTTACAAAAACGCTCTTGAAGCAACTGGGAGCATCAGTCAGAAGGCAGGAGGGCCGACAACCAGAGAGCACAGAGCTGAGAGACCATCAAGGCCCTCTTGGTTAGCAAGCTCCGATGGCTGGATGTGATAATTTCCGGGTGCAAAGGGAAAGAAGAGGACTGAGGAAGACCAGGGGACATTGCACATTTAGCTAGCTGGCAGGGTAAGATATCCTGGTTTTGAGTGTTAAATCTGAAGTCCCCGTGACCTGGAGTAGGAGCTGTCACACAAGCTGTTGGGGAAGTAGCCCTCCAGCACAGGAGAGCTGACCAGAACGTCTGGCCAGCAACACGCCGAGGATCAGGACCTGTCTAGGAGCCTGCGGGTACCCTTGCCCAAGGCCTGCTACTCCCAGAGCACATCACACCCCTGGGGAACCCAGCCATGGGCAGGGACTCCCAGCACCCACAACAGGGTCTGCACACTGCTGGGACTCAGCAGGCACTGACTGAGTGAACAGGGAGGGACGGGCCATCAAGGCCACTCAGAAGGCCACAGAAACCATGGGCTGGTGCTGGTCGGGGGAAAGAAACTGCCAAGTGTCAGGAGAACGGGCTAAGACCAGAGATCAGGGGGACACCAACAAGTAAGATGCCTGAAGAAGACCAGGACACTGCTCAGAGGTTTGGCAGGACAGAGTGAGGCCTGGGAAGCAGAGGCGGGCACAGGCTTTCGGTCACAGCCTCACACACATCGAGAGACGGTGCCTGCTTCCTGGCGGGGTGCAAGCATTCCACAAACAAGCAACACAATGAGTTCATCTGTCTCAGAAAGATTTTACATCTTGCCTAAATTAGAACATTTTCTCTTATCACCCATTTATTCATCCACCATCATTTTTTTTCCTTCTTCTTTCTGTTGTTTTTTTTTTTGAGAAAGGGTCTCACTATGTAGTTTAGGCTTGCTTTGAGCTCACTATGCAGTCCAGACTGGCCTTGAGCTTGCAGCAATCCTCCTGCCTCAGCCTCCCTAGTGCCAAGAATACAGTTGTGTGCCACCACGCTCAGCTCAACTACCACAATTTTAAATTTTCCTCTATTTTTCTTTTTCTGTGAGAAATTTTTCTTTTCAGGCCTAAACTTATACCTACTCTACTTTCCCAGTTTGAATAATAATGTGTTGACCAAAGCTAGACCCGGAGTCAGGAGCCAGGAGCCTGTGCTCAGGATTTCACGAGATACTAGCAAGTGACTTTGCTGAACTTTCTCACTTGCCTGGGCCCCAGATTCTAACACAGCAGACCAGTAGTAAATGTGCCCCTTGCTCAGTTTGTAGCAACTACAAGACATTAACAGAAATTTCATAGATACTACATTATGTGTTTATCTATAGTATTTTTTTTAAGAGCAGGAAGACTTTATTGAGAGAAAGATAGCTTCTAAGAGAGACAGAAGGGGGACCAGAAAGTGGGTTGCCCCTTTATCTATAATATTTTATTCAACGTAGAGGTAGCTATTTCTTTCCTTAGATAGAGGAAGAAACTGAGGCTCAGGGAGGTTACAAAATGAAAGTCCCATATAGCTATTAAGTTTTGAGCTGGGATTTAATCTCATATATCATATATCTAAAGCCACTACCCCAAGCTGCCACTTGGAAAATAACGAAAAAGGTACCTTGTAAATTATTTTCTGTATGAGTCTATAAATAAGGTAAAAATGGAACTATCACTGCAGCAGTAAATGTGGAGAGGGTACAGTTCACTGGACCTAACCATGCCCTGCTAAGTGAAAGAAACACACTAGGATGATTAGTTACAGCTGGCTTGGCCTGTCTCAGGTACAGGTCAATGGCCTGCACAATGGAAGGGGCTGCAGAATTTCCTGGGCTACTCGCAGGGGTCCCCCATTAATTACTCACTGTGGGTTAAGTACTCTTATCAGCAGAGGGAGCAGAGGTGGTTTCTGAGCTTTTTCATTAGGGGCCAGAATAGAAACCAATGGTGACGCCTAGTTTTCACTTACTGAAACCAGCCATGTGGAATTTTCCATGTGGCACTCCCAAAATAAGAGTTCGCAATAAGACGGCCTCAGGTAGACAAGAGCACAAGATCCAATCTGCAATCCAGCATATGTTTAAATCCATGCCATTACATCCTGGGCCAGTTATCAATAGCAGGGTTCTAGAATCTGGGACAACTGTCAAGCTAAATCACAATACTTCTTTCTCAAAGTGCCAAAGAACATGCAGATGTTCTCTTGAAGAGAAAACAAGCAGATGTTCTCTTGAACAGAAAACAAAGGAAACTAAATGTAACACTATCAGATGGAAGGGGTGAAAGCTACAACGTTGTTAGAACTAGAGGGTTTTTGCAAATGTTTGATGTCACTGACTAAATCAAGAATGAAAAAAGCTCAGAAATGAGGTTTCATATACACAGAGTAAGAGAAAGCCTAGTGTCACAGAGTATTTTTAATTTTTTTTTTAATTTTTATTTTTTTTGGTACCAGGGATCGAACTCAGGTCCTTGTGCTTGCAAGGCAGGCAGTGGAACCACTGAGCTAAATCCCCAGCCCACACAGAGTATTTTTAAAGCACATTACTTGCTCATGAGTATAAAAGCAAGAAAATGAAAATGGTTAGTGTACGCAGCTTCACCACCTTCAGCCAATTCTTTAGCAGCACCCATCCACAACACAGCTCTGGGCCAATGGAAGCAGACAGTGGGTGGGAAAGAACACTTACTTTTTGGCAAATCCCCAGTACTGGAGGCTGAAACCGTCCTGCTTCTGTCATGGGAAGGACTGCTTTCTTCCTGCTCGGTAAGTGGCGATCCCTCGGAAAGCACAGAGCCGCAGGCCACAGGTTCTAAAGGCCCAGAAAACAATGAGGTGGGAAACTCTGGATACTGGGACTCTGAAATCTTATGCTGTCCGTTTGGCAATTCACCATTGAATTGTTCATAGGAACTGCTATATGTGTAATCACTTTCTGCATTTGGCTCATCAAGGTTATACTCCTCGGGATTTGGGCAGTCATCTTCATCATCCTCTTCATCTTCCAGCTGCTGTTCCAGTAAGAATGGGCCATTCTCAATATGGCCATTTGTTTTGGGTGACTCGATCCATGTAGGGTCTATGTTCCCAAGTTCTTGATCGACATCATCTTCATCCTTCTCAACATTTTCTTTCTCAGCATCTTCTTTCTCTTCCTGGTCTTCAGCTTCACCTTAAAAAGTTGACAGGGTAGCAATTAGGACTTGTTATTCTCCTCAAGAAGAGGCACTAGGCACTAACCTCCCTCAACATGATACACTCTAATATGGTTCATTTATGTACCACAAAGTCAATACCTCCCAGTTCTCAGAGTAAAACCTTCAGGTGTTCTAAATCTTATTTTTTACTTATTTAACAAGCAGTCTACTCTTCTTGGGAAAAGCTTTTGGGAAGCCAGGTATAGAGGTGCATGCCTGTAATTCTAGAATTCACTAGGCTAAGGCAGAAGGATCACTGCAAGTGCAAGCTCAGCCTAAACTACACAGTGAGTTCAAAGCCAGTCTGCACTACATAGCAAAACCCTATCTCAAAAAAAAAGCGCTTTTGGACCAATTAATGTAATGTATCACAAACATATACTAATAAAAAAAGAAACAAAAAGCACTTTTGGGAAAAATATTTTTATAAATAAAGTTGGATTTCTACCCTTTCCTACAGGAAAAAGGTTTATGATGCAGTACCGTTAGGCAAAAGGTTTATCACTAAATAAAGGACAGGCCATTGTTAGCATGACAGAAACAGTGTTTCTCAGGCACTATCATTTTTTGAAAACTACTCAGAAATGTAAGCATACGCCTGGTATGTACACTGTAAATAAAGCACAGGCTGTTTCCCATATTCCTCAAATAAGGAAAGGCGGGGACTCCATCATATCTGAAGCAGCAGCACAAAGCCATCCTATGTGGTGACCCAGCTGGTCCCTATCTATGCAGAGCCTGGGGTCCCAACAGCCCCATCTCCAGGTCCCACTGACCATTGTCCTTTGCGGTCTCTTCCTCAGCCGTCTCCTCTAATCCTGCTTTTAGTTTCACCTCTGTGCAGAATTCATCATCTTGCTCATTGGAAGGTACAGAAGAGCTGACGTTTTCCTCTATTATTTTCCTTTCAGCTTCTCGCTCCAATTCTTCTATCTCCTGCAGGCGTTTTTCCAATAACTCAGCCTGCCTCTTCTGTTTCTTTTTCAGCTTTTTCTTCTTATTTTTAGATATTTTTCCTATCTACAACATGTTAAGAAAACATCATAGGTCAGTTTGCTCTTTTTAAAGAACCACATCACAGTACAAGTGCTGGTAGCACGGAAAACAACAAATGCTAATTTTTCACATCATACTGAATGAAATTTGTAATCCCAGACAGAAGATCCATCTTTGTGGTTAGGATTTTGGTAGAAGAGAAAGCAGTACTGGCTCGTATCAGGTGCTGGGTCTACTATCAGGTCTGGCACTCAAGGGACATAGCTGAGATCACCAAGGCTTCACCATTTAAACTCTAGGAAAAAATGAATATCCTAAAATAATCAGCTTTAAGCAAGAAGGTCCTTTTGCCTACACACAAAGTAGCACATTCTAACTTCCTAACTGACCAAAAAAAGGAAAGCCTGCCAAAACAAGTAGTGAGCAGCACTGCTTAAGTTTTGCTCTCATGTACTGAGGTGTTATCAACAGCCAGACAACATGAACTTTTGTTTTCTTCCGAGCTGAGGCAATATCAAATAAGGTTCATTGTCAAATAGTAAGTTTTTGTTACTCTGCTATACCACTTGGTACCACAATAATGATACTCAATGTAGACAACATGAACTTTAAGAAATGAGCACACTGAGTAAAAGGGTTAAAAAAACTTAAAAAAAAAAGACTTTGTTTGCCATCACCTGGAGCCATACACAATTCTGGGGATGAGAGCCTCCCAAGCTTCACAGGATTGGGAAACCCACGCCCTCAGGCCAGAGGCGATCCTGGGTGACTCGGGACCTAGTAGGCCAGAAGCCCGACTCTCCCTGCCCCTCACACCAGCACTTCCATTACAAAGTGAGGGCTATTTGTTGGACACAATTTTCTGAAGGAACCACAATATAGGCAACATTCTCTCATTTGTAAACACCTAGTTGGGCCAGGGATTTAGCTCAGTGGTTTCACTGCCTACTGCGCAAGTGCAAGGACCCAAGTTCGATCCCTGGTACCAAAAAAGAAACAACTAGCTGAGAAAAACATTAGGATAACTGTGTCAAAAAACCAGGTAACGTGGATGCCAATAAGTAATGTAAAGTGATTTTGGAATAATCACACTTCAAACTTTATCACCCCTCACCCCCAGAAGGAATGTAAGAAAGACTGATCTTGCAATAGTTTTGATTATTCCAATTCTGTAGAGATCATTTCAATTTTTTTTTTTTTTTTTTTTGGCACCAGGGACTGAACTTGGGACCTTGTGCTTGCCAGGCAGGTGGTGCCACCACTGAGCTAAATCCCTGGCCCTTTTTCAATTTAAATTAAGGCTACAGAGTCTTTATAAACACATCTACTATTTATTTATTTACAGTACCAGAGATCAAATTCAGGACCTTGCACTTGCCAGGCAGGTGCAGCGCCAATGAGTTACATTCCCAGCCCATCTACCTTTTAATTTAATATACATTAACATATCTGTTGTAATTTGAAAAGCCCAATAGTCCCACTCAACAGGTTGAATAAAAGTATAGGTAGAAGTACTTACAGGTTTTTGCTGTGGAGCTGTACTCACTAAAACAAAATAAAACAAAATGAATGTTTAGAAGAAAACAGATACATATTTTCAGGTAATTCAAATAGCAAAATGAAATATTTTTTTTTTCTTCTCTGATGTTCTGGGAATCAAACCCAGAGATGCTCTGCGACTGAGCTATACCCTCAGCCTTCTTATTTGTTGGAGATGGGGCCTTGCTAAATCACGAGAGTGGCCTTGAACTTGTGATCCTCTTGCCTCAGCTTTCCAAGTAACTGGGATTATAGGCTTATCCCACCATACCCAGGAACTACTGCCTTTCAATGGCTATCAAATTCAAAAACGTAAAAAACAAAACAAACAAAAAAACAGGGTTTCTTTACAATGGGGATCTAGAGGAACTTTATCCAACTCAAAAAAAGAAAAAATGAGTGACTCTTAAAGGGCACAGCAAAAGCTGTTCATACTGAGCCATTTCAAAACCAGTCAGTGACAATTCTTAAAAATAGATCCAGGGGGCTGGAGATTTAGCTCAGTGGTTCCATCGCCTGCCTCACAAGCGCAAAGACCCGAGTTTGATCCCCAGTACCAAAAAAACAAACAAAACAAACAAAAATAGATCCAGGCAGGCCAGGGATTTAGCTCAGTGGTTCCGGGCACCTGCCTCACAACTGCAAGGTCCCGAGTTCAATCTCCGATACCAAAAACAAAATTAAAAAAATTAGATCCAGGCATAGTAGTGGACACCTATAATCCCAGAAGCTGGGAAGCTGAGACAAGATGATAACCACAAATTCGAGGCCAGCCTAGACTACACAGTGAGTTCAAGGGCAGCCTCGAATATATAGTGAGACCCTGTCTCAAAAGGCCAAAAAAGGGGAGAACAGTTCATAAATTAGTCACCAGACCAAATTTGTTTATAGACAATTAAATGAACAACTTAGATGAGAAGATGGACATCTGTGTTTGAAATCTAGTTGGCAAGTTTTATACAACTAACCTAAATCAAACAGAACAGCAAGTTGCAGCAATGGTTCTTGGAATCACATTACACTCCTATCATCGTCATCAAAAGCTTGACTGACTGATTCCGTGATCTAAATAACACTGATTGCAGCAGATGAGATGTGGTGAGTGCACATCTCTCTGGAGCCCCACTGTTTCCATCTGTATGCTTACCTGACAACACGAGGGAGAGGGCAGGTTACATGAAGAGTACAAAAGCACAGCCAATGCCTTACTGCCACCATTCAGAAATAAAACTCTATGCTAATACTTGAATCTCACTTGGTCTTCTTTCCCACACTCTTAGAATTTTAAGTACATACTGATACAGCTATGATAACCAAAGAGAAGGTTGCATTCTAAAAAACCTGAAACTATAATAATTCTGATGACTACAGATTGGCTGTAAGAATCTGGTTTCCATATTCTCCATAGAAAAGTGGGCAACACAAAAGAAAATCTTCAAGTATAGATGAAGCACCAGCCAATTTAGATAAGTCTTGGGGTGGGGGGTAATTGGGGATTGAACTGAAGGCCTGAATTAAACTACATTTCTAGCCCTTTTATGGGGTCTAGTTAATAAGTCTCTAAATTGCCCATGCTGGCCTCAAATTTGTGATCCTCCTGCCTCATCCTTCCAGACTGCTGGGATTGCAGGCATGTGCCGCCATGTCCAGCTTATTTTAATGAAGAACAAAGGTAACCAATTCAAATATTAAAATATGATTTAACTGGAACACCTTCTCAAGAAAAAGATCCAGTTATTTCTAGAAAACAAGCTGTTATAAAAAGTTCCTAATATACTTGTACACGTCTGACTCAATTACCTTCAGGGGGCAAGTCTGGAAGGTCACAGTGACCCAAGCAGAGAGAAACACAAAGACCCAGCTCCCTCACCTGCAGACCCTGAAGGAGGAGGAGCACCTGCTTTCTGCCACTCCGTGGCCTCTGCTGCCATTCTTCTCACATATGCATCATCCACACACATCAGGATGTTTTCTGGCTTTATGTCAGTATGAATAATCTTGCACTTACTGTGTAGATAATCTAAACCTTGGAGGACCTGTTCACAGTAGAATCAAGAAGGAAAGAAGCTATTAATACCTTGATTATTAAACTTGTGAAATAGGTAATATAAACACATGATATAAAATTCAATACAGATATAGTAAAAATCCCCCTCTCACTCTGGCCCCCATAGGAATAGCTCTCCTTTCTAAAGCAGCCACTGTCTATCATTCCAGAGAGAATTTATGCTAATGGAAGCAAACGTATCTCTATAATCACTGCTTTAATAAAAACTTTATTGAAAAATAATTCACATATCATATAATTCATCCTTTAAACAAACAATTCAATGCTTTTCAGATGTGCAACCATCACTGCTAATTTACAAATTTTCACTGCTCTAAAAAATACCACACCTACTAGCAATTACTCCTCATCTCCCTCCAACTCTACCAGCCCTAACAAATCACTAATCTACTTGCTGATTCATTTAAATAGAACCATACAGAGTGGTCTTTTGCAACCAGCATAATGTCCAAGACTCATCCTGGTATAGGATATATCAGTATTTCATTTCCTTTTACTACCAAATGATATCCCATTGTATGGATATGCGACTTTTTTTGGTTTTGTTTTTTTGGGGGGTTTTTGCTTCGTTTTTTGAGAGAGGGTTTCCCTATATAGCTCAGACTGGCCTTGAACTCACTATGTAGACTAGGCTAGCATCGAACTCATGGCAGTTCTCCTGCCTCAGTCTCCCAAGTGCTGGGATACAGGTGTAAGCCACCATGTAGATATGTGACATTTTGTTTATCCATTCATTTAATGGACACCTGGACTGTTTCCACATTTAGGCTAGTAACAATACTACTGCTATGCACATTCACGTATAAATTTTTGTGGGGACATATCTTTTTATCTATAAAACAAATTTGCTTCAGTGAGTATGTGATTTGTGAACTCTTCTATTAACTGGTTGGTCAATGCTTTGAGATTGACTATTTAAATCTACATTTGCCTTTGGATGATCACTGTTTTCTACAGTCACTGCACCATTTTATATTCCCACCAGGTAAGTAGTGGGTATGTATGTATGTATGTATGTATTTTAAGACATTCTAGTGAGCATGGCGTGTCATTTCATTTCACGGTGATTTTTGTTTTGTGAGACAGCAACTCACTATGTTGCCCAGGATAGTCTTCAACTCTTGAGCTCAAGTGATCTTCCTGTCTCAAGCTCCTGAGTAGATGGGACTATAAGCAGCCATCATACCCGGCTTACACTTCAGTTTTGATCTGCATTTCTCTAGTGGCTAATGATTTGCATACATTTTCAATATTACCGAAAAAGAAGGTAAATAGGTAATATAATCACATGGTATAAAATATCCCTCAGGAAGGGGTCCAAGGGAAAGGGGTAGGGAAGGACTGAAAATGAGGAAGATATACCAGTTTCCCAAAACAAACATCAATATTGTGAAATATAAACATGTACTAATAAAAAAATCAATATCTAGATAGCACTATAGCATTAATACAAAGTAATGAGCCAAAATATTTACATGCTTATCACATTAAAACAAATAAAACCTCATAGAGTCCCACTGATCTAAATGTAAGGTCAACATTTTTCTCAAATCATCTTTCACTAAAGGGTCTTTTCAATTCTTTCCATAATCAAAATTTAGCTTTAAAATAAATGTTTCCATATACTAGAAGTTCTAAAGTCATAACATATCAACATAAAAGCCACTCAGGCATCTTGTCCAAAGAGACAGTAAGTGTGAAAGAGGTAAGCAAAAGATAGACAACACCTTCCAGCACTGGAAAATTCCCAGCAAATCCCCAATGTTTCTGCTAATTTACTCTCACGGTCAACACATTACAAAGGGTGAAGGAATAGAGATTCTAGAAGGAAAATGAATAGAGAATATCTGTCTCTTGAGTAGGTATTAAAACCCCTACAATCACTTAAGGGGGAAGTACTTTTACATGAACTCATCACTGAAAGAGCACCATCTGGACTCTGATCTGTGATGTGTGCATGTAGCAGTAAACAAAGACCCTGGTCTTCAGGGTGCTTATAACCTTCGTGTCCTCAGCTTACCCACTCACGTCAAAGCATGGGGACTGAGGACTGGGCAAAAGAGAACCCAAATGAATCACACACACAATAAATCTATTCTAAGAAAATACAAAGATACTGACAACTTGCTAGTTGAGTATGAGTAAAATGAAAGGGAAAAAAACTTAAGACTTTTTTTTTTTGAAAGAGGGTCTTGCAATGTAGTTCAGGCTAGCCTTGAACTCACTATGTAGCCCAGGTTGGCCTCGAACTCACAGTGATCCTCCTGCCTCAGCCTCCTCAGTGCTGGGACTACAGCCGTGCACAACCATGCCTGGCAAAAAAAAACTTAGACTCTAAAACTGATTTTTTTTAACCTATTGTTTAAAATAATACTTCAACTATATTTTAAGTTATATTTAAAATGTCAAGGGACCAACAGTAAGAAAATATCATTACGTATTTCCATAAAAAAGGTTATATTCATGAAAGGAACATAGTCTAGAAGGATTATATACCACTCACAGACATTTCATTATCTTCCTTGTACAACTAAGTAATGATGTAAATAAAGTGTTTATAGCTGAACAAAATAAGTACAATAAATTAATGAATAGGCTCACCGATGACATCCAATCCATAAAAGCCAAAGGAACAACATTTTGAAGAAATTTCAAACCATTTAAAATTATTTCAACTAAAATTTCCTTTCAGTTATCTGATATTGACCTGAAGTAAAAACATTAGTATCATCCTTTGGAAACTAAGATATCTTCTCAGGGGCTTTTCATGCACATAAATTGACCTTATCTTTCCACCTTTGCTGCTTTCACAGTTTAAAGACTTCCACTGTGTGGGAAGCTACACAAGTAAGAGCTAACATGACTCAGTATGCAAATGTATTAACAGGAGTTCACAATGATAATGATGTCCTCAAAGTGTTCTCAGTAAAAATGGTCCAGATTTCTAAAATATTGATTATTGGATTCAGATGGGCTACCCTTTCTTAAAAAGCACTGGCTATGTCTGACAATATAAAACAAAGACCTGACAGCACTTGGGGAAACTAGTTAACAATCCTAATCATTAAAGAGATGCAGCTTAGTATTAAAACATATCGCTGGGACTCAGACCACCCTTAAACTGCTACTGAAACATTCATTCATAACCTGAGAAAGGTGCTTTACCCTGAGCGTCTACTTCCTTTCTATAAAAGGGAGACACATATCTACCTACACACAAATATAGCAAAATTTAGAAATAACCTGAAAAACAAAACAAAAACAAGCAAGATCTAGCACATAGGAAGCTCAAAACAACATAACTGAACTAAGTCAGAAGACTTGTACTAATATAACTATACTTTCTTAATTTATTAAATTTCTCTGGATCTCAGTTGCCTCAACCCCTAATATAAAAGGGCTTTGCTGATAACTTTTATGGGGGATCCCAGCAATAAAACTCTGACTTCACAATTTCTTTGAATTTTGAACTGTTTTTTAAAAAGTCTTTAGCTGTAGCTAAAAGGAATGCTTTTATTTTCAGTAATAGCATTTCTATTCTCAACCAGTGAATTTTGAAGTATTAAAGCACCCCAGATTGACACTGATGGGAGATTTTAATAACCGTTTGTGCAGAATAATCCTGATGATGGAAAAATAAAAACAATGAATCAAGCTTCATGTCCAAGGATAGATCATCTCTTGGAAAATCTGACAAATAGCTAACAGGAGCCTTTACTAGCTTTTCCCTCTTTGTCTTCCTTTGTCAGATCACACCTGCCTAGCGTCCCAAAAAACCTTGCATGGTGTCTGCAGCAGGAGGCAGCAGGGATCCACTGGTTACTAGGAAAGCTGGGACAAATCCAACCACTGACAAGCCCAGGGACAAGGCTGGCAATGACCCACTCTGAGGAGCCAGGTCAGAAACTCCAGGAGCAGGTACCAGGCTTCTCCACGTGAAGTCTGACTCAGAGTTCAGCAGCAGTAAGACCTGAGGCTGAGTCCAAGGTGTGAAGCCTGAAGGGCCCCACTTAGTTTCTGATCCAGAAACTAACTTCCTATAGCCTAGAGAAAGTCACTTCCTGTCTCTGAACCTCAAATTCACTTATAAAATAAGGGGCTTGGTGAAGACGGTCTGTAAGGTTTTTTCAGTATCATCTGCCATTTGTCTTAACAATATAACCTGCTCCTCTCCACCATGACTTGCTGGAAACAGATCCTATAATCCTGCACAAAGAAAGACGTAGGCCCAGAATAACATGGAGACTTCTCTAGATGGCTGTCTCCCTGCCTTACTTGGTCTAAAGAACAGACCTTCTTCCAAAATTGTAAACTGTAAGAAGAATGGAATAAAAGCAACTTTTACAGCTATGTTCTGACCTTGGTGACAATGTGGGGACTTTCTCCCTCCCACATCTGAAAAACAGGACACTGGGTGATGAGACTTTGCCTGCCTCTTATGCTGTTAGTAACAAGCTAATGAAGTGCCAAGGGAGCCCAGACAGCCAGCTGGGCTGGGAGAGGAGAGGAGGCTGGCCCCAAGGAGGAGTCCTTAATTTATATGTTAATTATTGTGGGTGTGCAGGAAAACACTAGAGGGGCTCTCCTTAAGCCCAGAAAACTTCCTCCTAGAAAAACTCAAGCTCTCAGTGGATTTCTCTTCTTCAGTGAAATAGACATGAGGCAAATTCTACAAACTGGCTGTGAAAACCATGATGCAGAACTGCATGAAGTATGGGGAACACCTGTCATAATATAAGAGGACAAAAACAAGAGACAGACTCAGATAAAATATTCAGTAGATGTCCTTAGCCTCACTGTTCTGAAATCTCCTCCAAGTCAAGACATCCAAGAAATCCAGCAGCTGTCCTGATGAAAAGCACTGGGGAGGAGTCGGCACACAGATGCACAGAGCAGTGGGCTGGGAGAGGCTGACCTCTCTTGAAAGGGAGCCACTCCCACATCTGTGAGCAAAGGGCTCACGCTCTGAGAATTTAAAGTTAACACAGAATCACAGGTCTGACCATACCAACCAAAATCAAGTAATATCAAAATGACTATTCATTTGATATTAAAACTAGTCTAAAACTAAACAATACTGGTCCAAGTACAATGACAGTAAGGGCTACAGAATGTTAAAATGCTGTGTAAATACAAATAGACAAAATCAGATAATCACATGGTGATAAGAGATGAGACAACCTGCAGGGTCTGCCACCCCACCAAGAGTGAGTATGTGAAACACTATTTTTAAAAGTCCTGTTAGCTTGTGCACTGTGGAACATGTTACAAATTACGTATTTTGTAAAATCTAATGGCTACACTATAAGCAATGTGATTATGTACAAGAAAAATCATTTACCAAAGACACAAATATACACTTTTCACAAATATATGCTATAGTTTAAAATAATACCAAATCTTTCTATGTAGGAAATCTCACACTACCCCAGAGTTAAGAGCACAGATGCTGGAGCTACACCATCTGGATTCAATTCCTAATCCTTCACAGTATCTGTAGGACCCTGGGAAGACTGGAACCCTCTCCATGCAGCATCTCTTGCAGAGCAGACAGCAACCCTGACCTTAGCAGGAGAGGTGAGGACTAGCTGGCACAACACAGATACAGCATAAAGCAATGAGCACCTCGAAGAGCAACATGACTGCTAGATCATGGTAACAGAAAAACTATTAATTTTAAAATCCAGAGATACAAGCTGTAATTGCTAGTTTTTCCACCATTAAAGCAAAGTCACCAAAATTGGAGTCATGCCCTTAGCGAGCTGCATTTATCTAATGGCAAGCAGCCACCTTCTTACAAGGTTTCTGTAAAGAGTAATGAATTAAACTATATAGTTTGAAAAAGTAAAATGCCAACTTCAACTTCAATTACATAAGAAAGTCAAATACCAAAAGATTTTTTAAAAGCCTTCACCCAAGGCAGATCTTTTTTTTCCATTAAGTTTATTGGTACATTTTAGGTATAAAATACAGTTACATTCATCATTGGGATCTTGTACCTTTACAGGATGTATCTTGGTTCTTATTTTTTCCCCATTCCCCTGCCCTCCATTCACCCCCTCCACCCTTCCCTATTTTCAAAGACTTTGTTTCCATTTTTTTCCTTTTCTCATATTTTTTCTTTTCCCTTCTTTCCTTTCCCCTACCCCTCCCACTTCCCCTACTCCATTAGACCTTTTCTTCCTATTACACAATATCAATTATACACTTTTTAAATTACAATATCAAGATCTAGAAGACATTACCACATATTTTACAGAATGTAAAAGGATATAGAAAGCATATTACAAAAATCTTTTTTGAACTAATTCGACAACTTCTAAGAAGTACCTCAGAAGACAAATTAATGAAACTAACTCTGGAGGAAATATAAAATTTGAATAGCATCTATTAAAGAAAGTATATTCCTAGCTTGAAAACCTACCTATATGACAACAGCAGGCTCATATACATTTTAACTGATCAATTATATCACACATTTAAAGCAGAAAAAAGAAGGAACACTTCTCCCCTCATTTTAGGAAATCAACATTATGCTAATAATAAAACTAGATAAAGATAATAGAAGAAAAAAGTATGAACATAGATAGAAATTTGTTTAACAAAAACTATTAGAAGTCAGATCTGGCGGTATGTAGTGGTTTTGTTATAGGGATGGCAACATCTTTTAATGTAACACAAATAATGCCATCAGAAGCACACCTCCTTTTCTCAGCTTTAGAAAGAAGAAAAAAAGATGGGCATAAAATGGAACTCAATAAACTGATTTAAAGAAAGAAAGAAGGAGGGGGAGACAGAGAGAGAGAGAGGGAGAGAGAGAGAAAGAGAAAGATGAGAGGTAAATAAACAGTGACAATAGTGACAAGACTGTGCTCCAGGCCAGAGAAGAGGCCTGGGGGTGAGCTGCACACAGCGCCTCACACTGTGACCAACATAGCACTTTTTTACCCCAGCATCAGGTTACCATGGCTAAATGAGGACAGCTAAGAACTGATCAAAGGATTGACAGTAGTATATAAGAAACACCAAAAAAGCAGCTGATCCAGTTTTGTCATTACCTACACAAAATAAACAAGTGGTAAAATTTCTTTCTGAGTCATTGACATCAGAGAAAGGTCAGCTATCTTATAAATAGGGGAACATAATTTCTTCCTTCATTTAAGAAAAAAAAAATCAACCAACCACAATACTTCAGGACCACCTAATATGGGAAAGAAGATACAAAAGGATGTGGAATACAGAACACATGATTCCTGAATCCAAGGGGACTGACTACACCACCTCACAAGGCTGAGAAGATTTGATAGCTAGTTTGTAAACTCATGATGAATGCTTTGTATGTACTTATATAATTTAGGTCCTCATTAATCTTTACAATAAAGCTACAAATTGTGCATTATTTTACAAATAAGGAAACAGGCTCAGTAAAATGGCACAAAAAAGAAGTGCCAAAGCTAGCACTTGAAATCAAATTTGTTGCATACCCTGTACTTTGTCCTATTCAAATGGTTTGGAAAGAGGGAATTCTGCCTACAGGGGACATTTGATAAAGTTCAGACATTTCACAAGTCCAGAGACATCTAGGAGACAAAGGTCCAGGATGCTGCTCAATACCTTACAATGTACAAGACAGGCATCCTCAACAAAGACTTATCCAGTTGAAAATGTCAACTGTGCCAAGATTGAGACTATCTGGCCTATACTACATAAAATATCTCATTGAGCTGGTGGATCAAATGTGGGCTGCAGACATCCCACAGAAGAAAGGAACATCACTCTCAACTGGGGTAGTGAGTGGCCGCTGTCAAAGATGATTTTTGGTTTAACCTTTAAAATGTGGGTACAGAAGAAATGATGAGAACCAGGTATAGCGACACATGCCTATAATCCCAGGGCTATGGGACAGGATCCTAAACTGGATCCCAGCCTGGACAACCTAGTGACTCAGTGAAGACTGCCTCAAAATAAAACATTTTTACAAAGAAAAGTAGCTCAGTGCAAAGATCCTGGGTTCAATCACCAGAATCACACACAAAAAAGCACTTTCAACAGCCCAAGGTAAAAAAAATTATAAAAGATGTGGAAATAAAAAATGGCAAGGTGCATTTAGGAATCAAGATGTTCATCATTAAGTACTTTCTCTAAGCTACAAACAAAATGAAAAAGTAAAAACTTACAAATAAAAATTCTGGTAAATCTGTATGTGCTTATAACTGCTTGGGACATCTGTGAATATTCATAAACTCAGAAGGGATACGGGTACCTGAAGGACATAAATATTTTTGTGAGGGAAAATATGGGCTGATACCAGATGATAAAAGACCTTAAACAAGTTCTCTGGAAGAAGTGATTTAAATTCTATTGAACACAGGCCCAGTACCATTTCAATATTCTACACTGTTTGGCAAAAAAAAAAAAGACGAATGGATGAGCTCTCAAGTTAAGACTATTTGGGTTTCAATTCCTTTCCAGTACTTAGTACTTTTTAAGTTATTTCCTCACTAGGGGCAAATTACCGAGCCTTCTCTTCAGTCTCCTCTTCCATAAAATCAGGAAACTAATAATACCTATTGTATAGGGATGTTGTAAGGATTCAGTGAATTAAACTATGTCAAGCTGTATTCTCATTGCTGGGACAAAATACCCAACACATCCACAACTTACGAAGAAGTTTATTTTGGCTCACGGTTTCAGAGGGTTCAGTCCATGCTTGGCTAGCTCCAAGGCAGAAATGGCACAGTGGCAGGACACCATGGAACAAGGCTACACAACTCATGGTAGCCGTGAAGGAGTGGGGGAACAGTACAAGCAACAGATCTACCCTCTAAAGGCACATCCCTAGTGACCTACCTCCAACCAGGCCCACCTACTAATAGCATATTCAGCTATGAACATCAGTGGATGAATCCACCAATAAGCATACACCCCAAGATCCAATCACCTCCTCAATAATCTCTACATCCAGTCAAACTGACAGTAAAGATTAACTGACAGACAAGTATTCAGATCCATACCTAGAACAGAGTAAACAGTGAGTATTTCATAAATATTTATATTAGTATCTCTTCATATGTTCACAATAATCTCATTAGGAAGGTCTCACTGTTATTTCCAATTCACTGACAATGAAATTTTGGCATAAAGAGGTTCATCAACATGGACAAAATCCTTTGGCTCCAGCAGGATAAATGTGACTCCAAACCCAAGCTGTTCATCACTCCTTATACTGCTTCATGAAGGCAAATAACGTTAAGCTTTAGCAAACAGGCATTGGAAAGCCAGCAAAGGTTTCTAAATGGGGAATATGAATTATGAAAGCAATGCTTTATTTAAGGTAACTGGCAATGGAAAAGAGGACAAACTGGAATAGGATGGGCTGCTCACAGGGAGAGTAGAGAGAGGCCTAAGAAAAGGTACTGGCAGGAGGAGATAAGGCCTGAACTAAGGATGGAGGCCCTGAAAACATAGAAAACATTAAGAGTAAAAGACAACATAGAAGAGTTCAATGGCTTGGGTGCCTTGTGATGAATGCCAAGTGACAGCACAGATAATTAAATCATGGTCAAGTATACCTGGTTTTTAAGGGGAAGATGGCCAATAGAGAAGAATATTGAAAGAACTGGCCTACTCTGTTCTGAGAAATTATATAATTGTGTAGGTCTACCAATAAAAGATCTTCCCAGTTTGATCCCTGGTACCAAAAAAAAAAAAAAAATAGATTAGGCTGGGGATTTAGCTCAGTGGTTCTGGCGCCTGCCTTGCAAGCGCAAGGTCCTGAGTTCGATCCCTGGTACCAAAAAAACAAAACAAAACAAAAAAAAGATCTTCCCAATACTACTCAGGAGTCAGAAATATCGAGCCCACAGGCTGAATCAAAGGAATGAAGTTGAAACACATGTATGCAGATTCTTGGCTGAGATATGTAACAATTTATTATAAGAAATTTCTAAATAAGCTTAGAAAAATTCCACATTTCATATTTTTCTTACATATAGATGGATACATACATTCCCCCAAAATAAAGCAAATTCCATTAACATGGCATATAAGAACAAAGTGCAGGCCACGTGACAAAATCAAAATTTAATTGTGAAATTCTTGTGGAACCAATCAAAACTTCAGCCCTCACAAAGAACAGGCTATGTGAGTTCAGTCAGGATAATACTGTTACACTCTGAAGTTCCATGAAAGTCTCCGCATTCTATCTTTTGGTTTACCATCTCTTCAGTTGCTAAGAATGGTTAGATTTTATTTTTCCATTCTGAAATGTAATAAACACCAACTGTTCATCTATAAGTTCACCTTCCTACACTGCCATGTTGAAGGTGGGATGCGGCCAAGCACCTACGGCAGTACCAGACACTGTTGAAAACTGGTTTAGATGGGCTCTGGTGAATGACGGAGCCTGTGTGAAATGCAGACGGGCAGCTACTTCTAAAGTACATTTTCTGAATATGTAAACCCTTTAATATTACATGATCAAGTTTTGTTTTGTTTTGCTTTTTTGAGGCAGGGTCTCCCTTTGTAATTCAGGCTGGCACTGAACTCACTATGTAGCCCAAGCTGGCCTCGAACTTGCAGCGATTCTCCTGCCTCAGCCTCCTGAGTGCTGAGATTACAGGTGCTCGCCACGACGCCTGGCCACATGATCAAGTTTTGTGGGGATTTTTTTTGGTACCGGGGATCAAACTCAGGTCCTTGCACTTGCACAGCAGGCAGCGAAACCACTGAGCTAAATCCCCGGCCCCTACATGATCAAGTTTTAACAAAAATGGAGTACTACTCAGCCATAAAAAATGAGAAATTACAGACATTTATAGCTAAATGGATACATATTGAGGCAATACTCTTAAGTGAAATAAACAGGACACACATGTGTAAATACCAAATAGTTTTTCTAGTGTAAGAAACTGAAAGTATAAATAAGGATTAAAAGATATAATAGATAATGTGAAACAGGAAGAAAAGGGGCAAAGTGGAAGGGGTAGGGGAAAGGAAAGAAGGGAATGGAATTAATATGAGAAAATGAAAAAAATGGAAACAAAGTCTTTGTAAATAGGGAGGGGTGGAGGGGTTGAAGGGAGGGCAGGGGAATGGGGAAGAAATAAGAACCAAGAGAGATTATGTAAAGGTGCAAATTTCCAACGATGAATGTCATTATATTGTATACCTTAAATGTACCAATAAAATTAATTGTTTTTACAAAAAGACTTTTAGATCCCTCAGTTGGTTCTTTTACATAAAAAAAAAAGTTTTAGAGTTACCACTAAAAGCTATGAATACCTAAGCACCATCTGGAGATAGAATAACTGATTACTATATTAATTTCATCTCACCACGTATCCTCTTCTACATTAAAACTATTGTTTCACTGGAGATGACCCTATGTTAAAATAATGAATGAATGAAAATGCTATTGCCTAAAATCTAAAAGGGAACAGGTATATTATTAAAGTAAACCACACACGTTTAATAAGCATGTACCTACTCCAAGCATGTCATGAAATAGTATCTCAGTCCAACTGAGATAAGCCAAGACAGCCAGCCTTCCCCTACCCACCAGCCTGTCCTCAAGTAACACCTGTAATGTTGGAGGACAAGTTGTCGATCTGCAGCCAGAAGGACAAAGATAACTGAGGAACAGAAAGGCAAGCTAAAGAAAGTTATGTACTCACAATTTCAAAAGTATAATCTAGGATGCTTTCACTATGCAAATTTGAGCTTTGAAACTTTTATACAATGAGTTTGTTAGGAAGACTCATTTTTAGACACCTATCTCGTGAACTGACAAATCTTTATAGGTGAACCATTGTGATTCTTTTCCTATTTAAATATTCTAGGCCAATGCCTAAGTTTTGCGTCTGAAATCCCCAGATGGGCCTAGTCCAAGCTCTAGACCTGACATATGAGAGGGGCTTCTAACCACCTAGCCCTCTTCTCAAGCAAACCAAGCAACTTCCATGACATTGTCCGTGATAATCAACCATGATACCATAACAGGTAATCTAGACTAAGTCATCTCTGCAAATTTCCTAATTGAGGAAGTACAAGAAATAAATAGAATGCAGACATACATATTTCATGCACAAAACAATCTGGCAAACATTGCTAATTATATCTCCCATCTATGCATATTTTCATTCGACCAACACCTACTAAAGCATCTTTGCTAAACCAGTCCGTGAGGATTTTCTTTCAGAAGGCAGCTGAGTAAAGCACACACACTACACACACATCTAATACAATACTCTATATAACCTCAATTTATGTAGATATATTTCAATCCAACTGATAGAAGCCAATGTAGAGAGCCTTTCTCTCTGCAGCCCTCCTCTCTCATGATTCCAGGCTTATTCCCCTAATTTCGCTGAGGTATAATTAAAAATAAAAACTGAGGGGCTGGGGATTTAGCTCAGTGGTTTTGCTGCTTGCTGCACAAGCACAAGGAACCAAGTTCGATCCTCAGTACCAAAAAAATAAAAAATAAAAATAAAAACTGAATACATTTACTGTGTAATGTGTGATGTGGTGATGTATTTATTCATTATATAATGATTACTGTAAATGAATTAACCTATCCTTTATCTCAGCTCTTTTTTGTGTATTGTGATAAAATATATGATTTCTGCAAATTTCATGTATACAATACAGGGGTTCTTTTTTGTTTTTTCTGTTGTTGTTTTCTGAGACAAGGACTCATTATATAATTCAGACTGGCCTTGAACTCACTAGGTAAGCCCAGGCTGGCCTTGAACTTGCAGTAATCCTCCTGTCTCAGCCTCCTAAATGCTGGGATTATAGGTGTGCACTACCATATCTGGCTTTATAATACAGTATTATTAGTACAGTCACCATTCTGTCCATTAGTTTCCCTAAATTTATTCCCCATAAAACTGAATCTGTAAGCAACTCAAAATATTTTTGATTTCCACTCTATCCAAAGATACTAAGAAAATAATTAAAAATGAGCAATTTATTTATTTATTTACTATTTCTAAGGAACTAAGAGGGATGTTTTGTAATAAGTATAAGGGATATAACAATTTCTGAGTATACTTCATCTCTTACCTTAAAAAAGACAGATATGTCAAAAGAAATGTGTGCCAGACATTCACACTGTTTCCTTTACGAGATGGCATGATACACCATTAAATATATATCAGTATAAAGCTGATTTAGTAACAGTTCAAAATGTTATTCATTCATGTCCACACAAGTCCACACTGAAAGGCTAGCCATTTGGGTAATGGGAGGGGGGCTGCCTCAGAACCCTTACCTGTCGAATGATACTCTTCACACAACGTACTGGGAGGCCCTGATAGTTGGACTTGATGATCCACTTGAGGAGATGGTGGCCAAGCACTTCAAAGACCATGCACACATCTGGGACTGGGTTAAGGACCATCTGTGGATTCATTTCTAGGAATGAGGCACATACTAAAAGCAGCATCATGTGTGTCACGTGCAAAACATTTATTTCTTTGCAAAAAACTATTATCAATACTATCAATAATACCCAAAGTAGTCACTTGCTGTATCTCACCTAATTAGAAAGAACCGATGTTTTTTACTAAGTACTTACTGTATCCCCCATATTATTTTAAAAATCACTTTAGGAAATCTGCAATGACCCCCACTGTGGAAGCAAGGAGAGTGTGCCTCAGAGGGACCACCAGTGACCAAGGCAGATCTTGGCCCATACTGAGCTACATTCCCATCCCTCTCCACACATCTCTTAGCACAGCCTGAGCAGACACTGTAATAATAAAAACTCAAGAATCTGGAATTCTTTAAAATTTTTTAAAAGTCAGTTTTTACATCACTGAGATAGGGTTGACATACAAATGTTGTTCATATTTAATGCATACACCTTGACACATTTGGGGATCAGCATATACCTATGAAAAATCACCAGCATCAAGATGACTGCAGCGTTCAAAGGATCTAGAATCACATCTCAAAGAGGTAACTGAAGGCCCATGCTCAACAGACTGTCTCAGAGCTTCAGCATGGACACATGCACAGAATAGTTTGAAAATTACAGACATTATCTCCACTCTCCAATTGTGCTCTCTGCTACAAGCTTTATGTCCTGGGATACTTTCTCTCTCTTGTTCGCCCTTTGGCATTACCCTTTGTCAACCCCTCAGGCAGAGGAAGGGGAAGGATAAGGTAGAAACTCCTTACCACTACTGCTCGATCACTAGCTCCTCGGTCCCTCAAAACCAGTAGGCACTACAACAACTTAGCAGAAGAATCAAAAGCTATTCTCTTGCAAGAGAAAGTCATGAGATGCCTCTGCTCTGTCTTCTAGCTAGACACATTTCTTTTAAAACAGGACCTAGAATCAGGACTAAGGCTATTTTTGTAAAGGCAAGCAGAGCACCTAAGCTGATAGCTGATCAAGAAACTCATCTTTCAAGAACTCATTAATTTCCATTAGGGTAATTTCTTTTTGACAAAGCAAACAATGTCATATTCCAACAGAAAAGAGTAAAGGTAAGCTGGGCATTGTGGTACACACCTGTAAGCCCAGCACTCAGGAGGCTCAGGCAGGAAGATCGCTGTGAGTTTGAGGCCAGCCTGGGCCACATACTGAGTTGAAGGCAAGCCTGAACTACAGGGAGATCCTGTCTCAAAACACCAAAAAAAGCCAGACGTGGTGACACACGTCTGTAATCCCAGCACTCAGGAGGCTGAGGCAGGAGGATTGCCATGAGTTCAAGGCCAGTGTGGGTTACATAGTGAGTTTGAGGTGAGCCCAAACTACATAGAGAGATTAAAAAACAAAAACAAAAGAGCTAAAAACAAAATAAAATTAAAACTCACGATTAATTTTATATAAAAAAGAGCAAATATGTAAATTAAACAATTTAATAATAAATTACACAAAGTTGAGCTGATACAGACTTAGGAGAAAGAGGATTGATAAGAATCTTATTTTTTGAAATGTGATTCTATAAAAGTCAATTTTGTGATTAAGAAAATGAAGTGTATATGACATCAATATATTATTAATTTTATGGGGGTTTTTTTCTAATTAGTCTACTACAGACTAGTATAGGATTGCAAGTTTGAGATCAGGCTGGACAACCCTGTCTTAAAAAATAAAAATGGCTAGGGTATAGCTCAGTGGTAGAGGGCACCAGGGCTTGATTCCTAGAATCACTAAAAGAAAATCTGTAGTTTTTCAAGATGCACACTGACATCCATACAGGTAGAAGAACATGACATCTGGGATTTGTTTTACAATAATTCAGCAAAAGAGAAAGAATAGAGAATTATAGCCAAATCATCATAATTTTTTAATTTTGGTGGCAAATTTACATAAAATTACTGTACTATACTACTTTTACATGACTGAAACTTTTCATAATAAAAGTGTTAATAAAAAACAATGGAGAACTCTTCCATTTGCCAACTAGTATAGAAAATAACATCACTTTACTTTTACCAGGCTTTTGGAAAGTGAACAAACTGGGAGTGAAATAATAAAACCAGGGGGCAAGTAGTGTGGCTCAGGGGAAGAGCACCTGCCTAGAATGCTTGAGGCCTCCCTAGGTTCCATCTCCAGCACTGAAGCAAGGGCGCACACAAGCGTGCTTGGGGGGGGCGGGGATGGGGACCTGGATTTCAGCATTCACCTAGCAGAAAGATGATTCTTTGCAGGACACTTATTTAAAAGACTCAGTTGTATTATCCTGGAAGTAGAATGCAGAGTTATTAGGACTAGTCAGTACTAATAGTACTTAAAGTGCAATTTGGGGAAGATGGCATCAACAGAACATTTTTCCTTTTATTGAGTCAACAAATACTTTACCTCATACATGCTTTGCAGCCACAGTGCCCTGGTGCACTGGTTTTTAAAAGTTTAAAGCACAGAGAAGTACTGGTATACACTTCTACCTTCACAGCACAAATTTCATCTTAATTACTGACAAAAGGTCAGTAATTAATTCCACCTAAAATTAAGCCACTCTAGGTGCCCTATTTTATAAGACTTCTTAATGATCCTAGAAGCCTTATGTAGAGGGGATACGAAGTTCACAGGAGCTTTAAATAATCCTGTTTGGTTTTTACAGTAAAAAGAAAAATACACTATAATTCAGCCATCAAGAAGGATACGTATTCCATTCATGCCTGAAATCTTGAAGTCATCAATGAGCTGTACCACCATGTCTTTGTTTGGGTCATTGGGATCACTTTCTCGAACCTATGCAAAGAAAAATGAATATAAGATCAGAAGAATTTAAAATGCAAACTCTTTTCTATTATACCAATCCACAAAGTGGTAGTTTTCAAATAAAAGAATTAGTATTTGAACCTATAAAAATTCTTTGGGGGGGTGTGTGACTGGGGATCAAACTCAGGACTTTGCACTTGTGAGGAAGGTGCAGTGCCACTGAGCTAAATCCCCGGCCCTTCTCCTTTATTTTAACCCAAAAAAGCCCTCTATAAAATTGGTCATTTATTTTTATTATAGCATTCATTCACATTTTTTGTAGTACTTACACATTTGAGCAATTTTATTTCATCCAAGGCTGTCTCTGTGTAATGCTGGGCACTTTTTACAACTTTCATTGCAACAAATCTTTTCCCCCTTTAAAAAAAAAAAAGCATAGTTATTTATATCACTAGCCAAAAAAGTGATGTTATAATGAGGTCTCTGCAATAAAGAGACTTTAAATAAGTTTTCCTTTGAAATACTACTTTTCAAATATGGGGATCACAATTTAAAACAGAGTGTCCACGGGGCAAGACAATCTTGTTTTTGTTGTTTTTATTTTATTCTAATTAAAGTAGATTATAAAAGTGTTTGCGTTACCACACAGAGAAAGGAAAAGTGTTCTAACACTTTTGTTTCAATTCATACATCACACAAATATACATGGATATATGTACCTAGCAGCAAGATGTTTATTACTATGGGTGATAGCTTTTAAATAACATCACAGAACACTGATTTGGAAAAGCTATACATTATTGATTTTAATCTGAATGTTTTTCTGACATGAACTACTAAAAAAGAAATTGTCCTCATGAAAAGCAATTTCAAGGAATAAGATTCAGAAATAAATCGAGCGCTTGGGAGGCTGAGACAGGAGGATCACCATTAGTTCAAGACTAGCCTGAACTACAGAGTGAGATTGCTTCAAAAAAGAAAGAAAGAAAGAAAACCCACAAGAGAGTACATATTTTTAAATACCTGAGCAAATAAACTTGAAACTAAAGCGGGGCGGGGATTAGCTGAGGTAGGCCTGTGCTAAGTGGCACTTTACATGCCCAACGAAGGCGGAATGATTCTCAGCAATATCTCCTTAGGAACCAGATGATGAACTATGTCAGAATCAAGTGCAGAAATGACAAAGAACACTTACTGCATATCCCAGCACAGCCAGACAGTAGAGAAGTGCCCCCATCCTAGCTTTCTAATGACATGATATCGACCATTGAAGAGGTCTCCAATTTTCACTGGATGATAGCCACCTGAGGGGGGGACGGGGAGAAAAGCAATACATTTCATTTCTTCGTCAATTCTCGATGTCATTAAAGAAAGCTCTAAAATAACAGAACCAGATTAACATGTTTAAAATATTACATTTCTTCAGGATTATCTTTCATTAGGAGAAAAATATTCTATGAATTCCCATTAGGCTTTTTGTTTAATAAATTTGAAATGGGCTACACTTGGTGACACATGACTGCAATTCCAGTGCCAAAGAGGCTGAGGCAGGAGGACTGCAGTGATTTCAAGGCCAGCCTGAACCACACAGGGAGACCCTGTCTCAAAAAACCAATCAATCAATAAAACTTAACACATTCCTGGCAGCTTGAACCACCAGTGATACGTGCATGACTGTCCCATCAGGCAGCTTGTACCACTGATGGTACAAATGGATCTAATAACTTTTATTGTTCTTTTTACTAATTAATAAAAAGCCACTCAATGGGACAGTCATGCATATACCACCGGTGGATCAAGCCCACCTGACAGCAAGACATACAAATTACAGTCCTGTCATGAACTCGTTGAAAAGGCAACAAATCATCTGCACTTCATAACAGTAATTTGTGATTCTTAAGTTGAGTTGTGTACACGCACACTGTGTATACACTTAAAATATTTTTCCTTGAAATGTTAAACTCAAATCTTTTTTGCATGTGTACTAGAAAACTTACCACATTAAAGGATATTTACTCCACATAATTTTGCATACAGTAGTAGTTTATGTATAACCAATTAGGAATTGTATAAGATATATATTAATTTATCCTTCAACTGGCCTTTTTCTCTCATCACCTTCTTCCAACCAGAAACTGCCTAGAAACTAGCTTTAGAAATGAAGAAACTGGTTGGGGAACAAGAGCAGGCACCACTAAGGCAGACTCTCAGGGAGGTGCCTGCTGACATCTGCCTAAAAAGACCTTTAATTCTGCAATTTTAAGTAGGCTATAAAAACACAACATTATACTATTTTTCCAAAATGCAAAAGAAATGATATAAAAGGACAGGATATTAGCAATGGATAGAATATCACCTTTAATCTTATTATTTACACTTTATTCAAATTTACTCAAGGTTTTCCAAAACAATAATTTTTTACTTCAGAAATAGATTTTTCATTCTTTTAATTTAACACATATTGCTTTTTTATGTAAAGAGGTCCCCCCTCCCCCCTTTCCCCTCTCATTTGATTGATTTTTGGAGTAGGACTTGAACCCAGAACTTTTCCACATGCCAGACAGGCACTCTACTAGCTGACCTACTCCAGCCACTATTTCTTGTTTTTTCTAATCTGCAGAATTTTTATAAATCACTCAAGAAAGATACAGATGGTTCATGTTTAATGTTGAGAGGCTCAAATCAGGCACAGGAACTATCTATACTACATCTTTCATATATTTGTGTAACTCCTAGAGGGCTCTGAGTCATAGTTTAATTTACATTGTGGTGGATTAATGAGGGAGAAAGTTGACCAAATAATGAGTTTCTAAGATTTTTACTATCTTATCACCACCACATTTGGTCTTCCTAGATTAAATCTCAAAGTCTAACCATATTTTAGAATAGAGATATTAACTATGAGAGAAAATTAGAAATAAAATATAGCAAATTATTAAAACTTACTACTTAACTTCAATTCCCTAAGTAATTAAAAGAAATGGGCTTTGAGTTTCTTGTGCAGTTTCTTTTTCTAGTACAGTTTGAAAACATTAAAATGAACACTGAAAAGGAGGAAAAGGAAGCTAACATTTCTCAATTATGAATTAGGAACACCACGCAATGCACTTTATTTTCAAATCTATGCTCCATGAAACAAAAGTAAACTTTCATATATTTCAGATTTTCCACAGGAAAGCAGGGGAGAAGGAAGGAAGAAGTCAGAAGTATAAAGTTAAAGCTAAGCACATTTCTTGACCGTAAGCCTAATATTTTAACACACTGTATGAACCTAAAGAGCTTAGAGTATATGTTTCATACTCCATACATATCTGCTCAGGAAACTCCTTCTCCAGGGACCCAGTTACATTTTGTGCTTTTTTAATTTATTTTTTTATTTTTGGTACCGGGGATTGAGCTCTGAACCTTGCACTTGCAAGGCAGGCAGCAGTACCACTGAGCTAAGTCCCCAGCCCCACCCAGTTACATTCTGTAAGACAAGTATTTACAAAACTCTGATGGCTTCCTTACTTAACTCGTACAAAGTGGATGGCATTCTTTCTGCATTGCTGGAGAGGGCTCCAAGTGCCCTGGCTTCAGGGCTGGAAACCAGATGTGCCTCCAAAGCCTGTGGGCTACCCACCATTTTTAGAGAACTGGTGTGTTATGTCCTGGTGTTAGTACATAAGGGAACACTGGATGGCTTAATTAAAAGCTATGTGATACTTAAGTGCATATTATTGCTAAAATTAACATCTCTAGATTTTAAAAAATTTAATTATGCATAAAGAGAAGAAACCCATCACTATTATATACTTGGGGTTCAAATACTCAAACAGCCAGAATGTGTACTTGTGTGCAAAAACAGAAGAGCACCATCTGCACTGTATTCACAGGAGAAATGCAGTAGCTCTTCTTCTCTATGGGCTTTGAAAGTTGAATAGAAACAAATTATTAGTAGAGTCCAGTATCTCTGGAGCTTACAGGCAGTTAGAACACTGTCTCTCAAAGCCAACTACAAGGGGATGGGGATCTAGCTCAGTGGTGCCACCACCTGCCTTGCAAATGCAAGGTCCTGAGTTCAATGCCTGATACCACAAAAAAAAAAAAAAAAGAAAAAAAAAAGCCAACTACACAAGAGGAGCACAGAAGTAATCTTTTAAAAACAACTGAAAAAAAGAAAACATTTAACACACTTTAAATTTTGAAAATGACATATACATTCTATGCATTCCCATACCCCAGCTCCTAAATTTCTATAGAAACAAGAGTTTCTCATTTCTTTCACTCCCCTCTCACAGAATGGTAACCTTGAAAAAGGTCATCTCCTCTAACACTCATGCAGCCAACAAAGGATTATGTCCCCACACAGTAAGCTGACAACAACCTCACCAATACCCAGGGAATATGAGAAAACGGGGACTCCACCAACTCCACAAGAAACACCTCCAATCCCCTCCACATTGTCATGATACCTGCGGTGCACCTAGGAGAATTGTAGTTGAGCTTTAACTATACTCTATATACTATACTATACTTTCTTCTCTCTCTCTCTCATATATATATTATATATATATATGGTGTATACTATACTATATAATAAGATTCCAAAGATGCTAATTCTAAAACTTTTCTCCAAAAGATAAAGACAACTCCAAGCCAGGCATGATGGTACAGAGCTGTAATCCCAGGTACTCAGGAGACTGAGGCAGGAGAGTCACAACTTCAACACTAGTCTGGGCAACTTAACAAGACCCTCTCTCAAAATTAAAAAATAATAAGGGCCGGGAATTTAACTCAGTGGTTCTGCCACCTGCCTCACAAGCGCAAGGTCCTGACTTCAATCCTTGGTACAATCAATCAATCAATCAATCAGACTGAGGATGTACTTAAGTACTCCCTGTGCTCAATCCTGAGTACAACAACAACCACAAAAACAACAACAAAGAAGACACTTTTCCTTGCCCAGTAAAAAGATAAATTCTACTCATAAGACTAAATCAAAAGTTTAGAACTCCATGATAAACAATAGGCATGATTTTCAGCAAATTCTATATTTATTTTCCACTGAAAATAATATTAAATACTGTCCATATTTTTGCTGATACTAGTTTCTCCAGCCTCTAATTATGGGCTTTATTTACATAACCACCCAAAGCTTTCAAAAGGTTGAGAAAAGATTTCGGAATCATCTTTAACACAACCTTTAAAAAGGAAATGGTAGTTAAAAAGAAGCTTGTTCACAGTAAAATAATGGACACATTTTGTCTCTGAAGATTTCAATACCCTCTCCCTCCAAAAATTGAAGGATAAAAACCCACTAAGAATATGGAAGATTTGAACACATTAACGACTAAAGACACAATTGACTTTTACAGAGTAACACTCTTTTCAAGTACACACTATTGATTTACCAAGATAGAGCTATAAAACAAGTCTCAACAGAAAACAGGCAGATTCAAGCCACCCAATGTTCTCACGCCACATGTAATTAAATTTGAGGGGCCGGGGATTTAGCTCAGTGGCTCCAGTGCCTGCCTCACAAGAGCAAGGTCCCAAGTTCAATCCCTGGTACCAAAAAAAAAAAAAACATCGGGTCGAGGATTTAGCTCAGTGGTTTCAATGCCTGCTATGCAAGCGCAAGGACCCAAGTTCGATCCCCCGTACATAAATAAATAAATAAATAAATAATTAAATTTGAGGCCAATAAAGAGAAAATATACCAGAATTTGGAAACTAAGTAAACATACTTTATAATAATCCAGGGGCTAAAGAATACAGAAAATATTTTTCACAAGATAAACATTAAAATGCAACATATCAATTTGTGAAACACTGTTAAACAGTAGGTAGAGGGAAACAAAGTACTAAACAGCTTTTTGTTAGAAGAGGATCTCTAACCAGTTTCTACTATGAGAAACTAGAAAAAGAGCAAATATAACCCAAAGTAAACAAAAGAAAACAATGATGGTATGAGTGGGAAACAGTAAAATAAAAAGCATTAAGACAACAGAGAAAAATCAGTGAAAGGTAAAGCTGATTCTGTGTTTGGTTTTATTTTGTTCTGTTTTATTTTGGGGGGTACCAGGGATCGAACTCGGGACCTTGCGCTTGCGAGGCAGGTGGTGGAACCATTGAGCTAAATCCCCGGCCCTGTTCTGTTTTATTTTTTGAGACAGAGTCTCATTATGTAGTTCAGATTGGCCTTGAACTCAGTATGTAGCCCAGGCTGGCCTTGAACTCACAGTGATCCTCCTGCCTCAGTCTCCCAAGTGCTAGGATTACAGGCATGCACCACCACACCCAGCAAAAGCTGATTCTTTGAGAAAAGAAAAATTAATAAATTTCTGGCCAGGCTGACAGAAAAAAAAATGAAACACAAATTACCAATATGAAGAATGGTAAGAGTTGATGTCAATACATATTTCACAGACATTGAAAGGATAACAAGGGAATATTACAATTTTATGCCTAAACATATAAAAACATACATGAATGCTGTGAAAGACACAAATCACCAAAGTTTAAACAAAAAGAAATACATACCTGAATAATCTCATATTTTTAATTAATTAATTAATTAATTAATTAATTAATTTTGGTACTGGGGGATCAAACTCGGATCCTTGCGCTTGCGAGACAGGCAGTGGAACCACTGAGCTAAATCCTCGGCCCTCTCATATTTATTTTAAAACTCAAATTTATTGTTAAAAAATCTTTTATAAAAAATGCATAGGACATCCTCCAAACACTGTGGAAGAAATACTACCAATTCTACACAAAGTTCCTAAAAAAAGAAACCAAACAAACAGGAAAGTACTCCTGTCTCTAATACTATTAAACCAGTGTTAATTTAGGCAATAACACATAAAAGAACTACAGATCATGATGTAAATTCAAAAACTGTAAGACAGTATTACAACAAATCAAATCAAGCAATATTATGAAGAATAATGCAGATCTCTAATAAATCTTTATTGTTAACCTTAATCTGACTGTAAATAGTGAACCTTGGTTTAGCTTAATGCATTCCAGAAACATCCTTGTAATTCAAACCACTGATCTATCAAAGCAAATTTTCCCATAAGAAATAATGGAAACTCAGATGATTCATTCCATAACTCAAAAATAGTCACATAAAAATGATTACAGTGCTGTAACACAAAATAATAAATTACAAAATATAGAGAAAAATAAATTAACCTTTACTTATCTTTGAAAACCTTTGTGGCTGGTGTAAGAGAGAGAAGGGTTATTGTGTAGGATGACTTTCACTATCACTAATGGAATCACAGCTATCTACTGGCTCAATAGAATCCTTTTCTTTTCAAGCAGCTTTAACAAGAAGCCTATCCAATGACACTTGCTTTTGGCTCCTTTTGAGGATACTGCAGAAATGTGACACTGCACTGTGGTTAAGCAGAGTCATCTTATTCAGGTGGTGCTTTTCTATAAAATTCTGTACTGTTTCCCACATTTTACGTATCTCCTTAATCTCATCTGAAGTGAGGGATTCATGCACTTTTCTCCCCTCCTCCTCTGCAGCTGAGATCTCCATAACCTCTTGCTGTTGGGAGATAATCACCCACACCCTGCAGTGAGAGAGAGAATCACCACTGGCTTGCTTCAGCTTAACATAATACTCACATTGCAAGACACTGGTCCTTTATCAAGTTAAAATTTATTAGAAACGTTTGCTCATCTTGCAGAATATGTTACTCACAATCCAAGGTTTTCCTGTATGTTATTTATACTATTTCTACTGTACTTCATCTACTGCCTAGTTTATAATATATATGTACACATATATACATACATACATATGGATATATTTGGAAAATTTCTCAAGTAAGTATGTGAAATGTTAGAACACAACTACTATCCTTCAAGATAGACTCAAGCAAAGTCTGCTCCTAGAAAGCATTTCCTGACTTCCTGACTGAGGCAGAGTAGGACCACTTTCGCGCCACAATACCTCTTTAAGTTCTGTTATGCCACGCAATGTAGTGTATTTCACTTATTTTCTCGCTTGCGAGATTACCAACTTTATGAAGACAGAAATAGAGATTTCTCTTCAGAAACAGTATCCCCAGCACCTAGCACCCAGTACCTGAATCATAACAGACAGTAAATATATGAGAACCCAAGTACAAGAAAGATAGATAAAATGGGAGGTTTGTTCTTCTGTCTCCGGGCATGACACAAGGGAGCAGTGAGGCAGGCTTCCTCAGTTTGAAATGTACGCTAAACTTAAAGACAGGTGGTGTACTGTAACAAAAAGAGAGGCCAGCCCTCAAAAGAAAGCACAGCATGGGAAAAATATGTCCACCAGTAAAAAAATAGTATTTGAGGGCCAGGGATTTAGCTCAGCGGCACTGCGCCTGCCTCACAAGCACAAGGTCCTGAGTTCAATCCCCGGTACCCCCCCCCCCAAAAAGTATTTGATGCTAAGAAGACAGGAATGGTACACTCAGATCAGACTGTGAAGAGTGCTGAGCACTGGGCCAAAGTTTTGACTTTACTATTTAGGGGGAAATTAACATAGCATATCTTTAGAAGGTTTTCCTTTATTTTTCTTATGGCCAGAAAAGAAAAAAATGAACTAGTAACTAAATGTATTCCAAGAAATATCATATAATAATACCGCAAAGGCAAATAAATTGTAGGGAAAAATTGTATTACTCTAGAAAAATTAAAATTTATAGTATTTAAAGCAAATACCTAATAAAAATATTGAGCTGTGACAGTTACAAGATCCTGAGCAAAGCTATTATGGCATCCACAAACATTTAAGAGTTTAAAATATCCTAATACCCAAAATTTTTATATAGTTTGAATCAGATTCTAAACAAAGTTAAATAAACAGAAATAAGTATTTTTCTGTTTTTATGATAACCTATTTTATTGTTATAGTGTTATGATTCTGTAGCTACAGGAAAATTTATCTAAAATGTACTAATGCTGACATTTCCATTTTTCTAGGAAAGACTCTCAAAACTAATAAGAACCCACAAGAGAAATGCAAGTCACATTCTGACATAAGTCAGTGTCTAAAATCCTAATCGGCAATCTACAATCCAGTACATGCTACAACTGTTACTCAATCCCATAAGAGTGCCTTAGAACACATTTAAATGTACCCTCAGGGCAGGTGGGACTTCTAAAAATGCACAGTAGTTAACATCAGATCATAATCGCTAATAGTTGTTTTTTAAAAGGCCATGTCTAGAGATTTACTTGATTGTTGTCGAACCAAAATAAATTTGGCCTAAACCAGCCTCCAAAAGGCTGGTGTAGTGGTGCATGCCTGTAATCTCAGCATTCAGGAGACTGAGGAAAGAAGAACACCATGAGTTTGAGGCCAGCCTAGGCTACACAGTTAAGTTCAAGGCCAGCCTGAAATACAGAGACCTAGTCTTAAAAAATAAACAAACCAATGTCCATACTTTCCAAAGTAGACTATATTCATACCAAACCGTAACCTAGCTTGAACTGCAAACAAACTGCCATCTAATTTAAAATATATCCTTGAGGGCTGGGGATTTACCTCAGTGGTTCTGCTGCCTGCCTCCCAAGCGCAAGGACCCAAGTTTGATCCCCAGTACCAAAAAAAA
>NW_004624739.1:24301405-24313084 GCF_000247695.1 Heterocephalus glaber | reverse complement strand
TATATATATATATATATATATATACATACATACATATATCCTTGTGACCAAGCAATTGAGTCTCAGTCAATCACAGGAGCTGAATTTAAAGCCAATCAGAGGCTGAAAGCTGCCAATCTATGACAAAGAAAAGCAAATGCCAGCTGCAGCCCATTTGGCTGTTTCTGTTTGTCCCTTCAATTTCTCTGGCTGGAAGTATAACCTATCTGCAGTAAGATAGGCCATTCCATTCTGAACTATCTTTGGTCTGGAATACTGCCCAGTTCTAGAATCTTTTTCTTAAATACTACAAATTTAATTGTTCTCAGTCTTATCTTTTGACCCTGTAAGTCTCACGTTTTTTCTCACATATACCATACAACCAAGGAATGAATTTCATTTAAAGTACTGAGTATATTAATATCCATCAAATCTCACATTAAACAATTAAAAGTTGAGACAGATTTTGTATCCATTACCAACATTCCTCCACTATTTCTTAAATATACAAGATGGAACTGAAAAATATGTTTGAATTTTAAAAAATGTATTATACAGAAACACTGCCACTAATCCCCCTCAGGATACTCCCCCTTGCTTCAAGCACACTTATTCCATTGTCCTTTCACTTTCTGAAGCAGTTCTGGAAGTCCTCTTTCAGGAGAATCTTTAGATACACTGTCATGGCTTTCCCAATGTCCTGAACAGATTCAAAACCTTTGTCCTGCATGGCCAGAAACAGTGAATAAATTGAATGAAGCTCCACTGTAATGTTTATATGAGCCTGCCTTTTCATTGGATGGCACTTGGCAGCAGCATTCACTGTTTTTTATGTATTTTTTTTTCATTCACTGTTTTTTTATGATGCCCTGTTTAAAGGCATTCATGAAAGAAGACTTCAGAACTGCTCCAGAAAGTGGCAAGAACAAAGCGAGAAGTGTATTCGAAGCAAGGGGGAGTATTTTGAGGGAGATTAACATGTTCACAACAGGGCCATAATTTGTATGTCTCACTGCCACGTGGCTCTCATTTAAATTCCATCGTCTGATGTTAAATAGTTAGCAGCCACCCAAAGGGACAGTCATGCATGTATCATCGGTGGTTCAAACCAACAGGGATGTTTTAATGACACTGTCTTTTACTGTAATGAAGTTAAAATTATAAACATTCAGCATTTATTTTTATTACCCCTTGTATAATGCCAGATACAAGCATATCTCTGTTCAAGTATCTTTGATACCCTGAAGAATCCAAACTGTTGTTCTATGAAATATATTGTTACAAAATTATCCTTAAACTGAAAATATACAGAAATCAAATGCTTCTTTTAAGTTTAAGTAAATGCTGGTTAAGATACTTTCAGCTGGGCATTGTGGTACATGCCTGGGATTTTAACTCAGGAAGATCACAAGTTCGAGCTCAAATTGGGCAACCTAGTGAGTTAATGAGATCCTAGTCTCAAAATAAAATATTAATTTTTTTTTGGTACCGGGGATCGAACTTGGGACCTTGTGCTTGCAAGGCAGGCGCCAGAACCACTGAGCTACATCCCTGGCCCCAAATAAAATATCAAAAACAGGGGCCAGGGATGTAGCTCAGTAGGAAGGCCCTAGGTTTAATATCCCATGGGGGAATAATGTCCTTAATAGTATACTTAATAGTGCAAACTAAGCACTCTTGAAGAATACTAGCGGTTTCCCAACTGTCTTTTTAGAAAATCAGTCTTCATTAAAAAGAAAAAAAGAAAAGAAAATCAGTCTTCACGCATATGCCTCTTCACTGATTCTGGTTGTTTCTATTGAAGCTTAAAAAAAAAATTCCCAGTGCATGCATGAGCAAAATGTTACCACAGTGCTTGCATGTATTAACAGTTTATATGTGACAATTACAACTGAAGGTCAGTTTGGCTAAATATAATATCTTTGGCTCCAATTTTCCTTTCTTGAGTATGTCAAATGTAGTACTTTATTGCTTTTGGGCCCAAAGTTTTGATGTGCCTAAAAGCTTGATGATCTGACTTTTTCCAATGAATCACGTGGTCTTTTATGATTTTTCTCACTATATCTAGTGTTAGGCTGCAACATTTATTGGAACTTTGTGATTTTCATAGTTTTTTGTCTTTCTTATAACTTGTTTCCTTATTTGCACTGTGAGGAAAAGAGAAGTAAATGGGCATTATATGAGATCATAAACAAGCATTATATGAGATTTCTATAATAAAAAATGAGCTTTAGATTATCAATTTTGACATCACTTCTTGGTTCTAATAATGTCTGGATGAATAAAAGTACAACATATGGAATTATTAACTGGGGAAACAATCTTAGAATGAGACGGTTTAGTTGAGTGAAAGTAGAGTTCACAAATCAGAATCCACATGAGAAACACTGATATATACTATATATATTGACATTTATTTTTACAACTAAAAATATTCCTCTGGTGACTAAAAGTTTTCAAATAATAGGACCTCAGTAAACAGCTCTCAAGCTATTTCAAACTAAAAGCTGTAATTACATTTATAAATGTAATTAAATATTAACTTCAGGCTTCTACCTATTTTAAGGTGCAAGGGTGTATCACAGCACATAGCAATGTCTGACTCAATCACAAAACAAAAGACATGTTCTCAGGTGCACGTGCCATCCTCTAGTAAAAAATGAAGCATATTATACACAATAATCTGAATTATTCTAAAATTTCTCAATTTTTCTAAATGCAACTCTTAGAAATGTATTATTGCAAATGAATAAGTAAAAAGTCTTTGATATATATGTGGGAAATAACTGATTTGAGCCTTATTCTAAAGCCCCTCCTAGTTTCATAATCCAAGACGAATTAATTCTTTCCAGTTTAATCATCATCAGAAAGCCTAGTTCATGTACCAACTTATATGTTCCTGCTGTTTGACATTTAACACAGCAATTTAAATGAATTTTGTAGACTTTAGGCTTAGGGCTCATAGCCCAAGGAAAGTGGTTATATTATTCTATCTACTTATAAATATATGTACTTGGGAGTGTACAGCATCCTTTTTACTGATCTCTTTTGTCTGGCTGTGCTTTCTACAGAAGGCTAACCAGTTCTCTCTCCACCCACCACTCTTCTTGAGCCCTTCCATTTTTATCAAGAAACAGACTCTAATTCCCCTCCTTGTGGATCTGAATAGGCTTCTGCTGAATAGGCTTCTAAGCCACAGAATGTAGTGGAAGCAACTGTGACTTCTGAGGACAGGTTGTAAAAAGAATACAACTTCCACTTTGCAAGGTACATATTTACTTTTGGAACTCCCAAGTTCCCAGGTAAGAAATGACTACTCTGAAGCCTTTATGCTGTGAGCAAGTCACACCACACGAAGAAGACACATCCAAGAGCTACAGTTGGCAGCTCTAGTGTTCCATCCTTCTAGCCCAGGGGCCAGACATGACAGCGTTCAGATAAGTCTTGCCCCTAGCCACTGAGTCCTCTCAAGTCACTGAGATGCTCAGCTGAATCCTCAGATATCGTGAAGCAGAAGCAAGCTATCCCCACTTTGATCCTTCTAAATTCTTGATATATAAAATCATGACCAAAATAAAAAGGTGGTTCAAGGTTGCTAAGTTTGGGGATAATTTGGTATACAACTATAATAACCAGACAGTCTTTCTCTGTTCACCCTACCAGCTATGTAAAACCTCCACCATGGATCTGCAATAAAGATGTGCACTCAATCTTAAAAAAAAAAAAAAAAGACTAAGCCACTGTCTCTAACAGTCATTCATGAAAAAGAATAGGTATATAATAGGGCAAAGAAGCAGAAGGTATAATCAAGATATAACTGCTGAAGGGAATAAATACATAGTTATACAACTGCTTAAGGGAACAGTTGAGCAGCTCAGTAGGAAGCTGAGGCTGCAGTTACCACATGACCCAGCAATTCCACCTCTAGATACAGTGTATCAACAGGATTGAAAATAAATGTTCACTGTAACTCATACATAAATGTTCTTAGCAATGTATTCATAATAGCCAAAAAGTGAAAGCAACTCAAGTGTACTGATGAATGCATAAGTGAAATGTGATATCCAGATGACAGAATATTATTTATCATAAAATGAATAAAGTATTGCTATGTGGTACAAGGTAGATGAAAGCTGAAAACATTAAGCTAAGTGAAAGAAGCCAGCCACAATGGGCTACAATTGTGAAATTCTACTTATTTAAAATATCCAGAATAAAGAACTCTAAGAATACAGTCTGTTTTTATACTAGCTCACATAAGGAAATAAAAGAGAATATCCAAGGGGGGAGGGATATGGATTAACCAAAACCTTGTCCCATTTACTAGGTTGTTTATAATTTTTTAAATCCTGCCTTAGAATCCAAATAAGAATCAAACATGACAGAATTAGTGGATAGCCTCAAGAAACTAGACTGATTTGCAGGTAGTGTCTCAGGTTTTGGCTGGAAGCATTAAGTAATTTTATGTTCTAGTGGGTGGGGATGGGGGCACAGAGCAAATGACTATAGAAGCAATCATCACAGTGACTGTGGATCTCTACAACCAGACTCCGGGAGCAGAGTGGGAGACCTGTGGAGATAAGGCAGTGGGCAGGCTGAGGTGTAGCGGGAGACAAGTGAATGCTACCGAGGCACGGGGGGCTGTTCTTCCTCACGATCTCAATGGCACACAATCTTGCTTTGGTACTGAGGACAATGGGGACAGCACCTTCCCCAACAAGGGTGTTCTTAGTGGGTAATGGGAGCATGGCAGAAGTGAAGAACAGGAAGATTTTAACAGACATTTTACCCAGGGACTCCAGCCCAGATCCTGCAGCTCCCTCCCCTGGGGATACCAGGGGCTGAAAACTTCAGACAGGATCCATTGACATTTAGAATGATTTCAAGTACATGTACATAAAAAATGGAAAATCTTACACACACAAAAATGGAAAATCTGAATTACACAACTGAATATGTCTGGGCCTTTTTCACTCAGAATAATCACAACTGCCATCTTTAGTTCCCAGTTAGCTGCATGCCAAGTTGAGTACAAAATTTGGTTTTCAAGAGAAAATAAAAAGATGCTGTGGCCATCATCCCAGAAGGTATAACCATGGACCAAGTTGATGGATTCACTGCAATCAGCATGATGTGACACCCCTGCTGAGAGCCATGCAGAGGCTGTGTCTAAGTCCCCTCACCTAAGGAGGCCCACGGATGATAAAAGACAGAAGTAAGAGAGACAGAAAGGGGGGGACCCAGGACAACCAATGCCGCTTCAACAACAAAGGTTCTGGTCCATTTAAGCCACTCATTTTTATTGGTAATCAATTGGGGTAAAGGTGAGCTATGAATGAGGGTGAAACTATGTGAGGATGTGCAGTCTCACAGTTTCTATGGAAATTAATGTAAGCAAGTCTCATAAAGGACAAGACAAAGCATTCTCAAATTAGGAATAGAATAGACAAAATATATGGTTATAATTAGAACACTGTCCTTCTAGTTAAGGTTTTAGTTGTGGGAATGGAATTTGGATTCGAGTTGCTCTGACCTTGGAACATAGGCTTTGGCCGGACTCACTTCTCAAAACAAGCCATTGTGGGGTTAACTCTTCACAGCCTGCACTGCTTACAGCCTGCTTTGAGCATAATCAATATTGCAGTCTCCCCCAAATAATCTGCAAGAGAAATTCACTAACAGCTATTATAGTTACAGTTGATCACAGCAAACGGATGCTACAAATTAAAATCAGCCAGAGAAAAAGACACAAGAGGCAGAATCTGGGAGGGTTCCAAACTGGGAGCTTACAGTTTGACTCCCGATGGAGTCAAGGGCAGCATTAACTCCTCTGGGGAAGGATGTGTCAAAGCATACAGAGAACTACTGACAAGGACAAGCACTGGAGCCTCAGCATCCACAGATATTAGGACTCTTGTCATTCAGACATATCTAACTGCCTCCATGGCTTATTTCAGTCTCCAGTTTCTCCAGATGTCAAGTGCTACTGTGATCCAAAGCTCTCACCAGAACTCACTATACTACCTGGTGTGATCTAAGGCCCCCAGATAAACAAAGGCACTGACTAAGCAGGATGTTCCAAGGACCTAAACATCACCTCCGAGCAGCCATGGTCAAGGACACACCTCTCTTCTCTCTGGGCAAGGTAACTCCTTTACTATAGTACTCCTTGTCTTTTCTTCTGAGTCCTAGATTCCTACTTCTAGCTGCCTTCTTGATATCCCCATCAAGAATCAAACTCACCAAAATTCCCCCTGACCAACTGTGACTTTGCTGATTCCGTTAACAGTATCAACACTTATTTTTTCTCTTTTAAAAAAAATTTTTAAAAAATTGATGGGTCATGGTCAATGTGATGTTTTGATATATGTAACATTATTTTTTCCAATAAAGAATTAAAACAGCTTATAAAATCATAATATAAAATTAGAAAGAAACTGGAGCAAAGAAAAAATAGCCCAGTAAAAAGTAAAGCAAAATAATGCCACAAAGAAGTTAAGACACAGAATGCATGCTATAAATTACTGTTCACTTGTTAGAGCTGGGTTGCACATTTGGCTCTGAGCTTTTTAACAGCCAACAAGATCTAAACAAAAGGAAGAAATGACAAGCAGTTTCATAATTCAGAGAGTCCATTAAAATAAATGATGCCTAGAAGGCATCTTTCTTCCAGTCACTCTAGGGTTTAAAACTCTGCAGCTTTTTCACTGTTGCCCTTCATATTCAATTGCTCGTCTAACTGAAGATTTTGGGACCTCTGTGAAGTTGTTTGCTTCAGTCCTCTCCATATTTACATCACCTCTCTCCTGAACCAATAATGCATGATTTCAAATTAATCTTCCTTAGCTATGGCCCTTCCCTATATAAAACCTACAGTGGTTCCTTGCTAATTTTTCCTCTTTTAGGGGCTGGGGATTTAGCTCAGTGGTTTCGCTCTCTGCTGCACAAGCTCAAGGACCTGAGTTCGATCCCCGGTACCAAAAAAAAATTTTTTCCTCTTTTAAATATTTATTTCTCTCTATAAAGAAATACAAAATTTTAAAAAATTAAAAAATTAAAAAATACAAAATTATAAATCCTACTATCCAGACATTAACTAGCTAATGTCCACATTTTTTTAAATGTGCATATAATGATAACCAACATTAAATTTAGGGAGTTATGAAAACTCAGCCAGCCTATACTTTCCATAGATAGATACGCATTTGTAAAGGCAATTTGTGTACCAGAAAGGAAGTCATCTGTCATGTTTCCAAGTGTCTAAGTACGTATTATTATTGTATGCTTTGAAGATATTGCCCCTACAACTTCAAACACAAGCTGTACACCTCTCAAATGTATGTGATATATAAGAATTCTGGGACATTATAGATAATTTTAAGAACCGGTCAGGCCAAAATTAAGGACTTCTCTATTTTCTGGGCCTTAACATATTGTCAGAAAGAATGGTACATGGCATAGATGAGCAAACCTTATGCCTCAATGTGCAGAAATATCACTCAATGAAGTCCCAGTCCTATTCACAGGGATTCCAATTGAAGAGTTTATAGTACAGCCTAGGAAAGTGTACCTACCAGGCACCCTTTGTCCCCCCTAGCAATTTCTGAGGCTCCAAAATCTCCCTATGTCACTGAGGCTTCATTCATAGACTCACAACGTGATTGTATCTTATACAAGGCCTCCTGGAAGTGCTTGTTTACAGGCTGCCCCTGTGTCTAACCCATGCTATTCCCTTGGCTTGGAAGAGGAATCTGAATAAACTGCACAGGTTGGTGCAACAGTTCCTTCCCAGACAAGTGACCAGAGGTGACATGTAAAAGAAGACAGGCAATGCTGACAACTCTCTCCCCAGAGGCTGAGGAAGCACTCCCTTATAAGAAGCCAGGCAGAGAGTTAAAAAGAGCAGTGTCAATTCAGAGGGGAATGTACCAGGAAAGAAATGCAGAACAAAGACAGGTAGAAGAAAATAAAATTCCTCATTTCTTAAGAATCTTTTATGTGTTAGAGCCAGGTGTGGTGGCACACGCCTGTAATCCCAGCACTTGGGAGGCAGAGGCAGGAGGATTGTGGAGGCAGGAATTCAAGACCATCCTGGGCTATATAATGAGATAGTGAGTTTGAGGCCAGACTGAACTACAAAGTGAGCCCATGTCTTGAAAAAAAAAAAAAGAAAGAAAAGAAAAAAAAAGAATCTTTTATGCGCCTGGTAGTAACGCCCATGGTTCATGTGTTATCTTGTTGTAATACCCCTAAAATCTTAGATAGTATATTATTATATCATAAATTGAAAAAACTGAGCCTACAGAAAAAGAACTTGTCCTGGGATCTCAAGTCAGGTTCAGAACCCAGTTCTCTCAGATACCAGTCCAGAGATGTCCTGGAGAGGTAAAGTTAAATAATCTTGCAGCGAATAAAGAAAAACCCATTCCAAAGCGGATGCCAACGGAAGCAGACAGCAATTAATACTGCTTAAACATCAGAACCTTAAATGGTTACAATGACAGAGGGTGTACAAGTTTTGAATAAGTGAAGATTTGTAAAGGTGAGCAGGTAAAAAGATCAGGTGTACTTTGGTGAGAAATAACTGAAAACGACAGTTATTCAAAGACTTGTAGCAGCTACTGCTGAGAGACAGGATTCTAGGTGACATTACCCTGCCCCAAAATGTTTGTACTTCCTATGAGAACATATCTGTAAAAAGAAAAATATCATGGGGTGTGTTTTATTGTGTTTCGGGAGAAGTGAGAAGTGGCTAACAGGGCAGAGGTTCACCACTAATAAGGGAAAGGAAAACGAGAGAACAGGTAGAGCAACAGAAGACAAGATGCCTAGCCTAAGCAAAACATCCTCCCAGCCTGGGAAAGCTGACCCTTCTATCTCCCTTCCTGAATAGCTTAGTCCAAAAGCTATTAGGCAGGGCCAGGCAACAAAGGATGCCGAAGCACAAGCTAGGTAAGGAAGGAAGAGCATGATGACAGAAATGGTGCTGAATGCAACTGGTGACTCATCAGGCACTAGAGGAAATTAATCAGCTAAGTAAACATAATGCAATGATGACAGCCTAGTCTTTTATACCCAGGGGAAAAAAAACAAAAAAAACACAACCCTACAAAAAAAATGGGAAGAGAGAAAACTGGGCTGGATTCTCTGGTGTTACAGTGAAATTAGAGATATCAGATCAAACTCATGATTTCCATATATTCAAAGATGAATAGAAAAGTAAATATAAAGGAAGGGTATCCCTAGCTCTGTACTAAGATCTGGAAGCAAAACGTGCAATTACTATTATTGAGATCATTACAAATGACCCTAATACAGTAGTAATAAACATACCTACTGCCCAGACCTTCCTTTCTAAATACTATTCTTCACTAACAGGAACCAGGGTCCTTGTGACAAAATTTGACTACAGAGCTGAAGTAGAGAAATACAAGATTAGCCGAGGATATCTTACTGTTCTTGAAGTAAAGAAGCATTTGACAAATGGGAGATTTCAAAAGAACTCAGAATCAAACTGAAGAGTCTCCTAATGGACAAATTAGGGCAAATCCAAGCATCAAATAAGGACAGTAAATAAGGAGTATAAACACTGTATAAAAAAGTAATCTATGGGGCCAGGGATTTAGCTCAGTGGTTTCGCTGCCTGCTGTGCAAGCACAAGGACCCGAGTTCAATCCTGGGTACCAAAAAAAAAAAAAAAAAAGGGATCTATGATGAGTGAAGTGAGAGTGAGAAAGTCAGACAGCTAGGGTGGGGTAGGGGTGGGTATGTTGGCTGAGACGTTTGTGTAGTCTCAAAATAATTCTTTCAACAGAATACTTGTTAATTGGTAGGGAGAAAGGGTAACTGTAGAGACATCAGGCAGACATCATTTTTTTTTTTTACTTGATAAAATTTTATTTTCGTTGCAGTCATTTGTACAATTTGTTACAAAACCATAGAAGACTAAGACTTGTTTTAAGTCATTTTTGGTCAGGAAGACATCATTTTAATCAACATCACCTCTAATAGACTACGTGGAAATTTCAGTCTACCTGGAAAGGATGCATGAGCAGAACATGGCATTACTTCCCAGGTATTCTGACTGAGAAATAGAATACAAACAACTGGCCTACAATCTTCATGTCAAGGAAGAAAAGCCAAGAAAATACTGAAGAACTCTTTCAAATCAGAAGCTTAAAAGAGGCAAGAAAACAAAATGGAGTATATGATTCTACCATGCATTCATTTTATAAAATGGCAAATTGGCAAATCCTGAGTGGAGGCTGAGGGTTAAGTGGTACTAACACATCTGCATTAACTTCCCAATCTGGGTGGCTGTATTGTGGTTTATTGAAGAATGTACTTGATTGCAAGCAAATATACTAAAGTATTCAGAGATAATAAAGCATTACTTGTCACAACCATACTTAAGCTCAACAAGTTCTGGTGAAGAAAGCTCTCTCTTTTATCCATTAAACAAAACAAAATGTGGAAGCACATTTTTTATCCCAGACATTCCCACTCAAATCCTTAGGCTCTTTCATAGTTTGGCTCTTAAATGCGTGCACAGGATGATATGTGAAAGGCGTGGTTGCCTGCCTGTGGTGTTGCTGGAAGATGATACAGCCTTTGCTGGGGGGAGGCCTGGTGGAAGGAGTCCGGTCATTGGGAGCATGCCCTTGAGGGAATACCTAGACCCCAGCCTCCTCCTCTTTCTCTCTGCTTCCCAGACACCATGAGGTGTGGAGCTTTTCCACCACACTCTCCATCCATGATGTATGGCCTCGCCATGGTTCCAAAGCAACAGGGTGAAGCAGTCATAGGGTGAAAACTTAAACTCTGAGCTAAAATAAACCTTTTCCTCCTTTTAAGTTATTATTTCTGTCATTTTGCCACCAGGACAGAAATATGATTAACACAGACTCCTTGGACAAATTTACGTCAGTTATCTTAGACAACTATGATGGTCTATACTACAAAATTCACAGAGTATGGCAACTGGCACATGCAATGCTAACCAGAGGAACAGGATGTTTGGCAAATCTAAGGATGAGAAAGAAGAGAATAAGTGAGCACAAGTGTGTAAGCATATGTGAACATAAATGTAGAGCGAAAACCTCATCATCTCTAACAACCCTCTCTGAGACTGACTTTAATATTATTAAGATGTTGGGACAAGGAGCGGGAGAAGCGCAGCGTGGCGATGGGCGAGGGTAGATCCCCGCCAGAGAGTCTGGGCGGCCGATGGTGAAAGACTATACTCTGTCTATAGCACCTCCTGCATGTCCGGCTGTTCTGAGCTGTCTCAAGGTAGGTGACAGTGTGTCACGCTGCCACCATGAATGAGGTATCTGTCATCAAAGAAGCCTGGGTCCACAAGCGCGGGGAATATATCAAGACATGGAGGCCCCGGTACTTCCTGCTGAAGAGTGATGGCTCCTTCATTGGGTGTAAGGAGAGACCTGAGGCTCCTGACCAGACTTTACCTCCCTTAAACAACTTTTCTGTAGCAGAATGGCAGCTGATGAAGACCGAGAGGCCGCAGCCTAACACCTTTGTCATACGCTGCCTGCAGTGGACCACGGTCATTGAGAGGACCTTCCATGTAGACTCTCCAGATGAGAGGGAGGAGTGGATGCGGGCCATCCAGATGGTCGCCAACAGCCTCAAGCAGCGAGTCCCTGGTGAGGATCCCATGGACTACAAATGTGGCTCCCC
>NW_004624739.1:24265299-24285987 GCF_000247695.1 Heterocephalus glaber | reverse complement strand
TTTTTGGGTACCAGGGATCAAACTCGGGACCTTGCGCTTGCGAGTCAGGCAGCAGAACCACTGAGCTAAATCCCCAGCCCCCCATTTATTTCTTTTGGGCAGACAAAGCGACAACTGAACTCCAGGCTTGGCAGGGGGAGCAAGTCTTGTTCTTTTTACCAACTCAGCTGGAAACTGACACAATTTAACAAAAATGGCTCCATTAATCTTTAATCAAAATGCCAAGAAAAGGAGTTCTGGAGAAATTTTTTCAGGAAATATTTCACAGAAGTTCACATAAAGTAAAATTCTGTTTACTTTCCTTTTTGAGTTTGCCTCCAGATCTAAAACTCATCCTCCCTTCCTTCATCCTTCTTACCCTCCCTCTTGGTGGTAACTGCTAGCTTGAGAAATATCCAATTGGCATTTCTACTTATAACAGTTTGTGTTCCTTGAAACTGAAGAATGAATTTTAAAAGACAATGGAGGTTAAGAGTAGGAAAGGTTTACTGAGAGACAGGAGGGGTTTTTGAGTGGGTTGCCACTGAGGCCCTTTGTCAGGGGTCATTTATAGAGCAAAGTCAATGTGTGGTACAATGTGGGTCAAACTATAATCAACCAATAAGATTATAAGTACAGTAAAGCTACATAGCTAATATTAATCTAACAGGGAAAAACAGCACATAGCAAAGGTATATAGCTGATAGCATTACCCTTGGCTTATCTATGACTATTAAAACCAAACAAATTTGGGAAGCGGGTAGGTCCGGATGTTCTGGTCACCCACCTGGGTGTCTGATGCCTATCTGGACACTTAATGGACTGGGGGGTACTAATTACAGTATGATCTCAAGTATTTTTTGTTTTGTTTTCAAGTTTTTTTCATCTCTTAGGGAGGTATGTAACAGACCATTGTGACTTTATCTTGAGGCCCTGTCTTTTTTAGATGTGTCTCTAGCCACATTTTGATGTCTTTTTTGTTACTGTTGTTGACTTTTTTGAGATCCCAGTCTCTTTTTGTCTGTACATTAATTTTTATCTAACTTAGCTGTCTATAATAACCAAACAACAAGGACCTAGTTCTACAAGCAGAAGGAAACCAGTTCTGCCAGCAGCCCTTGAGGTGGAAGAAGACCTGAGGTTCAGATGAGAACCACAGATGTGACTGACACCTTAATTTCAGTCCAGTAAGAATCTAGCTGTGCCATGTTGCCCCATTTCCAACCTACAGAACTGAGTTAATGGATGGGTGTGGTTTTAAGCTGCTCTGTGTGCAGTCATTTGTTATGCAGCAAAAGCACAAATGTCAAGTTCCTCAAAATATACTATGATAGTTTCTGTAGAATTATCAAGATGTGGACCCAAGAGGTAAGATTTGAATTTTATTATGTTTAAATAATTGAGGGACTTAAACTGGGTAAGCAGGAATGGGATCCAGTTCTCTTTTAGGCATAGGCATGCTCGGGGAAAAAACAAAAAACAAAAACAAAACAACATAACAGTAAACAATCGTTACTTCCACACTAGAGAACAGACTATTTTCTAAGACTATACTGTTTCCTAGCAGGAGGAACACAGGCAACAAAAAGTGAGTAAAGATGTTAGTAAATCAGATCTGCTTCCCAAGTCTACATTTTAGACAAAAAGGAGTTGGTGGGAGTTAGGTTTTTGTTTTGTCTTGTACTACTAGGAAATGAACTGAGGATCTTCACACTGAGCTACATCCCCATCCCTTTTTTATTTTTTATTTGGAGACAGGGTCTAAGTTGCCCAGACTGGCCTTGAACTTTCGATACACCCGATCCAGCCTCACAGAGCACTGGGATTACAGATGTGCAACACCACACCAGTTTGGAGTTGGTGTTTTTAAAATGCCACTGCTTGAGCACCTGAATTAGTGAGGTGAATTAGGACAAGAGAATTGCTTTCTGCAAAGATATATGGAATCAGTGTGCAGAATGGGTAAAAAGGATAAAAGCAGGCAGCAGCAAAGAAACTAGAACTGCTTATCCAAGAAAGAGGCAATGAACACTAAAACTCAGGTTTGATTTGCTGTAGGTCTCCTACATTTCTGGTAGTGAAATAGTGCTAATATTTCTGTGGACAGATAATAGGAGGTCACTGAAGAGGTTTTAGAGAAAAATAACTTGTTTTAGCTCCCTTGAGTTCAATGAACAAGCTGAACAACCAGAAGCACAGAACAAAGGGGACTGCTTGATATACAAAATCTGTAACTAAGAAATAAATGTTTGGGCTATAGATAGAAGCAAAGGTCACGAGCATCTGGTAGCTGAAGCCTTTCCAAGCATGAGAAAGTGCCAAGAGGGCTGGGGATTTAGCTCAGTGGTGCTGCTGCCTGCCTCACAAGCACAAGGTCCTGAGTTCAATCCCTGGTACCAAATAAAAAAAAAAAGTGCCAAGAAAAACAGGAACAAAAGTGCCAAAGTCACAGCCTAAATCAAAGTAAAAAATCAGATTAGGGGCCAGGGATTTAGCTCAGTGGTTCTGTCGCCTGCCCCACAAGCGCAAGGACCCGAGTTTGATCCCCGGTACCAAAAAAAACCACCTCAGATTAGGCCTAGATTCCAGATTCATGACCCATGATCAAGGGCTATTATTATTATTAGAGGTAGCTAAGTAAGGTAGAAATACTGTACTATAAAAGCAGTCAGACTGGGCTAGGCCCTTGAAGAGTCAGTGCAGAACACATTATATCTATGGCTGGAGGTGCACTCATTGAAGGCCAGGCCTCAAGACAAAGACGGAATGCCTATCTACCTCCCCAAGGGATAAACAATAATGATCGATATTCTAAATAGGCATCAGTCACCAGGGTGGATGACCAGGACCTCCTGATCCATCTTTTCTAAAAAAGGCCTTTGTTCTTTCCATGTACACTTGCTACATACCTGGCTTTCCCACTGGATCAATATTACCTAGGCAACTGTACCTGTAATCTTATTGATGATAATTTTGTCCCACCTTGTACCCATTTCATGATTTTGCTCTATAAAACCTCCTCTGAGAAGCGGGCTCATGGGCAACTCACTTTCCAGGGCCTCTCCTGTCTCTCTCAGTCAGGAGCTGTCTTTCCCTCAATAAAATTTTCTACTCTTAACTTCTATTATTCCTTAGAATTCATTCCTCAATTTTGGGAAACACGAACTCGGCGCATCAGACATCTAGCAGGTTGGGAGTTATATTTCCCTTATATCATATGGAGGTCCTAAATCATTATAATCACCCAATGTAAGTTTATTAAGTTTGAATACACACTTCGAGAGCCAGGAATATAGCTCAATGGTAAGGGCGCACTTATCATGCCTATCGGTCTGGGTTTATTAAAAATAAAACTAAATAAAATACAGATTTTAGAGAACATACACATACATAAACTTCAACTCTACGTCTTACCCTAGGGTAAAATATACCTGTAGTAAGAACTGGCAAACTAAGATCTCACATGCTTTTCTATCTAAAAGCTTGGTTTACAGGCACTCTGCAGGCAGCTGGGTACAGGTTACACTGCTACGAAGAATGAATTGTTTATACAGACCTATACTGGTGAAACTGGCAATAACTACTATGATTGCCTCATGTTACTCAGGAAGTAATGCAAGACATACCACTTCAAACAAAACTTCTGCAAACTTCCACAAGCTTTAAAGGAGTCTACAATAATTCATATGAAATGAATCAACAAAACTCAAGTGCAATAAACTTTCTATCCTCTAAAGTAATTTAGAACACAGGAAATAAATGAAACCTCTAGGCAACTGTTACATAATTTGGTAGCCAGTCACCACATTAATTAAAACTGAATAAAACTGAAAACCCAGTTCTTCAACTACTCTACCTTCAAATGCTGAAGAGCTACATGTGACTTATGGTGACAGTACAGTGTGGGCAGCTCAACATTTCCATCATCAGAGAGTTCTGCTGGACAGGGCTGCTTTGGGCAATTTTTTACCATGAACTTCTTTTAGCATATCATCATTTTTAATTTTTAAAATTGACTAAAAGCTAACACTTTTCTATACTTCAAACAACTTATTGGAAGTTTCAAAATAAGCAATAAAATGACAAATGAGATCATTCCAACATCTGAATACTCTTTGGCTCAGCACATGTCCTTACTGGAACGAACCCAAATCATACACTCACTATGGCAATATTTGCAATAGCAATATACTGCGATCAAAATGTTCATCCAAAAAAAAAAAAAGTCCATCAAGGAGAACTTGCTGATAACATTATGAGATTACTGCCCATCTATGTTTTTTTAAAAACTGAGAACAGGGAGAAAAATAAGAACCAAGATATATCATGCAAAGGTACAATTCCTGGGCCGGGGATTTAGCTCAGTGGCTCCAGCACCTGCCTGCCTTGCAAGCGCAAGGTCCTGAGTTCGATCCCCGGTACCAAAAATTAAAAAAAGGTACAAATTCCCAAATGATGAATGTCATTATATTGTATACCTAAAATGTACCAATAAATGATGAATTTTTTAAAATAGGGCAAATGAAATTAAAGACATAATTCTACTCACAATGATATCAAGAGATTAAAATATTTATAAGCAAAAAGCTGACAACAAAAGCTGAAAACAGACTATGAAAGCTATGAAACATTATTGAAAGAAATTCTTAAAAGACTAAATAGAAAGGCACTTCATTTCATGGACTAGAGAATTAACACTGTTAAATCACTAGTACATTCCAATGGATCTACAGATTCAATGCAATCTCTATCAAAATTCCAGCTACCTTCTTTGGAAAAACTGACCAGTAATTCTCAAGTCTTGAAAATCAACGTTCCAGAATGGCAAAACAATCATGAAAAAAAAATTCTAGGACTCACAACATGTCATGATTTCAAAACTTACTACAAAACTACAGTAATCAAGACACTGTGGTACTAAAATAAGGAAAGATGTATAGATCAATAGAATAGAACTAGGGATTCAGCAATAAGCCCTCATATTTACAATCAACTAATTTTCAACAAGGGTGCCAAGACCATTTGTGATAGTTAACTGTTCTGTCAACTTGAGTAATAAACACCTAACTAATTGGATTATCAGAGTTTTGGTGTGGCTGAAGGGATTTACTTAGTGTGAGTGGCACCAACCAATAGGCTTGTAGCCTGAATGGAATAAAAAGGGCAGTGAAGAAGGAAGGCTCTCTTCTGTTTCTTTGGAGGAGATCTAGTCTCCACCTTCAACTTGGACATCGTCTCCTGGCTTCCAGCACAGACTCCCATGGAATACTACTACAATGAGCTCCAAGCTTTCAACTTTTGTTTGACTGGATCCTTTGGATCTCCACCATGCAGACAACCCTTTTGCATTCTTCCACATCTGACTCTGCAGGTGGCCACTGTAAGCCTACTTTGTAAATCCTTATATATCTTATATTAAATCTTTCTCTAGTGAGTGAGTACTGGTTGATACACACTCAATCAGGAAAGAATAGTCCAATGAATATTAATGAGACAACTGGACATTCACATTCAGAAGAATGAAGCTGGACTCTCACTTCCCACCGTATACAATAGCCATTTCATAATGAATCAAGGTTCTAAATATAGGAGACAAAAGTAGAAAACTCCTAGGAAAGATGATCAACACCATTAGCTAGAAGAAAAATGAAAATTAAAATCACAATGAGAAGCCACGTGTGGTGGCACATGCCTGCAATCCCAGCACTCAGGAAGCTAAAGTAGGAGGACTCCCATGAGTTCGAGGCCAGCCTGGGATACATAGTGAATTCAAGGCCAGCCTGAACTACATAGTAAAACTCTGTCTCAAAATACCACAAGGAGGGGCAAAAGGTGTGGTGTGGTAGTAAACCACATGCATAAGGCTCTGGGTTCAACCTCTAGCACTGAAAAACAACAACAAAATCCACAATGAAATATCATTTCACACCCATAAATAAAAAAAGACAATAGCAAGCTATAGCAAGAACATACAAAAATTTATATTTTTGGATATTGCCTTGCTGAGGGAAATGGAAAATGGTATAGTCACTTTGGAAAATAGTCCAGCAGTTTGTCAAAGGGTTAAACAGTTACCACGTGACCCAGCAATTCCATTTCTTGGTAAAACCCCTAGAGAAATGAGAACTCATGTGCATGCAAACACTCAGACATGAGTATTATTCTTTTTTGGTACTGGAGATCAAATCCACAGCTGCAAACATAGCAACCATGTCTTCTAACACTGGGCCACACCCCCAAGAAACCAGTATTATTTGTAAGAGCCAGAAGAGGAAACAATCTAAAATGTCAATTAAATGAAGAACAAGTACAAAGATAGTATAATCAAACAATGGAAGTGTACTTGACAATAAAAGAAATGCAACACTGATAGATACTGCGACAGGACATGACACAGATGACACTTGAAGATATTATGGCAAATCAAAGAAGCTACTGATCAAACCCCACTTATATGATTCCATTTACATAAAATACTTAGAAAAGACAAATTTTGAGAAACAGAAAGTAGATTAGTGGCTGTCAAAAGTCAAGGGGTGAGAACTCAGACAATGACTTCAAAATCAGAGCACTGTGGAAATTTTAAAAGGTGACATGTAAGTTTCCTGGCACAGTAACTTTGCACCATAGGCAAAGTCTTTTTTTTTTTTTTAAGGCAGTCAAAGTTTAAACCTCACCAGCCCACAATGAACCCACTTCCTTGGGGTTCCGGGTGTGACCAATAAATACACCCTGATGCATCATGTATAACATGGCTACTACACCTTTGGGCCTGTCTGGAGTTTCTCCCATCCTTTCTGTTCATCTGCGACTATCCTAACTACAAAGGTCATCAGTCCCACTGCCTAATTCCTCTGTTTCCAAACTCCTGTGCTTTATTGCTGTAATTAGTTAAGAGATTTCTCTAGGAAGTGTTGAAAGAATCTATATTATTAACTATTGTATTTTTCTAGGGCAATATGACAAAATGGGTCACACTAATGTTATAATCATTCTTGAAGAAAAAGGTATCTACTGGTAACATGAACTTTCAGAAATTAACTAGTAAGCAAACTGTTTAAAAAATATTCTCCATTCAATCCCCAGTACTACCCCCCCCCCAAATTCTCCAAGTAACACAAAACTTTTCTAACCAGGTCTCTTCTGATAAGTGTTGAGGACAACACATAGAACCACTCCTGGGTGCCATGAGACCTAAGAATGATGCAGACACAACCTAGATCACAGAGACAGTTTACTGGGGGACAAACTGACAGAAATATAGTTCTGGGCAGCAACAAGACCAGTAAAATTCCAATATTTGGGTCAGAAGATGAGGGCTTATACAATGATCAGGACAAAAGTGACTTCATCCAAGTCAGAATGTGCCTAGTTTATCACATTTCTGGTCCAGGACCCATTATACATACTACTGTAATAGTTTTGGTCTATGTTTAATATGTTGGAAAAGTATGTGGAGAAAACTGGTCAGGATTTCTCAGGAGCAATCATGGTGGTGATGACTCCCTACAAGTACAAACATAAGGCCAGTCCTCAAAGACCTTGTGAACTAGTGCCCTGCACAAGGGGTTTGACATATCAAAATTCTTCCAATCTTTCCCTCAGAAAGACAAGAAAACTTACAGCTGACAACACAGAATTACAAAATTTTGACTGCAGGAAGATTAATGCAACACATTCTGAAATTCTATAACTTCATTCATCCAGTTCTCAGGGGCTGGGGACTGCTAGAGATCAAATCCTATGTCTTAAACCTGTGAGGCAAGCTCTCTACCATCAAACTATACCACCAGCCTTGCATCCAATTCATAAGTTTTGTATAAATAGCTTATTTTTGAAGACAAGTGTTTCAATTAGCACTAATGTCAACCTTACTAAAGGAACTATACATATAAATCCTCAAAGATGTTGAAAAACATTAATTAATACTATTCTGGCAGAAGTAGTAATATTTGGAGACTGGTAGATGCCTAAAGAACCCAGCAGGAAAAATTTTCCAAGGAAACAAGGACTCTGGAAGCATCAAATCAAGTCCCAATAGGAGTACTTAAAAACAAGGTGAAAACAGGCTGAGACACCAACTCAGTGAACTGGTGTCTCAAGACTGGCTATAGAAAGAGACAGGACTGGCAAAGAAGTAGGCCACCAGTTTGTAAGATGGACTTGGGATACCATACTCATCTTTCTTCAGACTTGATAGCAAAGGAGAAACTCCCATGAAAATTTGAGATCTCAAGTTTCTCCTTGTGAAGAGTTATTTTGAACTAACTACACTAACTGCTCAGTCTTAGAAATCCCCAACCCACTTGGGCATTCCTGCAATACCTTAACAGTGTTGAAATCTGCAGCATGGTACTAAGGAAGTTAAAGTTTGAATGTAACCACTTTATTTAAAAGGTTTTTCTTTAACTTAAATGAAATAGGGTTGAAGTGCACAGGATTTTGTTGACCATGTTTGTGAATTATAGATGCAAACATGCATTGGTAGAATCGTATGATGGTCTTTTGTGATACTTAATTTTTACATATCCCAGTCTCTGTGTATCTGCATAGACAAAGAAAAAACAAACTGCTGCTTCATTTTTATTGAAGGTTTCCAAGACTGCGTGTCTGCTCCTGAGATTTGTTTTAAGTATGTGTATTCTTTGCTTGTATTGTGTATTTAAAAAGAAAAAGAAAAAGAACCCCTTATCATTGAGCATGTTGGCATTGTCCCCTTTATTTTTCTCTTTGGGGTCATATGAAGCAAGTTATTCTTTTTCTGTATCTTTTTTTTCTTCTGTAAACTTTTTTCTGTTTTGTTTAAAAATGGCTTTATAAAAGGGCTTTTATGACACCCCCCTCCCCCCCAAAAATCCCCAACCCAAGAAGTTAATACAGGGTACTTCTGGGGTGGTGGCATCTTTGAATAGCTTAAAGAAATAAAAACAAATGAAGGAAATACACCCTTGATATGGGCTCTTTAGGATTCTCAGCAATTACAATCCAGTGACTATGATTCAATATTTTTTCAAATTACCCAATTCAGATTCAAATCACAAGAAAACAGTACCATATGAGCAAGCCAAAAGAAATAATAAACACCAAAATCCAGTATTTCATATACTAGTTTTAGGAAGCATAGACTATAAAATATAACACTGGTCCCTTGATATCCATGGTGGACTGGTTTCAGGAGAGACATACACGCCCCTAAAATACCAAAATCAGCGGATGCTCAAGTCACTTATATTAAATGGCATAATATCTGCATATAACCAATGTACACCCTCCCATATACTCTAAATCACCTCTAGATTACTCACTGCCTCATACAATGTAAATGCTATGCAAATACTCCTTATACCATATTGTTTAGATAAGGATAACAAGAAAATCTGCGTATGTCTAGTACAGAGGCAATCTCTTCCCAATCCCAGTATGTTGAATCCAGTTAGCTGACTCTGAAAGATATGGAACCACAGATATGGAGGGGGTTGACTGTATGTTCATAATGTTGATAGAAATTTAAAAAGGAAATTAATGCATGCGAGGAGGTAGGGAGCATTAAATTTGTTGAATTTATTAAACAACAAAGAAGAGACTGGAAGATGAATCTGAAGAAGGCACCAAAGATGCACCATAAAAAGATAAAGAAGCCAAAAGTACAAAAAGTAAGGACAGAGTAGAAAGTAAGAAAATTTAACCTCTTAACTAATATTTGGAGTTCTCGAAGAAAAGAGAAAAACAGAAAAGGCACCATTACAAGAAGAAATAAAAGCTGAGAAATGTGCAGAATTGATAAAGAACATGATTTAAATAAGATTCAGAGAGCACAAAGTGTGCTAGATAAAGAAAAATCCCCAGTACAGTAAAAGTGAAGAATACCACAGCAAAGGGAAAAAATAGTTTTAAAAAGTAGCCAGAGAAAAATGTCATTTTCTATAAAGAAATGCCAATCACATTGTCATTAGATTTCTCAAAAAACAAAAGAAGTCAAGCAACAGTCATGTGGACCAGGGATTTAGCTCAGTGGTTCCACTGCCTGCCTTGCAAGCACAAAGACCTGAGTTTGATCCCCGGTACCGGGGAAAAAAAAACAACAAACAGTCATGTAAAGTCATCAAAGTGCTGAGAGCAAATAACTGCCATGGTTGGTTGCATATCTAGTTAAATCATTAAAAACTATTATCCACAGACCCTTTTCTAAAGAAACTTCTAAAAATATATTTCAAGAAGACAGAAAATGATCAAAAAGGAAGATCGAAACTTCAGAAAGCATGGTGATTCTTTATGGGTAATGAGAGTAAACCAAAACAAACATGGGCTGGGGATTTATCTCAGTGGTTCCACCTCCTGCCTCGAAAGCACAGGGTCCTGAGTTCCATCCCGGATACCAAAAAAACAAAAATCAAAAAACAAAAACAAAAACAAACCATGGAACGTTTGTCTCCAGGCTGGGAATAAATACATTATTTAAAATGACAATGTATGTTTTGTTTTGTTTTGTTATGAGAGTCTCACTTTGTAGTTCAGGTTGGCTCTGAGTTACTACTATTCATTAGTCCAGGCTATCTCTGAACTCACAGCAATCCTCCTGCCTCTGCCTGAATGCTGGGATTACAAGTGCATACCACCACACCTGGCAAAACAACAGGTTCTGTGAACACTTTAGGTAACAAACACTTCAAGTAGCACAGTACTATCCTAAGTGTTTTATTCATATTGACTCAATCCCCAAACAACTCTATGAACTTGTGTAGGGAGGCAGGAACTAAGCTTGCTTTATCAAATAGCTAGACTGGAACAAGGTAATAGTATGTTGTTAGGTAGAGATAGGGTCTCATTCTGTAGTTCAGGTTGGCCTTCAACTCATCACATTGCCCAGACCAGCCTCAAACTTGTGGTAAAACTCCCGCCTCGGCCTCCTGAGTGCTGGAATTACAGGTGTGTGCCACCAAGCCTCTGTTTTCTACGGGACTGAATCTCCTGCTGTGCCACAGACCCTCTGGAGGGACCAGCAGGTAGTAGGTGGCTGGCACGTGGAATGGGTTTGAGAAGCTTACTGACCGGGATGAGATGGGTTACGTGTAGTACTGACACCCACTTGAGGCACTCAGATTTCCCCAATCACAAAGACCAGAGTCCTAGAGCAGCCAAAAGCCTGGCACTGGAAAATGTGATAAGCATAAGGAGACTGAGGCAGAAGGTTCAGGAGCCAGCTAGGAAATGTTACTACATGCATATGTAACCACCAAGTCCTTTCATCTTTTTAAATTAATACACTTTTAAACAAACAAACAAACAAAAAAGTGTCCATGTACAATTTGAATACTAGGTATCAGAGCAAATTCCTATCAAGTAATGTGCCAGTTTCAACCTCCCCCTCAAAAAAAAAAATCACTGTGACTAAATAAATACATACTAATTGGCAACAAAATACAATGAACAAATACAACATGAACTCAAGCTCACTGTGCTAAGTATAGGAAGCCAAACACAAACACTACACTGTGCATGATGCCATCTTTCAAAGGCATGGAAAGCAGAGTGAGAGATGTCAGGAGCCAAGGAGTCAGGCAAGGCTGCTGACTGCAAAAGGGCTCAGAGAACTTCGGGTGTTGACTAAAATGTTTCCTCATGATGTGTGTATGTGTACGTTTATCATAATCCATTTAGATGTACACCTTTTATTTTACGCAACCCATCAAAAAGGCCACTCTAACCACCGGGGACCCCTGTGAGCTGCTCATAATACATGCTCCCATCACCTTCGATTGGTAAAGCTCCAATACTTTTCATTGCCAAATATAAAACCATGTAAAGCCCTCACGGTTGCTGACATTAACACATGGGAAACTCTTAGCAGACGTTTGCTAACTTCAAGCCACTCACTAGTTTGCAAGGGCAGTATTTTACCAAATGAGGGGAAATAATTACAACCAAACTTATACACACACAGAGACTTACATAAGGTAAAAGATATTCAAAACAACATGGTGCTGTGATTAGAACACATGTAACCAAACACTATGATGAATTTCCCTCTTGTATTGGCAGAAGACACAGCCCCTTATTAGTGCGAGTGTACCTAACAAATGAAGACTCCCAAAAGCACCAAATAGCCAGCCACTGTGGAGCATACCTGTAATCCCAGCACTTGGAGGCTGAAGCAGAAGGACTGCTACAAGTTTGAGGCCAGCCTGGGATACACAGTGAGTTCAAGGCCAGCCTGAACTACATATCAAGATGTATTCTCAAACAAACCAAACAAACAACACTGAATCCATCCAGCTGTTGGTGCGGGGACTACAGCCCCTCCATTCTGAGTATCATACCATGTCATATCAGTAAGAACTCAAGAGACTGATTTTCTCAGAACTGTGCTATTCCCTCCTTTCCTGTGTCTTGGTTTCTATCCTACCATTTCGAATTCTGCTTGGTAAAGCAATGAGAAGACAGCTCTGTTATTTGTTCAAGAAATAGCAACAAACTATTTTATTGTTGTTAAAATAGGTAAAACATGAGAAGTCCCACAGAATCAGATGGGTACGATCAGACAGGTACACAAGTAACATAAAACAAGATGGAATGCTGTTTGATCAACATTAACTTCTTTAATTAATTCAACATATATTTAAAGCATACAGTTTCCAGTACTGTTGTAAGGTCCAGAGCATACAATAGCAAAAACAAAATATCCCAGGCATGGTGGCTCACATCTATAATCCCAGGAACCAGGAGGATGAGACAGGAGATAATGCATTGAAAACCAGTCTGGCTACTTAGTGAGACCCTGTCTCAAATAATCTAAAAACAAATAAAATATGTTGAAAAAAATGTTCTCTGATAGATTGAGTCTCTAGGAACATGTAGAGAAAGCAGACTGAACTGAAGAGATGTACAAGGGAAAAAGATGTCCACAGATCTAGCTAGGGAAAGTTCTAGGCAGGAGGGATGGTGTACATGAGCATAGGGATCACAGCAGAAAACGGCTTGTCTATTTTTGCTGCTACATAAGGTTTCCATAAGAGAATGTCAGTAAAAATGCTAGAAAGGCTTAGGATCATATTTTGACACTCTTCCATAGAGTCTGGAGTTTATCTGGAAGGAAATAAAATGCAACATAAAATTAAATCTATATATTTTGGAAGCTATAACAATCGTTTTAAAATAGGACTCTACACCACAATCATGTGGAAATTTTTTCAAAATCCAAAAGCTAGAAGCAGGACATTCTGACTCAGTAGGTCTGGAATGTGGCTCGGGTACACCTCACTAGGAGGCTGATGACACACACCCACAGGTCCACACTGTCCTAAGGGATCATTACCATTGCTAACAGATGTCTACCACCAATTAGCTGAAGCAAGGAAAGCAGACATAAATGGCCACAGGCAAAGAAAGGTAGATATAAATATCCATTTATAATGGTCCAAAAGACTTAAAGAATAGGACCTCCAGTTTTTATAAATGCTTAAGTTATTATGTAATATTACAGTTTTCAAGTAAAACCAACTTTTGGCTAATTCCATTCAAATGAAATAATTATCCCATAATGCATTAGGGTTCCAGCTCTGAAAACCATGCCAAGGGAAGCTCTGGTTTACATGTGATTAACACCGTCCATTTTTTCCCATAGAAGCATAGCTATTTGTCAAGATTGGTGTCACAGAGCACTCTTTCATTATTCCCTCAACACTCCCAGATCATGATCCTGCTTCTCCTTGGTATCTCTCTTATCCAACCCCACTGCCTGAAACTGTCCAAGCTCCCCACTTAGTCATCCTCTCCAATGCCACCCCCTCTTCAGCCCACCTTCCGTTACCACACCAACATGCCAAAATACAGATATGACCAGTGATTTTTCTGTTTGAAAAGTGGTTTACAAAAATACTTGCTCATTTTTTAAAATCTGTAAATCACAGATCATAAATAATGTACATCCCTAGTCTCCAGAGATAAGCCATACTATCTCTATGTTATTTTCCCCCAATTTTCACCCAGCTATATTTTACAGAATTTGAACTATTTTCATGAGCATCTTCTCACGGCAATAAAACCTCTGTAAAATTACATTTTAACAGGCACACACTATTTTTTATAGAGATCTATCAAAACTACTTAACTATTTCTTTGTTTCCAGTCAGAGAAGATTGAGTATACTGTGAAAAACAACTTGTCCCATACATTTCTGTCTATATGTTATAAATTATTTTCTTACAGCATAGTACCAGGAATAAAATGACCAGATCAGAGTATAGACATGTAAAAACACTGCCAGGCTACTATACAAAACTCTACACAAGTAACATTCTGGTCAGGAAGAGTATGTACTGGAAGTAGATGAATTCTTTTTTTTTTTTTTTTTTTTGGTACTGGGGATTGAACTCAGGACCTTGCGCTTGCAAGGCAGGCGGCGGAACCACTGAGCAAAATCCCCCGCCCAGTAGATGCATTCTTGGACACACTAACAAAAGAATTTCTTCCTTACAGTGATTCACAACTTTATTAATAACTAGTATCCCCTTTCGTGAAAATATTAAAAGCACTATAAACAATCACATCGGAAACATAATCTGAAGTAAAATTGGATTTAAAAACCCGAAGATAATATTCTAACAATTTAAGCATTTCATTAAGAAAACAGCTTTTGACAGCAAAATAACTGGTAAATTTTAAAACTTCCATTATGCCTACACTTCAGTACCCATTCTGAGCAGTGTTAACTTGTGTTATTATGAAATATAATTTAGTCTTAATCTTCATTTTCCTGGCATATAACTCCTAAAATCCTTGGAATCTCCAGTGACATCTATGTATTTGTTAACACGTTAACTAATAGCCGGCAGCCTCTAGGAAGCTTAAAGAGAAGGGCTGGTCATCAAAAAACCAAGGCAGGATTAGCCCCACCTCCTAAATGCTGGAGAGGGGAGAGGGGGCTGAAGGTTAGGCTGATCACCAATGGTCAGTGATTTATTCAATCGCACCTACATAATGAAGTCTGCATAAAAAGCCCAAAGGACAAAGTTCAGAGAGCCTCTAGATGGGTGAGGATCTGGAGGTTCCTGGGGAACGGGGAAGACTGGAGAGGGCATGAAGTCCACACCCTTTCTCTCATACTTTGCCTTGTGAACCACTTCATCTATATTCTTTATGTCCTTACAGTAACAAACTGGCAAATGTAGTTAGTATTGCCCTGAGTTCTGCAAGCCACTCTAGCAAATTAACTAACCTAATGAGGGAAGTGAGGGAACTCAGATTTAGTGTTAGAATGGTGGGATCTAACACTGTCTCCAGGTAGTGTCAAAACCAAATTGGATTAGAAAACAGCCAAATGATGTCAGCTGCTGCAGCAGTGCTTGCTAGGAGTGAGGGGGCACCCACATATCTGACATGAGATGCATGTTGTGAGAACACAGGAGACCTGGGTATGCACCCCACCATATCTGTATAACTCTTCAAACATTGTTGTCTCACAACATGCCTGAAAAGGTTTTCACCACTGGCTACATATTTAGAATGCATATTCTGGTACAAATACAGAAATTCTGTTGATTTAAAAGCATACTTCAGAAAGACTTGCACTTATGTCAAATATGATCATTCAGGCCATTTATTTATTACATAGTTCTGTGTTCATTTCATCATAGACAAAGTGGCATGGTCTGTGAATTCACAGAGTATTCTGAAGGACTATAATGAAATTAAAACAAGGAAGTTTATAATTTTACCAGAGGGAAAAGTCAGTTAAGCTAGAGAGTATTAGCTATGAGTGAGGTAGTAGCTATTTGTGTTCACATTTATTCAAATACACTTTTCAAGAAAAAACTAATTCTTTTTTTTTTTTTTTTTTGTACCGGGGATAGAACTCAGGTCCTTGCGCTTGCGCAGCAGGCAGCGAAACCATTGAGCTAAATCCCCGGCCCCCCAAAAGTAATTCTTAACGAGGAACAAATGCCACATACTCATTGCTGAAACAATCTGAAGGAAGCAAGGTGAAAGTGGCCCTGAGTGTACACATACCTCCAGGGCACCTGCCTCAGCCCAGGATGCCCATCCAGAAAGCTGTGATGAGCTGACAAGATCTCACAACCTGATTCTGTCTGCTCACATGGGGCTTACGAGGAATAATTCCAGAAAGATGCAGGCATCTCTTCAGCTGAAGACACCACTACTTTTCCTGATTCTTTCCCTAAGGTCAGCCAAAATGACAAGTCTCAAAGAGATTCTTAATATGCTGACCAGAGACAAGATCTCTCTCCACATCTAATAACCCTGGTAGCACACAGAACCTATGGCTGTTCAGAGTTTGTCCCCGATGGACCTTCTTGTCTAGTGTAAAAAAATTAAACATCTCCCACCTCAGTTCATCCTTGTTTCTTCTGTACTCTGATCCAGTCAGATTTTATTCTTCCTTCAACTGTCAATTTAAATTTGTTCAAGTCCCAGTGAATTCTCTATCTCCCACAGATCTCATATCTAGAACTCACGGCAATTTCTCTTGCATTTTAATGAACTGCATGCACATTTTCCTCTCCTACTAGAGGTGACATACTTGCAGTGTTTAGTACCATCTCCACACCACCCAATACCTGGCTCAGTGCCCTGCATGCTACAAAATTTAAAATTCTGTATCCCTATACTCACCTGTGTTTTCCACTCCTGAGATGAACAACTGGTAAATAGATTAAATAGCTATTTAATCTATTAAGCCAGCAATGAACAAATATGTAACTTTTTATTCAAAACTATGAAAGCATTTCCTTATTTTTAGATGTATCTACTAAATTATTTTCTATCCTAAATGTTTTTTTAAATTAAATTTCAAAATACAGAAGTATTCACCTTATAATTCTAGATAATATGCACGAAATTTTAAGCAAAAAGGACAGTTTAATCTGGCAAGTCCATCTACTTCATAAACCTGTTCCACAAAACCAAGGCTTATGCTGTCATAAAATGCATCAAGGAGCATTCCAATCCACTCAGTTTACTACGGCTCACTGACAAACACTGCCTGCTTTCTTAGTATAACTACAAATGTGTTTTCATCAGGCACGATGTTTTGTGTTCAGAAAAATACCTTAACTTACTTTCTCTCTCTCTCTCTCTCTTTTTCTTTTTTTTTTATTTTTGGTACCGGGGATCAAAGGGTGCGCTTGTGCAGCAGGCAGCGAAACCACTGAGCTAAATCCCCGGCCCACCTTAGCTTTAAAGAGATACTAAAAACTATAAAAGATTCAAATATAAAACATGTTAGCCATGGGCTGGGGATTTAGCTCAGTGGTTTCGCCACCTGCTGTGCAAGCGCAAGCAAGGACCCGAGTTTGATCCCCGGTACCAAAAACAGACAAACAAACAAACAAAAAAAACATGTTAGCCGTGTACTTTCATTCAACAAATATTTATTAAAGGGCAACCATGTGCCAGCACTGCACTAGGCCATTTACAAACAAGGGGCCAGACTCTGATGATGAAACACATTAAAACAGCCATGCTTGTCTGCTTTGATGCCTACTAACATCACTTCTCTGAAGATTCTCAGTACCATCTCCAGCTGATAAACACAGCCGTAAACAAGAAAAGTAGTGTAGTTTCTACTTCATAATTAGGTGCATCTCCAAAAAGTCCCTACAGAAAAACTGTAGGGTCTATCACTTGGAGCTGGCAACTTTGATTTTTATCAAAAGGAAAACAATAAAATAAAAGAACACAGTGAAAGCAAGTAGAATGACATGAATTGCAAATGAAACAAGGTGACAAAATTACAGGACTGGGCAAGGACAGTATTAGGTTAAAAATTCTTGCACTGTTTTAGAAAGCTAACTAATGGAAGAGAGGGGGACACCTTAAAAGGGTTTAGCCCTATCCCTAATGATACATCAGAGAATTCTGGAAACATCTGAATTCCTCTGAGAACATAAAAATAATAACTATAATTATTTTAGTTTTAATGTTTTTAAATATAAAGTTGTAAATGACTAGCCTAATCATCTTTCTACAGAAAACTCTGGTTTATCATTTCAAATATTTCAAATATACAAGTATTATTTCAAATATACAAGTACACACACAAGTAGGCCTACCCGTCGGTTAACAATTCTTACATTTAGTCATATCTGCTTCAGATCTTTTTTTTATTTAAAATAAAACAACTTTATTAAGCTAAAAATTTGCATACCACAGAATTTACAAACCTAAAATGTAAGATTCAACAGATTTTAGCACATTGACAGAGCTGTACAACTAGTGTATAACCACAATCAGACCTAGGGTTGTTTTTGTTATCTCAGATCAAAACACACTACCTACAAGCAGCTGTCATCTCCTTATCCCTTCCCCTTCAATCTAGGTGACCACTAAGCTACTCTCTACCTTCATATGTTTTCCAGATCTTTCAAATGAAGGACTAACCCAAAGTCCCCAATTCATTTCTCCTTTGTACAGTCAACAGCTACCTAGAAGTTAAGATTCATCTTTCCCGTGCAAGTTTTTATAATTTTACTATATAGCTTGTACCAGTAAATGTTACGCTGTGTCATACTCCATCATCCTATGGGCTCCCCCCGCAATTTATCTTTTGGGGTTTACTTGCATTGAGAGAGGCAATCCCACACTGCATTTTAACTGTCATCTAGTACTATACCATCTGAATATTTACCTGTATACTGAGCCCTTTTCTCAACAAATGTTCTGGCTATATCACTTTCCATTACTACAAACATGCTGAAATTTTCACACCCTTCTCTCTCCTTGCATACTTGTTTAATGAAAGTTTTTCAAAGGCAGTCTTTGCTGAGCTATACTCACCAATCCATGAAATCAATACACTGGGTCAGAGAAAGCATTTCTATTAAAAAAAAACAATGGAATAAGGTAAAAAAAAAATCCCCAAGTATGCTTCACATAGTAAGAATACTGTGTCTTGAAAACACATTTCATTGGACACAGATGTGTGCATGCCCTGGATCACAAAAACAACATATGGAAGATTCTGCTCAAGGATGTATATCTAGACAGCAAAACCCTACAGAGCAGGTCATGTACATCTTCAGCCCTGCAAATGTAGGCATGTATTCTCCACCTAGAATGTCTCAGTGAACCATGCAAGAGAGCTCTAGTTTTAGCTTATTTCACATCCCAAACCAATTCTCCCAGGAAGTATTCCTTTCAGATTGGGTATCAAGTTACACACTGAATTTATAGATTTTTTAAAAAGATATTAAATCCACACTGATTAAATGGTCTGTCCCCCACACATATATTCAAAGGTGAGTTTACATCCTTCAATAATACATTGTAGGGCTCAGGATTTAACTCAGTGGGTGCCGTCTACCTCGTAAGCTCAAGGTCCGGAGTTCGAACCCCAGTACCAAAAGAAAATAAAAATAATACTTTGTAATTTTCTCCATAAATGTCATATACAGCTTTTGTCAGACTTACTTCTAGTTCAGAATCATTATTCTTACTCAAAAATGCTTTTGGGCCGGGGATTTGGCTCACTGGTTTGGCCGCCTGCTGGGCAAGTGCAAGGACCCAAGTTCAATCCCTGTTACCAAAAAAAAAATGCTTTTAATACACTCTACCCAGTGAATGTATCCCTCACTTATCATTTGGATAAGAGTAGCTCAAGTAAGCATAAGGACCCAAGTTCGATCCCCAGTACCAAAAAAAAGAAAAAAAGAGTACCTCAACTTTCAGTTAGCCATCATCTTCCATTTTGGAACATTTATAATTCCAAATCAAACTCCAAACTGCTAGTTAAAATACATTCTGCAATTTATTCCTTTTTTATTTCATGAATTTACTGAATTTATTAAGATAGTATTCAAAATGAATTAAACATTCTGCCTGCCCCAAAAAAGTTTCAAATGTTTGTTTGCTAAATTAAAGAAGCTTTTGTGAGAAAAAGTCCTAACCTCAAAATGTATGTGAGTTTAAATATAAAAAGGTTGTTAAAATGTTAAATCAACTGATTCCCTTTCCTTCGTGAAGTTGTATGAATGTTAATAAAAGTTAAATTTACCTAAAAAATTGTCACCATCCAAAAAACTGTCAACAAAATCTGGCTTGCTTTTGTATATAAAGCCTATGCCACTTTATTTAAGACTAGGAACAACCCTTTCTCTATTTAAACTGGAGAATCATTATGGTCACAAACCCTGAACCAATGGACAGCAAGCTGCTAGCCAGCAATCATGACTGTCTGCATTCTAGTAACTGTGTATTTAAGATGCATACAGGAAACCAAGAGTTGCTCTCTCGGTGTGCGCCTGTTGTAAATGAAGGGTGCAGGGCTCCAGAGCATCAGCCAGCCTCCCCAGCAGAGGACCATGCTCACTGAGAGCATCTTGAACTTTCCAGACTTGGTGAAAACCTACCCAGCTGTGTTTTATATTATAATTACAGAGACTGGAGTTTATTCATAAAATGTAATAGGCTTTGTCTAGAAAACAAGCACTTTTAAAGACTATAGAGAAAACAGGAAATAAATTCAGTAAAGATATTTCCCAAGAATATCTTGAACTGTTTTCTTACAAAATCTGTTAGGAACACATATTTCTAAAAAGGAAAAGTGAGGTTCTAGACCTGGATGTCATATAAGGTGGCTAGTAACACATGGCTATCCACCTATTTAATAAATGGTGTTGGAAAAACTGGATTTCAACCTGCCAAAGACTAAAACTAGACCCATACCTATCACCATGCACTAAACTAAGATCAAAG
>NW_004624739.1:24234463-24257484 GCF_000247695.1 Heterocephalus glaber | reverse complement strand
CAAGATGCATTATATAAAGGTACAATTCCCAATGAGAAATGTAATTGTGTTGTATACCTACAATGTACCAATAAAAGAATTTAATACAAAAAAAAGCCTTTTTTCCCAACCTTAAAGTTAAATCAAAACAATATATTGATTGAGATATAAAGGATAAGAAAGTAGTGATTTATTTCATCTATTCTGCTGCAAATCATTTCTCATCTGTGTGTTCCTTTAACCCTTCTGTGTTAGATTACTGGAAACACTTTAGCAGAGTTAATTGAGACTATGCACCATTTCCTGGTCCTTTTTCCCCTAAAATCAAAGACATTTAAGCCCCAAAATGAATTACTGAAAGCAAATAAAGAACTTTTACAACTCAGTAATAAAGACAAATACTACAATTTTTTTTTTTAGTTCTTACTATATACTGTGCTTTTAAATTTTTTTTTTAATTTTTTAAATAACTATTATCAAACACACACACACATACAAAAAATTAAAACCATTCAAAGAAGAACAATGCAAGGGGAAAAAACCTACAATAATAATCAAATATGGTAGAACTCAACCAAAACAAAGCTGAAAAGCACTTAAACATTTATAAAGAACTTTTACAAATAAAGAACTTTTACAACTCAATAATAAAGACAAATACTACAATTTAAAAGTGGTAAAGGATCTGAATAGATTTTTCTCTGTAGAAGATATACAGTGGCCAATAAACACATAAAAAGACCTCAACACTGTTAGCTCTGCTACAATGAGACATCAGTGTACACCTAGAATGATAACTATAATAAAAAGACATCAACAAGTGTTGGTGACAGCAGAGAAACCTCCTACATCAAAGGCAAGAATGTAAATGGCTCTGCTGCTTCCAAAAACATTCTGGCCGTTCCACCAGAAAGGTCAAGTTTAAGAGTGATGATGTGACCCAGCAATCCTACTTCTACATCTCCACCCAGCAGAAACAGAACATATGACCATCTAAAAATTTGTGCATAGTCACATTATCCGTAACATCCAGAAAGTGGAAACAACCCCCAAATGTCTATTAGCCGATGAACAGATAAACAAAAACGTGATACATCCATGCAATGTAAAATTACTCAGGAAATAAAACAACCAGTAAGTTATGTTAACATCATATCCACATGACATTTTCATTATTTCTAATCTACTGACTCAAAAAGGAAGATTTTAATAACAAAAGTATGAGTGATGGCTAACACCAACATTGTAAACTGATATGGAAGAAAGATACAAAGAAGGAATAAGGCCCATTAACAGTGAAAAATTAATACTTAAAATGTAAGATTCGTCTCTGAACTTAGATCTCTTGAATAACATTTAGAAAATTTCCACTTAAAATTGTGTAAGTCAGTGTAACTCTGCCATAAAGAAGGATAAACTGGAGTCACTTGTAGGAAAACGGATGCACCTGGAGACAATATGCTAAGTGAAGTCAGTTACACAAGCTTAAATAACACAAGGTTTCTCTTACATGAGAAACCCAAAATATAAATTAAGAGCAAAATAAAAGATAATAGGAAGTAAGGAGAACTCTTTCTCAAATGGGAAAGGGATCAAGAGATGGAGGGAGGGAGAAGAGAGAGGAAGAGGATGAAAAATGGAATTAAGATGTGTTATATACATGCACCACCTCCCTAAAATGAATGTAAACATTATGTACTGTAAACATGTATTAATATAAATAGAGTTCAAAAAACTGTATAAGGCAAGCACATCCACTATGAAATTATCACTCATTAGAAATGGTGTTTTTCACCAAACTTGCTGGAAGATGAGTTAGGTAAAACTCTCAAAGACATTGGCATAGGAAAGGACTTTATGAACAAAACCTCAGTAGCATGCGAACTAGCACAAAGAATCAACCACGGGGATCTCATTAAAAAGCTTCTCTTTCCCCCTCACACTACTGCCCCACACCGATGGAGACAGAGTGTGGGGTTAAACCTGGAATCAGGTAATACGACACAGATAGGAATCCATCCTGGTTAAACAGAACTGTTACACAGTACGGAGGCTGAAAGCTGAGAAATCTCCAACACACACATACAGGGCAAAAAGTTTTGAATATACTTTTAAGAAGAAGCATTTACTGAAGTGTCACTGTGTTCAGCTATGGGCAAGAGGGCAACCATAAACAAAGCAGTGAAGCAGAGTCGCTGTAGAGATCCAGTCAAGGAGCCAAGACAAATTCTGCATGACAGTTTTTAATTTAAAAATGAAGATGACTTAGTGACGCAGGAAAGTCTCAAAGGGATGTAGGACTGAACACGATCTGATGTGCGGGTAGAATCTTGCCAGCAGTGGGAAAGACATTCCTCAAAGAGGAAAATCGGGCAAGCATGTGCCCATACAGCACAAAGGAATAAACGAGAGGCTGTCAGCTGGACATTATGTTGCTTAGGATGGGAGGAGCCCAAACTGTAAACTTAATAAGAGAGAAAGGTACAAATGAGAATGGGAACAACTATGACAGAAATGGATACGAGTACCGCAGGTGGAGAAAGCAAAAACTAGAGTGAAATTCTAGCAAACAACTGTACCTGTCCACCTGGGCAGCAGCACAACATACAGAAAATACAAGCTCTAAAAGGCAGCAGCGAGTCAGCAGTTAGCCAGGAGAGGAACATGGTGAAGCCACACGTATGCTGCACACTTCAGCAAGATGAATGAAGAATGGGGAAAGCTAGTCAGATTCGCCCAGAGGATGGTTTCTTTTCCTATAAAATGTACCAACAAGAAGGATTGTGTTCCACCTTTCACATTTTGTTTTTAAGAAGCCATATACATAAAAGTGCACCAAAATGGGCATTCATATGCTGCTGAGGAAAGTAAATTGCTAAAACAACTAGATGATATGTATCAAAATTTGAATATATAGATGCAAATATCCAAACATTTTTCAGTTTTAAAAAGTATACAATGTGTGGTGGCACATGCCTGTAGTCCCAGCCACTCAGAAGGGTGAGATAGGACGGCTTGAGCCCAGGAGTCCAAGGCTGGCCCTGGTAACACAGGGGGTTCTCATCTCAAAACATACCCACACACCCACACCCACACCCACATTATCAAGAATCACTGTATAAGCATTCGGGAGGTTGAGGCTGGAGGACTGCTGTAGGTTCCAGGCTGGCCTGGGCTACATAGTGAGTTCAAGTCCAGCCTGAACTACAAGGTGAGACCCTGTCTCAAAAATCACTGTTTATGCAGCAAACATACCACATAACTCTACATAGCCAATATTCTTAAATTTATTACAAATAAATTTTCAGGTTCAGGATGTGGCTCAGTGGTAGAGTGCTTTCCTACCATGCACAAAGACTTGGATATGATTCCTAGCACCTCAAAAAGTAAATAAGCAAATAAGTAAAATACAATTTTTAAAAATTAAAATAAAATTTTCAGAATTTAGAGTAGGTTAAAGTTAAAAACATCAATAAAAATTGCACTTAAGATAGTCATTATTCATTTACAATCCAAATATCTGAAGAGGTTACAGAAGGAAGTAAAAATAATTATAACAGAAAAATGTTAGTGAATGAAATGACCATTCATAAAATTAGATCCTATTTGTGCTCGCTTCGGCAGCACATGTATATATAAAATTAGATCCTATTCAAATATTGTTTTTAAAAAGACATAAATCTGTTTAATGCAAGCACAGATTAACAGTCTTTTACTAAAACTAAGCTTCTGACAACAGAACACAGATACAATTTAATAAAACTGAATACAAAGATTTAATGGTGACAAGAAAATACATGGTAACTTTAAAAACAGGCAAAGTTGGTAACAAAAACCTAGTGGGGGTGAAGGGAATAGGGAGTAGTGCTAGCAGGCTAACAACTGTAGAAGGCAAGATTAAACTTTAAACAAGCACTTGCTTAGAAGAGAATAAGGAGAGGTCACTGGAAAAAGAATGAAGCTCTTCAGCTACCTTCACAAAATAAAGCACTGTCTGTAATTCCTGGAAAAGTAAAATGTGAAAATAAAATAGGAGTTTTTGGAAAATATTACACCAGCATAATACTTTATTCATTCTTTGTTCATTGTATAAACTGGCTTACAGACACAACAATAAATGGTTTAATTCTAACTTTCAATTGTCATACCACAATAAGACCCAATTCAGTACTTATACAAAAGGTGGCGGGGGGGGGGGTAGTACTGGGGATTGAACTCAGGGCCTCGAATATGCTGAGCATGTGTTCTACTACTGAAACTACACCCTAGCCTTCTTATTTTTCTTGTAAGAAACATGGTCTCACTATGTTATAAGGGTTGACCTTGAATTCCTGAGTTCAGGTGATCCTCTCAACCTCAACTTTCCAAATACCTGGCACTGCAGGTCATGCCACCACACTTGGCTTAGGTCTCTGATGTATTTTAAGTCAATTGATATTAAGAACACTTCTGGTACCATGCAGGGTGGTGTGTGTGCCTGTTATCACAGGACTGATGGAGGCTGGCACAAGAAGATGACAAGTCCTGCCTGGGCAACTTAGTAAGACCCTGCCTCAGATAAAAACTAAAAAGGGCTGGAGATGGGTTGGATTCCTAATACCACAAAAACCAAACCAAAACAAAACAAAAACCAAAAACCACTTTTGCTATAGCAGTTACCAATTAAGTAAATGAGACTCACTGTGTTTTTTGTAATTTCAGTAATGTTAAAGAAAATATAGATAAGAAAAGAGTCTGAAAAGTTTTACAGAGGTAGTTATCTATCCCTGGAAGGTGACATTGAGGATAATTTTTTTTTTGAGGATGATATTTTTAAGTGGGAAAGAATTAGACATTTTCAAGCAATCCAAATATATTAATTAGTAAATTACATTTTAAAACATAATACTAATATTTCACCTTTGGATTACTATTTTTTTCAAGGTATCCCTAATCTATTATATTTAATAACTATTTCTTGGGTCCCAAGATGTGCTAAATACTATGAAGACAAATTTAATAACAGTATTTACTGACAATAAGTGCCACTTCATTCATTCTTTTAAATAATCCCACTTCATTCAATCCTTAAAATTCAAACTAATTATTATGATCAATTTCTGGAAATTAAGAAAGACTGAGTAACTTGTCCAAGGTTGTAAAACTAAATGGTTAGGGCTGGGGATTTAGTTCAGTGGCATTGTGCCGGCCTCAAAAGCACAAGGTCCTGAATTCTGTGGGGGGTGGGGTGGGGGCTAAATGGTGAAGCCAGGCGTAGTGGTGCATGCCTGTAATCTTAGCACTTGGGAGGCCAAGACAACAGGATCACCGTGAGTTCAAGCACAGCCTGAACTACACAGCAAGATCCTATCTCAAAAACAAACTAAATGGTGAATAAGCCATTCTGATTACTTAGCTTAGCTATGCATTTCCCTAAAGAGTCGGTCTTAAAATAACAGACACATTAGTGGAAGAAATAAGTAAGTAGAAAGCACCAAAGCAATGAAGATAGGTGCAATGGTGAGTACTCACCAGATGTTAAAGGAGATAGAAAACAGCAGTGTTCTTAACAGGAGGGTAGGGAGTAAAAAGGAGGGGAGCATCATCAATGTGGGAGAAGGTGACAACAATATTTCAAAGGGCATGAGAATCCCAAAAGACAGAATAAGATGATAGACCCTTCTAGGCAGAGAGGACAATGTGATCTTTTGGAAATGACAAACGTTTGGCAACTGCTCCCCAAGTTTCACAAATTTTTAGGAATACAGATAAAAATTCATGTTAGAGAATTTTAAACATTGTTTTTTCCACAAGCATGAAGCAAGTTTACTTCCAGAGCTTCATCACATGCATCTTTGTCACCAATGTACTCACTGGTAAAGCAACTTCTTCAGTCTAAAGTCAGTTTTCCACAATGTATCATCTTCACTTCTCAGCTGTTTGAGATAAGCAGGTGTGTGTGGTGTTTTAAATATATAAGACACAGCTATCCCAAGTCAGAGACAACTATTCAGTCACATAGGTTAGGTTTTTTCCATTTGATTTTTAATACATGAACATTCTCTCTTCCTCCCTCCCTCTCTCCACATCACAATAACTTGTTTTGTTTTTTATAGAATGGGGTTTATTGCCAGCAAGGTGCTAAGGATGGAACCCAGGGCCTCCTGCATGCTAGGTAAGCACTGTACCACTGAGCTACATCCCAAGATATTCAAACTTGCAATTGTAAGAAATAATTACAAAAATCAATGTTAAATGCCTTTACCATTTTAACTATTTCTACTAGTGAATTCTAAATATATCTAAAACCAGTGAAGACTGAAATCATTTCAATCTGTAATGTCATCATAAAGGACTGTTATTCAAAGTAAAGTTACTGAGATCGTTTCCCTGATAGATGCAAAGTGTTTTTCTCTGGGGGACAATTTCTTGAGGACTTGTCATTTGCTTTCTAGATAGAAAATGAGGACAAAGCAGTGCACTATTAACACAGCAACAACAGGAGCAAGAAACAAATTATACAGGTGCTGGGTATGAAATACCAAATTTGAGTCATTAAGAAAAATTTCTTCAAGATTTTGATTAAGAAACTGTAAATAAATGAAAACAACCAAATGAACCACCTCCACAATGTCCAGATAAAAATCTGTCAGCAGCTTGTAAACACTGGTTCATACACTGCTGCCGGATGCAGAATATGACATAATGTCTCCGATAAGAGAGACACTGGTTTGAGGATTCACTTTAAATTATAGTAGGTGATACCCTGAAATCACATTTGTGCTGAGATGGGCACTGAGTCTGGAGAGCTGCCAGAACACCAGACATGATCAGCTTGCTGAGAGATTAACAGAAACCCAAGACATTTCAGCAGCACCAACACAAGCTTACTAGCCTTTGGATTGTACATGGTTTGAAAAGGTGGGACTTCCTGAAATACCATTCTGTAGGCTGCCAGGTAATTTTTTTAAATTTTAAAATCTAAAGGAAAAAAATTAGAATAGAAAATTCTTTTTTTTTTAGAATAGAAAATTCTAACCAATACTAAGTCATAATATCCTTCATAGTCCCATTCTCTACTGCATGCAAATCTAATAAAAGATCCATTAAATTGTAGTCTACTCAGCACATTCTGAAAAGCACAGTTACACCTTTATTTGGCTCAATTAAATGTTCTAATTCCTAGAAGAGTGTGCAAATACTCTTGTTCATCAAACCTTCCTTACTAAAACAACTCAAAGCTCAAAGGAGCAAAGAGTCTAAGCTGGTAATTCCTCTGAGACTGTTTTCATCTCTGGAAGGAACTCTACTACCTAAACCTCACATTCAGCTTCTAAACTAGAAAAATAAAAAACAGATTCAGAAGGGACCCCTGCTTGATCCCCGTACTGCAAACAAAGGGAGAGAAAAGGTACCCTGAGCTTTTGCTCTGACTGCTATATGTACAACTTGATTATCACTTGGTTATCACAAAGACTGGGTGGGGATGGGGTCTACAAACAGGCGTTAACACCTGGGTACTCTATTAAGCTGCAAGCCATGCCTTAAGAATGTAACAAAGCACTGCTCAGAGCGATTAACTCCAGATTTTTTTTTTTCTTGCTTGGTTTTCAGTTCATTATAGGTGTTTAAGTCTTGGATGACTGATTAGAAGAAAGTATTTAAATGATTACAAGCAGGAAACAACAGCAGCAATACATTCTGACAAGCATTTAAAAAAGGGTACAGGGCCAGAGATTTATTTAGCTCGGTGGTTCAGTCACCTGCCTCGCAAGCACAAGATCCCGAGTTCGATCCCCAGTACTTAAAAAAAAAAAAAAAAAGGTACATTATTATGCATAACACATGAGCGATATAACCCAGACTTAAGGCAAAGTATCTGAATCAACTCTGTTAAACCTAAACTTTCCCCTACCTTCTTTTTTAGTTTAGACAGGGTCTCATTATGTAGCTCAGACTTGCCTCAAACTCATCATGTAGCCCAGGGTTATCCTCCTGCCTCAGCCTCCTTAGTGCCAAATTAATTGCTATATTTCATACTGCTCCTGCCAGTCAAATGACAAGAGATCCTAAGGAAGGGCTAATCATCAAAGACAAACAACAGCAAAGCAATCTGAATTGGGACACATTGCTAATGGCAATCAACAATTATTTCCAAGTCAAGGCAAATTTGAAAGGTATTACTTGCCTCATTCACATCACTAATTGAACTGCAGTAAGATAACAAAAGCATTATTATTGGTATGACTCTTCTCCTGCTTTGGATGTGAACAGATGCTAAGAACAGGTCAAAGAGCAGTTGGCATAAAGCATGCCTCCCACTCCAGGAACCTCAGGAAATATGCTGCCCTGCTCCCTGACTTCCCAGGCACAAGCCCATGGCCTAAGCCAGTGGTGGCAAATATGTGACACGCATGCCAGAGCAGGCTGTTTGCTGTCATTAAAAGCTCTAAAAGGTTTGCCATCACTGGCCTAAATTCAGTGTGAACACTCTCACTGGTGGATACAAACATCTGAAAGAGTGCAGGTGGCAGGCAGCAAAACCACAGGGGAACAACAGAAGACATGAACAGAAGAGTCTTGCTCAGCGGTAGGGCATGCCCAGACCTTATGACTGCCAAGGGGGTCCACACCATGCATGATGTGTTGCTGCCTCTGCATCTATTCCCAAGTTCTCTGTTGCTTTCACCTCCTGCTTCAATCATTCCAGTAAACTGTATTTCTAATTAAAATAGCCAATTTCTATTGTTTGGAACTCAGATTCTGACAGAAAGGCTGCATCATTACAGTCTCAATTCTGTTTTTGTTAAAATTAAGCAGTTTTTGAAAATTTGTTCAGTTGTTTTGGTTTAATAACAAAATCATTTGGTAGAAAAGTAGAAAACAGAGAGATGCACAATAAAGAAAGTAACATCATTTATAATTCCACTACTTAAACATGATGGCTACAACATTCTGGAGCACACAGTTCCACACTTTTCCAAAATGGACACTCTGACATGAGGGACTGAGAACAGGAGCACTAACCACATCGGGGAGGTAAGAAGCCTTTGAACTAAGGTGACCATATAATTTATTCAGGGGCAAATCTGAGTGTACAGTTGCCTTACATTTCTGAATAATCCAACTTACTGATATAGCACTTTTTTTTTAATTTGAAATTTTTAACTGATACATAAAAATTGAACATATTTATGGGGTACATGTATACCCTGTGAAATGAAGTTTCAATACATGTATATACTATTGAAATGTTAATTCAAGGTAAATATATCTATCTTCTCAAACATTTATTATTTAAGGTGAAAACAAACTCTCTGCTTTCAGCTTTTTAACATGCTGTGTATATATATGTATATATATTACTTTATCGTTATCTACATTCATAGAATCCCTAGCTTTAGAAATAGTCTTATTAATCCAAAGAGGCTAAAATTATAAATTCTTCTGGCCTAGTACAAAGTTGTTGCTTTTTTTATTCAGTTGTTACAATGCTTTTGTGTATTAGCTTTCCACTTGCTGGGACAAAATACCTTATGCTAGCAACATAAAAGAGGAAAAATTAATTTTGGCTCCCGATTTTAGAGGTTTCAGTCCATGGTAAGCTGGCTCCAAGGCAGAAACTTTATGGCAGAAAGGCATGGTAAAGGAAAGCTTCTCAAATTAGGGAATCCAGGAAGCAGGGAGCAGGAGAAGAAAGGGCCCAGCGACCAGAAACAATCCCCAAGGTTATACCCCATGATCCACACAGACACACCCAGAAGTGTGCTCTACTGATCTACTAGGCATCTCTCAGGTGAATCAAATTGACAATTAAGATTAAATATGAAAGGAACAAGAAGTCTAAGTCTCAACTAATCCACCTCTTTTATTTAAAAAATTCTCAAAAACCTACAAAATTGATGAGAAAGTACAAAATACAGTTATTCTTTCCTCCTTGTTATATCAGGGGAAAAAATGTTGAGACAATTTATCTTTGCACAGGAAGTCACTCAAAAAAATATACAGAGAACCAAGGACTATTGTCCTAAATTATCAAGACACTGCTGAAGCAGTTACATCTATTTCTCTGCCACCAAAATAATACATCTTTGTTTTCCTCCCATTAGGAGGGCAGAGAAGGAGTGGAAGGGAATATCAACCGGACATCAAAATACAATGTTTCGAGCTGGGGATGTAGCTCAGTGGGACACACCTCCCTGGCAAGTGCAAGGTCCTGAGTTTGATTCCCAGTACCAGGAAGAAATATATATATTTTTTAAAAAAATACATATATATATATATATATATATATATATATATATAGTTTCAAACATATTCCTGGAAGCTGAGCAGATGAGATGACAGCAGAAAATAAAAATATAACAAAATTTAATTAAGAGCCATGCATAGGAACAGTACCCTATACAGTGTGAAGCAACAATAGAAAAATAATTAATGTGGGCAGGAGATTTAGCTCAGTGCTGCCACTGCCTGCTTCGCAAGCACAGGGTCCTGAATTCGATCGCTGGTACCACACACAAAAAAAATCAATGTAACAAAAAATCAGAGTTCAGATTTAAGTACAGTGATAACTGGCTGATAAGAATAAGAACCAGTCCTACAAGTTTAACTGCTTCCTCCTTTTAAACTAGGATCTTGAATTCAGCTTCACTTTTGGCCTTCTGTCTTACTTAGAAACTGCTCCTTACCTACAAGCTTTTTTTCTCTCTTCCTGAAGAATTCTGTTTTAAGGTGAATTTTGCTGAAATTCCCCATTTCCACTGATTAAATTTTATTTATAAAAACCAAATATATTGGGCAAAGAGTTAAAAAATCTGTGGTAGTCCAGTTGAGATGTTACAACAAAATACCATGGACTGTGGCTCATAAACAACAAACTTACTTCTCACAGCTCTGGAGGCTGGACATTCAAGACCATGATGCCAGCTGACTTGGTGTCTGCTGAGGGCCTTGTCTCCTAGCTCAGACAGGGCTTTCCAGCTGCATTTTCACAAGGAGAAAAGTCTCTCTCAAGGCCCTTTTATAAGGGCACTAATCCTGTTTGTGAGGGGTCTGTCTTTATGATCCAGTCATTTCCCAAAAGCCTTGCCTCCTAATACCATCACAATTGGGGTTCAGATTTCAATATATCTATCTTGGAGGGACACAAACACTGAGATCATAGCAAGGTCAAAAGTAGATTTTCATAACCCTATTTTTATCCTTTTATGGAGCAATACTCATTTTTTCTAGAGGCAATGTGGAATGTCCATACATTAGAGTATTTCTTTAAACTGAATCCTAAGAACAACATAGATATGGTAGAGAAATCATGTGAGGTACCATATACATTGTGCCTGCTTTATAATGTTCTCTACTTATAAATCCTGGCTAGAAATTAGATGAAGGATGGAGGAGAGAAAAAGAGAGAAGAGAGGAGAGGGGTGGGGTGGGGGAGGGAAGGGGAAGAGAGGAGAGGGGTGGGGTGGGGGAGGGAAGGGGAAGAGAGGAAACAGGAAATTTTTTTAATTTTACAAGGCTAAACATAGATGACTGTCTATAGTTTCAGAAAATAGAGGGTGAACTAACAGCTAACCTTTGAACCTCAACTCTAAAAGTGAGATTTCTGAGGACTGAGAAAGAATACTGCTCTGACACAATTCTTAAAATACTTTCATATGTTGTATTTTAATATATCTTGATTTACAATGGGTTTTTAATTTCCACACAAGAAAATATTTACCTGATATTTACCAAAGCCTTTATTTGCCAAATTTACCAGTGTTTAAGGTGTTCAATTAAGGTAACCTGAGACAATGCTATTCTAATTCACAATCTGCAAATGTTTTATTTTTATTTTGTTTGTCCTTTAAATAATGTTCAAGAAAAATTGTACTAAATTGGATGGAAGGATTTAAAGGCAAAAAACCCCCATGAGAATGCTAAGCGAAAGCACAGAATTGGTATCAAAAAAAAAAATCTTTTTTAAAAAAGATTGCACAGTAAGAAAAACATGTAAACTTTTTTCCTCTAAAGAATTTAATTCTGATAGCAAAATTAGATGGTGACATATTGAGGTACACACCAAGACTGTTAAGCTAAATTTAGATGTTCCTTCTTTGAAGCATCTATCAGCTCCTAGTCTACTTACTGAATGGTTATCTTGTCCTAAACACTTTATATACATTATTTTCAGCTACATTTCACTTACAATTGGTATGCATTACTGGATCTTCTATACTGGAGTCCAGAGAAGGTTACCTATTTTCTCAAGATAAGTGAAGCAATTCAGTGGCCAAGCTCAATTAAAAATCTAGCCTGGCTCCAAAGCATGTCATCATTTCTCTGGGTTGTCGCCTCTCATACGACCTACTACCTATCTTCAGCATCCACTTTATATGCACTATCTCCTTAAATCCTCACAATTCTATTTGAGTTTCATATTAGTATCTTTAAAGATTAAGGAAACTAAGATAAAGAGGTTATGCAGCTTGCCAGGATTTAGCTTCTGGTCCATGGCTCTAAAGCCTGTATTCACTTTCTGATATATATAATGCTGCTTTCAGTTCTAACATTCCATAAATCCATTACCACAAGACAATTTCCTCCTTTATAGGAAACAACGGTTCTGTGCAAGAAGATCAAATCAGACCTGATCTTTCATTACTGTCATAACTCTCCATTTTCTCCCAGCAAAATGATCAGACAACTCACAGATCTACACTACTGTCAGTCGCTCCCTCTACCACCCCTTTCAGGCAGATGATCATGAATAGTAAATTTTTAAAAAAAATCTTCCTGCTAAGTAAAGGTCACTGAGTCCACTGTCACGGTCAGCTATAATCTGCTTAATAACCTCAATCAAAACCCAAGGACTAGGTCAAGTTCTGAATATTTTTTACATAAAAAATTAAATATTTCCCGCTATTATTTCTATCTTGTATCATTATCTGACTGATTACAATATTTCTAGGTCTGCTACTTCATCTATAAAATGAATATGATCTCAAATGATGCTTCCACTTTAAAAGTTCTAAATTATCTGATGTACATCCCTGCTTCCTTTGCCTGAATTTGACTAAGAGGCTGGAAATTTACTGGTGGGAACAGATAAAAGCCCCTAGTAAGTAAAGCAAAGTAATAACTACTGTATTGGGTTATATGGTACACGCAAAGACCTACTCATCAGGGTGTACATGCTCACACACACACACACACACACACACACACAGTCCAAGCTGAAACAGGAAACAAAAGCTGAACTGGAGCTTCACCACTCTAAAATGAATCATCTGTCTTCAGCTTCTGTCCACTGAAGGAAAAGCCTCAGCTAGTCTACTTTAGTCAAATGAACTAGGTTCACCAATGAGTCTTTCAGCCAAGCCAATCTCAGTCCTTAAGAGTGACTACCTTTGGCCTGACTACAGCTAAAGGTTAAATGTGAAAAGGAAAACTAGCTAAGAAAGCCTAAGTCAAGAAGTAGCATTTTAAACTAAAATCTACTTCAGTACTTATTTATTTTGATAGAAAGAATGTCTGTGGCTTAAAAAGCAATGGGTAAATAGGACACACATGTAAATACTAAATAGTGTCTCTGGTGTGAGAAACTGAAAGTGTAAATGTGGACCAAAATGTGTAACTGATATTGTGAAATAGGAAGAAAATGTTCAAAGGGGAAGGAGAACTAGGGAGAAGGGTCAGAGGAAAGGAAGCAGGGGAAAGAAAAAAAGGAAAAAATGGAAACACTGCTTATATAAATAGGGAGGGGTGGAGGGGTTGAAAGGAGGGAAGGAGAATGGGAAAAAACAAGAACCAAGATAAATCACGTACAGGTACAAATTCCCAATAATGAATGTAATCATAACATATACCTAAAATGTACCAATAAACTTGATGAATAAAAAAAAATAAAATTTTAAAAAAGCAATGGGTAAGGAGACTGAGATAGGATCAAAGGTGGCAAGATTAAAATTAAAATTCTAAACTACATGTGGTAGTGCATGCCTGGAATCCTAGAATTCTGGAAGGCTAAGGCTGAAGGATCACAAGTTCAACCCAATCTGGGCAATTTAGCAACTTAGTAAGGTCCTGTCTCAAAAAAAAAAAAAAAAAAAGAAGAAAAGAAAAAAGAAAAGTCTAAGGATACAGCTCAGTACAAACACCCTGGGTTCAATCCCCAGTACTTAAAAGAAAAAAATCCTGAAGTTATATGCAAATCAAACCTACATAATAATAAAAAATGGTAAATTCAGGGCCATGAACAAAGTTGAGAATTTTACTAAACTCTAAATTTTAGGAAAGGGAAAAGAATTTTAATTCAGTTATGAAAAGTATATTACCTTCAAATTATAATGCATTAATAAAGATCTGCAATTGAGTAGATTAGTTACATTTAAATATGGGAATTGGCATAAAAATTTTATCATTTCAATTCAGAGGACTATGCATAGTATTTTGGCTGTTGGCATCAACATCATGGAAGCAAAAGAACACTACCCTAACAGGTAACCTAAATGGAAGCTTCAACTGTGCCATACATTACATCGGCCACTAAGGCTCAGGGCTTGTGGGCAAATCAATACCTAGTGGGTACTTCTAGAAGGAAAGAAGGGCTGCAGTTCTGGCAGGGACAGCTACCAGTCCACCCAGTTCGTCAGGAGGCACCATGTGCCCAGCCAACAGACTCACTGGAGGCAAGGGAACTCCTTCAAGGTATCTAAGTATAATAAACAGATATGAAAAGAAACATTTCCAAAGCTTTTCAGAAGATAGTAAAATAATATACTGCCTGGTACTTTCAAATAAAAAACTACAAAAAAATTTTAGACATGAACACATGTCTAGTATATGGGTCAGATAATGTGCCAGGCACGAGAAACACAAAGGTATGACCCAACTTCCTGTCTTTCGCAGTCCAGTAGGATGACAGGCAGTTTCTCAGGACAGAATGTAAGTGGCATGCAGATGCCATCTCCCCTATGAACCTCTGCAGGTGGGGGTGGAGGTCAGCTCACCGGAGAGATGGCATCTCAAAGGTGAGGTCCAGACAGAGGGAGGAGCATGTTACAAAGAAGACTGGTAGAAGGCCAGTGACAGAAGCTGTGAGGACTCCAATTGAGCATCAGACTGTGAAAGACCTTTGTGAGACATACTCAGGAGTCTTGTTAAGGAATGTTAAGCCACCAGGGGACACAGGACAGAGGGAGAGGAGACAGGTTAATGACAGGAAAGAGGCTGAGCAACATTTGGGGCAAGAAATGGCTGCTTAGAAAGCAGAACATTCACTTGAGATGAAAGCAGAGGGATTTGAAAAAGACTTTTGAAAAAAAAAACAACAACAAATCAGTGGGATCCAGTGACCAGCTAGATGTTGACTACAAGGTAAAATGATGAGATAAAATAACCTAGTGGCTTTTGAGGCTGGAGACATTTTTTAAAATTAAAATGAGAACAGTGGCAAAACTTTATAGATAGAAGTGTCATCCTCAGGTCACCATGAGGCAGGGTAAACTGGGTGGGCCCCATTGTTGTAGAGGCTGGCAATTAAGAAATAACAGGAGCAAGAAGTTTGGCAGAGATGATAATGGTGCAATCAGCTGCTGAAAGAAAAGCATGAAGCTTACACAGAAATCTCTGCAAAAATCCTTACTATTTATAGGGCTAAGATTAGAGATCTTCCTTGCATCCTTACATAGAGACTTCAGGAAGCATCTTGGTGCCTCCTTCTATCTTTCAAAGATATTTATGATGTTCATTTAAACTCTCAGAGGCAAGTTATGCACTGGGTAATTTTTTTCACTGACCCTAGAGACCCTAAAGGGGAGCCATAAATCAAAAAGATTGTTCATTCCCCTCCCCTTCCCCTGAAACCACCTTTCACAAGATAGAAAAGTGAATAATGTACAGATTGGCCATGTAACTTACCTGTCAGTACAGGCAGGAGGGATTAAACAAGATAATGAATTTGGTTCAGGGTCCTTTAAATATGAAATGTCCGAATACATTTAGGTAATGATGTAAAGTAGACAGCTGGAAACATACATCTGTAGCTCAGAATGGAGAGCTGCAGATATAAATGTGGGAGTCACCAGCTTGCAGGTGGTACTTACCACCATGGAAACTGATCAGACCATCTTCTGAGAGAATGCAGATGAGACTTAGGACAGAGATCCTGAAGAAGGATCAACATTTGGATAATGGAGAAACCAATAAAGCAAGTGAGAAGCATTGCTTTTGTTTCTTCATCTTCTCTCCCAGACTTTTCACTAATCAAAGACAGAAACCTTTTATATTAAAGAATACATATATATTTCAGTGGCAGATAACTACTGAAGACAACTATAAATTTTACCAATTTCCAATAGGTTGCCAATTAGTGATAGTAATTTTCTATTTGCCCAGACTCATCAGGAAAAAAGGGATTCCACTTAAATGACATTTTCTGATGAGTGACATTTCCAGATAAATGACATTTTTCTCTTCATATGAAAAGTTCATAGTTTATTTTATATCTCTTCAAGAACCATGTAGGCAAAGAAGATATAAACAGTAAATACTGGGGACCTGGCTCTCCTGGAGTGAGCTTAGGCCAAGCTTTCCAAATTCAGTGTTTGTAGAGATAAATGGAGGGTACTGGTAATCCAATGAAATAGGAATGGAAATCACGTCTCCAGACTTTATAACTACTGCACAATGCTGCATGTTAATAAACTCTTTTTATACAGGTTGAGCATTATTAATCTGAAAACCTAAAATCTAAAATGTTGCGAAATCTGAAGCATTTTGAGTGTTAATATGACAGTATAAGTAGAAAATTCAGTATCCTGAAACTTTGTTCCATGCACAAATTTAAAATATTGTCTAAAATTACTTTCAGGCTATGTGTTTAAAGCAGTGTATAATAAAAGAAATGAATTTAATGTTTAGATTTGGATCCCATCTCCAAGATATGTATATGCAAATGTTCTAAAACAAAAAACACCTCTAGTCTGAAACATTTCAGATAAGGGATACTCAACCTATATTTAATATCACCAAGGTCCTTTGTCTATTATCTATTTTTCTCTACAGATGAAATGCTAATACATTCTGTGTTGTTAAAGAAAGCACTTTTAAAATTGTTCAGTTCTGTGGCTAGGGAAGAACCAAGCTCAGTTTTTCTTATCTATAAAACAGAGATGGTGGCCAGGGATTTAGCTCAGTGGTGCCGCCGTCTGCCTCGCAAGCCCAAGGTCCCAAGTTCGATCCCCGGTAACAAAAAATAAAACAGGGATAGTAATACTGCTATGTGGACTAACTAATGAGAGAAAAGGCTTACTGCTCAACAAAGTTAAGTGCAGGAAGATTGAGCAAATGATGACAGCCCCTGAGAAGATCACCGATCATCAAAGTGCTGTAATGCCTGCATAGCTACAAGAATCACCTTACCCCAAAAATGAATAAAACAAAAACCTAAACTTCTGGGCCTTTCATTTTACTGTTCAAAACTGTTAACTATTAACTAAATATGACAATTTAATAATGCCTAACAAAATGTATTACCCACAGCTACTAAAATGAAGTTTAATTATTGGTCTTTGAATTGGCTGTGTTAATGAGCTTTTTGATCATTTCCTGAAAAGGCTGCTACTAAAAGAATGAAAAATTTATATTCATAAAGGGTCACAGTCACATTTATATTTAAATACTGGTCCCCTTGCCTAAGAGCTGCACAGTTCTCTTGAGAGAAAAGATTTGTAACTAAAAACTCAAACATCAAAACAAGCTGGACTATACGAGAAGACAGAAAAAATGAGAATTCTGTCCATGAGAGCTAGTTGCATTTGTTCTCTCACAGCCAAGGACAGCACTTCTGACCTCTGCCTATACAAGCACCTGTGCTCAAGTTAGAGGAAAACACCAACAGCACACACTCTTATCACACATGTGCCACGCCATCCAGGACCTCTGTCCATAAAAACACTTGCAGTCTCTGTTATTCACACAGTGCACTCTAAGGCACAAAGCACAGCTCTGAGAGCACCCCTATAGGGCTGGGTACGGGTCTGTGCAGAGCACTTGCCTCGAATGTGTGAGACCCTGGATTCCATCCCCAGTACAGCATGGCGGGGCGGGGGATCCTCTACTACAAACTGGTATGTGACGTTAGATCATAAACTTTCCGGTTTTCTTACAAGTAAGAATAGTCATCTACACTATATACTTAGAATGACTTCTTAAAGAATTAAATTAACAGTGAATAGGTACGTGTTCCATAAAACACAAGGCATTTAAGTTACTTCTTACTTCTTCCATGGCTAGAGCAGAACAGTACTGGTGTGATTTAAAATAACCATTCTTAGTTTTTTTAAAGAAAAGAAAGGAAACTAGTTAAACCAGTTCCACTAAACTATGTTCCAAGAATCTAAATGTCTTAAATTAAAATACTGGAAGTTATTGGATTAAAGAGCCCTATCTGGAACCTTGGATAAATAACTACCATTTTTGGTATTAGTTTATGAGGGATGAGCTGAATCTCCAAATTCTCTTCTTGCTATCGTGTCTTTTTTATTCCATTCATCACTCTTTATCTGAGCAGAATTAAGCACCAGTTGAACACTTTTGATTAGTTAATAAAAGTGAGTCACTGACGCTGAGCTGAAGCAGTCAAATTCACTTCTGCCTTCCACAACTACATTAAATTTACAGAAAAAAATTACTTTTTTTGTTTTTTGTTTCTTTGTTTTTTTGGGACAGCATCTCACTTTGTAGTGGAGCCTGGCCTTGAACTCAATATGTAGCCCAGGCTGGCCTCAAACTCACAGCAATCCTCCTGCTTCAGCTTCCCAAATACTGGGATTATAGGCATGCACCACCATGCACGGCTAAAATAATGGGGGGTTTTTTTGTTTGTTTTGGGTACCAGGGATCGAACTCGGGTCCTTGCGCTTGCGAGGCAGATAGCAGAACCACTGAGCTAAATCCCCAGCCCAATAATGTATTTTTTAAATACATTATTACCAGTAGTATTGCAATTCCTCCAAACATTATTTAAGAGTATGAATTGGAATGAGAAATGACACGTAAATCTTCAATTTCCTTGTATGATTTGCCACTGCCCAAGTGCCTCTCAAGGCATGACCATTTCTTTGAGCTAGCAGTTATTCTGGAATTTAAAAATACATTATTTTGTATCACCTGCCCTTAAAGACAAATAATGCAAGAGAAGCAACACTGTTATGATGCATCACAGAAAAAAGGCTGCTGTGTTGGACTTACGGAGGGCACGGTGTCAGTCACTGCATCATCATTTCCCATTTGGGTGTATAGTATATAGGGTTCTCCTTCCATGTTACAAGCAAGGGACTGTGCCACTGAATCCTTAATAGGAATTTTTAAGTTCAAAGCTACAAAAGGTGCCAAATCACATCATGGATCTAGCCAGCCTCATTTTACAAAGCTGGCTTCATAGATGTATTTTTAAACATCAGCCATGGGCAGTGGTGTGAGCCTGTTGTTCCAGCTACTTAGGAGGCTGAGGCAGGAAGATTGTTTGAGTCCAAGAACTCTGGCAACTAAGGAAGACTCAGTCACTTTCATGCATAGATGGAAAGATCCACAGACAGACAGATATAGATCGATACGACAAAATTTCTTGGAAAATGTTTGCTTTGATCTAAAAACTTTTCTACGAACAAATCCACCATGAATGAAGAGCTGATCTGAAGAAGCATTAGAACTTTAATGTCTCCAAAAAATATGTGATCCCTCTTGAACATTCATAAGCACCAGGTTAAGTTTTACTACTATGATAATCAACTCCATTCTTGTCACTGTTAAATCTCTTATAGCAACTTCAAGCAGAGCAGGGAACCACAATTTCATTTTTCTCCCAGAGCCAGATGGAAGGCCAAGCACCGGCTACAATGCAGCTAGGAATATGGCTTATCTCAGGGCAAAAGGCAGTATAAGGATGAGGAAAGAATAAACTGTACATTGCACAACTCATTACACCAAATAGAATTTCTTCATTTGTGTACCCTGAAATGAATACTTGCAGCTGTGCTGAAATGGAAGTAAGTATGCCAGGACCACCACCACAGCCAACAAATTTATCAATACTCCTACTTTAACTACAGAAGCCCAGAAAAAAACTGACAGTCCTAAACCAAGAGGAAAATTGCACATAACATATAGTACCAAGATTATTACAGAAGATTCCTCTAGCAAAGTCTCGCATATATTCAAATATAAACTGTCAAATTATAACTGACAAATACTCTGTAAGAAAGAAGGCAAGCCTCATATTTTTAATGGAAAAGACTGAGCTGAACAAAAATTTTTTTTCACAAGTCTATGTTTAATCCCCTTTTCAACAAGTGAATATAATAACATCATAACTTAACTCTACACCTTCTGCAGCTCTACATTTTAAACAGGTTAAGGATTATTCTGGCCCTCAGATATGGATGTTCTTTTTTCTGTGATTAAAGAATACTTTACTAATCATTATTGAACTCCACCAGAAAAGGCTAGAAAAGAAAATAAGAAATGAAATTCAAATCAGAATTTTGGAAATTATTTTTTAAGCTCTGGCGAAAACTTAATGGCAAGACAAACTGAGACCAGACTCCTTTTCAAGTGTGTAGACAGGTGGATGGGTAGGTAGGGAGATGGGTGGACTTTTAGTACTACCAATGATAAATTATCTTCATCTCTTTACCCACATAAATTTGCAAATGTATTATTTTATCTTTTGCTTCAAAATTAAACATTTAAGAAACTCAACTTTTGCCTTAACATACTCTATTTAAGTTAGAATAGTAAAAACATTTTAAACAATTTATAGAAATGATACTTATTATGGGTTAAATCTAAAATGTCTTCCAAAAGTCTCATGTTCAGAGGCAGGGCCTGGTCAAAAGAGCTGTGTCACTGGAAGCAGGGTGTATGTGTGTGTATCCTGCAAGGGTATATTCTTGTCCCCAGCTCCTTCCTTCTCTGCTTCCCCAATGCCATGAGGTGAGTAGCATTCCTCTGCTATGCCATTCCACCATGTTTCTGCCCTGCAGCAAGCCAACCATGGACTTAATTCCGTCAACTGTGAGCCAAATTAAACCTTTCTTCCTTTCAGTTCTGGGTACTGGATATTGTATCTCAATGACAGGAAAGCGGATTAATACAGAATATTGGCAACAGGATCAGGATCATCACTATATCTGACCGTGTGTCTGGGATTCTCTGGAACTGATTTGGGGAAAGAATTTGGAAAGATTTGAAAATCTTGGCTAGAGATGCCCTAAATGCTTAACAGACAATTCTGATAGGAGCTCAGAAGACCAGAATGCTGATAGGAATATAAGGTATAAAGGCAAGACTCTAGAAATTTCAGTTGGGAACAAGGGCTCTTATTAGAAACTGAACTAGAGACAATGCATGGTTCTTGTTTTGATTTTTTTGGATTATATGTATGTGGTTTCCTGAGACTCTGCAGAAAACTGATATTAAGGGCACTGGACTGATCTGGCAAAGAAAATTTCAAGCAATCCCTCCTTCAGGCTGTGGCATGGGTGCTGCTGGCTGCTTTTAGCCAGATTTATAGTAAGTCCCCAACATATTAATATTTGAGTTGTGAACTTTCATAGTTATGAATGGACCTTGCATTATAAACATTTATAGATGCAAACAAATCGAGGAAGTAGTTCATGTGCCTGCCAGACATCGTTGTGGTTGTGCTGCTGTGTGATTGCTGTACAGTGTGATACTGTACACAGTACAGTACTGGGCTCAATCCGATGTCTGGAAACAAGAAGAAAAGTAATGGTGATGTGGAGGGAACTGCTAGGAAGCACAAAGCAAAATACACTGTATATTTGTGTCAAAGGTGTATAAGGCTCACTTTGTTGGACTTATGAACAAATCTGACTTAAGAACATTCTCCCAGAAAGGAACTTGTTCATAACTCAGGAACTTACTGTAGAGTAAGAATCAGTAGCTAAAACAACAGAGCTGAATGATGTGAGGACTGTAGTTGCTGAAAAGATTAACATTAAAAAGAAGCCAAGAACTCTGCATTAGGACAATGGGAAAGATAGCTTGAAAGCATCTCAGAAATTAGCCAGAGGCTACCAGTGGAAGGCTCAAAGATGGAAAAAGGTAAATCCCTTCTAAACACTTTGCTTTAAGAAGTGTGCCGCAGGGCACCTGCTCATTTCCTGGTTGTCTAGGAAAGCCACCACGTTTTCACTTTGGACCCCACTGACTATGGACTGAATCCCCTGAACTGTGAGCCAAAATAAATCTGTAAACGTCTCATTCTTTAAGTTGTGGGTGTTGGGTATTGTGTCTCAGTGACAGGAAAGGTGACTAATACCACATATACGTAGCAAAGAATTCATAAACTCTTCGATTTTAAAAAAATCCTGAGATATGTTGGACATGGTGGCACGTGCTTGAAATTCCAGCATGCAAGAGGCTGAGGCAGGAAGTGTGAGTTTGAGGTCAACCTGGGCTACATAAGTTCAAGGCCAGTGTAAACTACAAAGCAAGACCATGTCTTTAAAAAAAAAAAAAAAAAAGCCCCTGTAACCATCTCAAATCACTAACTTAGAAATCCTCCAATCATGATTAACTGCATATAACAGGAAAAAATAATACCCAAAATTTAACAAGTCAACCACCTCCTCTTAGAAAGCAGTACATCTCCCCATCCAAGTAAGGAACTACTCTTTTTAAAGTCTTAAATAGATTTCTCAGTGCCTGTTGTTAGTCCATTTCAATGCTTAATATTCCCAGGTTCAAACAACATGGTGACTTTCTCAGATTCCAACAGCAAATATTGCCATAATTGCTCCACCCATCTTCAGAGCAGGTAAGTAACATCCTGTCATCAGCCTACAACCTATTTTACAACTTCTATTCCAGAGGAGAAAAAAATCACATTTCTTTAAACTTTCTTTAAAAGACCTTTATTTTATACACACAGTAGCACTGCATTTTTTTAAATTAAATTCTTTTATTGGTACATTGTAGGTATACAACACAATTACATTTCTCATTGGGAATTGTACCTTTACATAATGCATCTTGGTTCTTATTTTTTC
>NW_004624739.1:24173818-24231324 GCF_000247695.1 Heterocephalus glaber | reverse complement strand
CATTGCATTGATTTCTCCTCTGATCTTTATAATTTCCTCCCTTGTATGAGCTTTGGGGTTGTCCTGCTCTTGTTTTTCTAGAAGCTTGAGGTTCAGCATCAGGTTGTTTAATTGGGCTCGTTCTGGTTTCCTAAAACACTGCATGTTTTAAATACTGGCAAAATCTCTCTTGCTAAAACCTTTCAATGTTTCCTGGTAACTTCAGCATAAAATTCAAAAGAACTTCCTGTGCACAATCTCCTACTTTATCCTTCCATTGTTTCTTCCATCTCTTCCCCAGCCTTATGGAATTAGTTTCAACACAGCACTGTAACATTTCACTCTACCCTGACTTCTCACCTGCTGTTTCCGAAGCCTAGAGGGCTAACCTGAAGAATCTGGACCTTGGATTCCAGTGGTCCCGAGACTATACAGTGTAGCATCCTCTTACTCAACTAAAAAAGATTCAAATTCCAGCAAGGAAAATGACTATAAAGGTGATTAGGTGTTGCAATAAAATAACATTACTGAAAACTCACTAAACAACTATAAGGTCCTGGTTTAACAAGGATACTTATAGGAGCTTACAACTCATGCACATCTTGAAAGACACAGACAGACAGACATCGAGCAAGCTTCCAGGCATGGGGGTGCACACCTATAATCCTGACCCTCAGGAGGCTGACACAGAAGAATTGCCACTAGTTCAAGGCCAGCCTGTACTACATAGTAAGATCTTATCTCAAAATAATTAATTAATTAAAGAAAAAGCTAGCCATCTGTGTTGTTTTGTCATCTCTCTGAAGTAAGAAGCTTGAATCACATCACTTTCTGACATTACTTACAAAATTAAGATTCAGTAGCATAAACAGAATATCCAAATTTGTTTTTCATTGATTTTTTTCACTAACATTTAATCAATGACACACTATGTCTTAAGTATTTCATAAATGCCTAAGTATAAGAATCAATTGTACTGACTTCACTTTTACCTATGCACACAAAAGAAAAAGAAAGCATGCCACAGTACCATTTGGCTTTACTAGAGGAAAGAGCTACAGGGCAGAGGCTAATAAGTCAACATCATCTAGCATATTATCCAACGTCATCTGTCCAACACTCATAAAAAGACTGTTATAGGAATTTTAAATTAGGGTGTAAATTTAAAGATCCTCTTTTGTCAGGCACGGTGGCACATGCATATAATCTTATCTCCTTAGTCAAGTCTCCTCCAAGCTCGAGGTCAGCCAAGGCAACTTAGTGAGACCCTGTCTCAAAAACATTTTTTGAAAAGTGCTTTGGGGTGTAACTTCAGTGGTAGAGCACTTGCCTACCAAAGCAAAGGCAAGTGGGAGAGGGAAGGGCCTACTGATTATTCAACAATATAAAAAGAATTACATAAATAATATTACATAAGAAAGCCAATTCCCTCAATGGAGCCACACCTTCCTCACAAGTGCAAGGTCCTGAATTGGATCCCCAGTAGTGGAGAAAAAAAAAAGAAAGCCAATTTCAAAATAATTTTTCAATATGATATTGTGTTTTTTTGTTTTTGATGGTATTATTAAAAGTATACCTGCTTTGTGTCCGTAGATCTACTTAGACTAAAACAAAACACTGAACTAAAAATATTTCTAAAATGAATAATCATTTCTTTTGCAGTACATAAAAATAGTTATGTTAAGAGCTGGGCGTGGTGGCTCTTGCCTGTAATCCTAGCACTCAGGAGGCTGAGGCAGGATGACCGCCATGAGTTCAAGCCCAGCCTGGAGTACATAGCGAGATCCTGTCTCAAAAAAAAAAAAAAGGTTATGTTAAAATTATAATAATTAAGATAGATGAAAGTTTTGATTCTTTTCCCGGGTAAACTACTAAGTTTTCTCCTCACTGATTTTTAAAAAACAAAATATTACTTTTTTCCCTTATCTGGCTATCAAGAAACAAAGCCAAATCTGTTAGTCACTTTCGTAGCTGCTGCACAGCAAATAGCACATATCTGAGTGTGTGGCTTCTCCATCATAACCTTCTGCCCTGACCTCCATTTTCTCTAACCTTTGTTCTACTGCACTGTGGGTAATCTTTAAACTCGCCTCACTGTCTTTCCTGTGTAGAAAAGCGTGACAAAGGGAGGTGGGAGATAGAAAAAGAAGGAAAAAGGGAAAAAAGAAAAGGGATGAAGTGGCAGTATTACAGACAGAACAGTCTCTTCTGTGTACATATAACTTTCAAATAATTTATAAAAGTTTTAAGTTTCACTATGAGTATTAAATATTTGCAAAATAAAGGATATCCAATTGAAGAAATTTGTATCTGCCAAGAGATTTTTCCTTTCCCAAACTTAATAAGCTTTAAAACACAGAAAACAATTTTGCTATGAGCTGAAATTGGGTATCAGAGACGCCATGGAGGCTGTTATGTCTGCTTTTTAATTTGTGCCATCAGTGGACAGATTTTTATGTAAAAATCCAGATTTTCAGCTTCTCCTAAACCTTGGCCTATTTCCACATGAGCTGATCAGCAGTCACTCATTTAATGTGGCCTTGGTAGGCAACTACATATGTAGTAACCCTTTCAATACTTTTAAAATAAGCTTCCCAACAATGCAATCACTGGTTATATGTCATTCTCTCCCCTGTGCTACCATCCATGACACAGTATGCAGGCCCAGGAAAGGAAACAGGCTGTGCAGAAGCAAGACGCTCATCACCAATGCACTTATGCACAAATGCTGTACACCAACAATCTGTAAAAAACCTACATTTTTTTGTGACTCTCAGATTTCTAAAGCACTGAGTGGCTAGTGCACAGCAGCTGCTGATAAATGTTAAGTGGATGGATAACAAATACAACCTACTAAAATTAGTCTTCATTTCTTGCAGCCCCTGGGACAATAAAGACTTTGCTTCAGCCAGGAGGTGGTGGAGATCGCCTGCAAATCACAGGAACTCAGGAGGCTGAAGCAGGAGTGAGGGTTTGAGGCAGACTCAACAATCTAGCAAGACCTTATCTCTTTAAAAAAAAAAAAAAAAAAGGCCAAACGTGGTGGCACACAACTATAATCTCAGCACTCAGGAGGCTGAGGCAGGAGGATTGCCATGAGTTCAAGGTCAGTGTGAACTACACAGCAAGAGCCTGTCTCTAAATAAACTAATTAGTAGATAAATTAATAAATAAAATGAACTGGGGATGTAGCTCAGTGGTAGATCACTTGTCTAGAATGCATAAGGGCCTAGGTTTAATTCCCAGCACCCCATCCCAAAAAGACAAGAGATTCTGCAACAAAAGGAATCTACACTGTAGTTGTCAAACATAGCTTTTTTATTGTTGCCACTGTGATTATAATAGCTGCTCACATTTGTTCAAAACCATCCCTAATTGATTCATAATAATATACCACTTCAAGAGGAGAGGATTCCAAAGTAAAGAGGAAGTTCTACTTCTGGTACCCAAAATGATCTTAGGTGCTATCTGGGACCCAGTCACTGCCAAGGAAGTTACTTTTTTTTATAAGCTTCCTTCAATGTGTGTGTATCAAAAAGCAAATCTCGTGTTGGTGCTAATACAATAGTTATACCCCTTTATGACATCTGCCAGTTTAATTTCTCTTGTAAGCAGAGGAACATATGGATCAGGCTTAGATTTGGTAGTCACTGTTTTTCAGGGTAAATAATACTCTTTCTCCATTTATGGTAAAATACAAAGATTCCTTTTGAAAAAAGATTAGGTTTTAAAACCATTAGAATTTTAATGTTATATTTTACCAAAATTAAATGTAAAAAAGGATATGATATTAAGTATCAGTACAGTGTGTACTACACATGTGACAAAAATCATCAAGGTGATATACAAAATACTGACATTACAGAAACCAATGGCTATGGTTTAATGTTGCCATTTTTGGCACAGAGATGGAAAGTATTCAGATTTAATTTTTCATTTTACATTAAAACAAATGTAAAACATTATCAATAAATTGTACATTTTTGTGGTGACAGAAAAATCTAAAGATTTGTCATCTTTAGTCCTCCCACAGAATTTATAATTTATAAACTACAATGATAATATTTATTTCATTGTCATTTTGGAATGAAGCACTTCTACATTCTGTCATGGAAGAATGTGTGTAAGATCAGAACCTGAGGTTAATAGTAGTCAGCTAGTAAGCAGACACTGATACACCCCATCATCCAAGAACAGCTGTGACAAATGCTATCAGGAGAGGTACATAACCCTGGAAGGGCTTATAATCAGAGTCATTTGACCTGGGCAGGGCTTGGTTGAGATGAAAGGATACAGGAACATGACCAAAGTAAGAAAAGTATGAGACTGGGCTGAACCAGGAGACCGGAACCACAGAGCACAGGTGCTCACAGGCCCAGGCAGTTTACCTTTATCCCAAGGACCACAGGAAGACAGTCTGACCTACATGACTGCATTTGTGTTCTACAAGATTTGCTTTGGCTGTAATGTGAACAACCCTCCAGAGAAGCATCAGAAATCAGGCATAATCAAAGTTTCTTTGATCTAAATCAAATAAAAATGATCAATAGAAGGGTAGGTCAGATAACCCCATCCAGGTTTTTACCACAAATTAACACTACTTTTACTTTATTTAAGTATAAGCTGTAGAAACCTTAGATACCATATATAATCTAAATTCTGGCATTTTAGAAGATATCAAAATTGTCATGATTTCTTGGTTAGACCTAAGGGAGCCTACTTCCTTCAATACTTCTCAAGTAGAAAGAATAAGAGCTCAAAAAGGGCCCTTCACGGTGAGACAGCTGAGCACCAATGACCAAGCTTCTAATTTACTTCCTCAGTACCCAAACTAAGCTTTGTCTTACCTGTTTCAAAAGATATACTTCTAATAAGGTTTAAAAGAAACCTTCCACAGCAAGTCCTCAACTTACAAAAGAGTTCGGTTCTGGGAGAACGTTTGTAAGTCAGATTTGTTCATAAGTCTCACAAATGAGTCTTACACATGGTTGCCACAATATACAATGTAAAGCTTTGTACTTCTCAGCAGTCTCCTCCACATCACCACTGGTTTTCTCTTGCTTCCAGACATCCTAGGCTGACCAAGTGCTGTACCACTGTGCACTATTGCACTGTACAGTAAGCACACAGCAGCACCACCGTGACAATGTCTGGCAGACATGTGAGCTACTTCCATGATTTGTTCACATCTACAAATGTTTGTAATGCGAGGTCCCTTCGTATCTGTGAAAGTTCAGAACTTGAATGTTTGCCAAATCAGGGACTTACTATAATAAGGTTTTACTATTAAAACCAAATCTGAAAACTAATGTCAACATACACGGCCTACAGTCCTGTTAAAACATTACAAGTCTGTGGGACAGCAGTATCTCCAAAGACTACATTCTGCACCTGGCCCCTTTCTAGTTAAAGTAGAACTAATGCTCATCTCCTTCGTCCAAGTCATGCAGATATTCCTTGTTTAATGACCTATCTCTGTAACAACTGTCCTTATAACTGTCCTCTGTAACAACTGACCGAGGCCCACTGTTTCGACTTACACCATCCTTTCCCCTTTTTTTTGGTACAGTTGTGTATATCTTGTTTACAGATTCTCAATCTCTCTCTCTTTTTTTGGGGGGGGTACAGTACACCTTGTTTATACAGTACTGTAATTTTTGCTCACTGGACTGTACAGTATAGTACCATAGTTTTATGTTGTTATGCATCACAGTTTTATGTTGTTACACATGTAAGAGTTACACACCTGGTCTACATATACTAGGGGAGGGGAGAGACAATATACAGACCTGTCTCAACTCCTGACATGCAAAAAAGGTACAAATAAAAGCAAAGTCACAGGCCAGGGATTTAGTTCAGTGGCGCCGCACCTGCCTCACAAGCACAAGGGTCCTGAGTTCGATCCCCGATACCAAAAAAAAAAGGCAAAGTCATCAAGTTGGAGTTTTCTTTGTTCTGAATCTTGTAATGTACCTACTATATATGATTCCTCATTTAGCAACCAATTTTAGTTAACAACCCAGTTGCATGAATGTAACTCAATTGTTAAACATGGAGTGCCTGTACTCAGAAATAGTCCTCTGTCTGCTGCTAATCTTCCCAAAATGGTCCAAACTTAGCTGCATGTGGTGGCACATACTGTAATTCTAGCACTCTAGAAAGCTGAGGCAGGAAAATTACAAATTCAAGCCCACCCTGGACAATTTGGCAACTTAGCAAGATCCTGTCTCTTTAAAAAAAAAAAAAAACGCTGGGGATTAGCTCAGTTGTGAAGGCCTTGGATTTAATCCCCAGTTTGCACCCCCCACCCCGAAAAAAAATAAACACTGGGTGTTAATGACCTGCCCACCAGAAAGCTAACAAGGAGAATGAGGAAAAGTGGGGGAAAGGAAGGAAGAAAAAATATGCAGTGTCAAGTTGGCAAGAACCAAGAGCACAGTTGGTTTGAATATAGACTGGTACTTTCACTTTGGAAAACTGGCAATATCCACTAAAGCTCAGCAACTGCACTCCTAGGAAAACACTCAAGAGAAATGTATGCACAGGTTCTTTTACCAAATGACACACACAAAAGTGCTCACACCAACACTATTCCTAATAGTCACAAACTACAAATATCTCCAATTTCCATCAATAGTAAAGTAGATAAATAAATGCAAGTATACTCATATAAAGAATACTCTAGCCAGGTGCAGTGGCACAGTGGCACACGCCTGTAATCCCAGCACTTAGAAGGGTGAGGCAGGGGAACTCCCACAAGCTCAATGGCCAGCCTGGACTACATAGCGAGTTAAAGGCCAATCTAAACACACAGTGAGACTCTGTCTCAAACCACCTCTGGCCCAAAATCATACTGTAAAGCAATGAGACTACATCCATTACAACCTCACACAACATGGATGAATCTCACACAGGTGACCCTGGGGAGATGACTCTCCAAAGTGTATACCAAAGGTTTTTGTTTATATAATGTTCAACAATATAAATAATTGAAGAGCCATATGCAAAAGAACTGATCTCAATCCTCACTTTAAAATTAAACCCCAAATTAATTACAAATATGAAGACCCTAAAACTTCTAAAAGTAAAAGTAGGCATGGTGGTACATGCCTGTAATCCCAGGACTTGGGAGGCTGAGGCATAAGGATTTCAAGTTCAAAAGCACCCTAAACTACAGAGCAAGACCTTGTCTCAAAAAATCAAAAAACAATGGCAAAAATTTCTGAAAGTAAATCTAGCAGAATCTTAACGGCCTTGTGCCTGACAAAGAATTCTTAGTTACCCCCCACCCCCCCCACGCACACAAAAAGCTGGATCTCATAATGATCTGTGTACTTTCCCATATGTATCTTCATTAAAATATTAATAAAAATTAAATAGAGGGCCGGGGATTTAGCTCAGTGGTTCTGCTGCCTGCCTCGCAAGTGCAAGGTCCCAAGTTCAATCCCCAGTACCCCTCCAAAAAAAAATTAAACAGAAATTTAAAATAAGCATTAGAAATTAGTGAAGGGACAACAACATAATCAGCCATTATGCCAACTTATTCTACTATTCAAGAAAAAATATCTAACCCGCGAGCAGAGAAATACAGGCAACAGTGGTGGAGAGGAGACAGGGAAAAGGAAAATAGTTAATAAATGTTTGACCTGGCCTTCAGCTTGTAAAGGAGGTTGAGGGGTGGGCAGAAGACGAAGAGGATCTTTGTCTCTCCTCCTGTAACTAGTCTTGGTTTACTACACAGTCACTGCGGAAATACACTCAAGAGCAAATGAAGGACACCCTGGTCCTGGATCCTTTTCATCAAATATCCTTTACTTCTTTCTCTCATCTGATCCCTTCCATATTTCCTTAATTCACTCCCTTCCATTCTTTTTATTCATCTAGGTTTCTGTTTGTTTTCTGCATCTGTTCACCATTATCATATGCTCTTTGTCTCTTCACTTAAACTTTAAAATAAAAAGAATCAACACCTGTACACTTGAAAGTAGTACAGGCTACGTGTCTGGAATGACTTTATACTAAGAGAGGGGAGGGACAATGTACAATCTCTATCACTTCTCACAGGTTTTGTTTATTCAGTCCTGGTAGAATATAGGCCACGACATAATATTACTTGATGCTTTCTCCATCTCCCTTTTTTTTTTTTCCCTCTCTTGATCAAGGCAGCTAGCAATCTGTAAATTAAGTTACTTGCTAGATATCTAGGATGCTACTGAAAGAGGCCATTACCTCTTATCTGTTTCAGTGTCACAGGGAGCACCTCTGTAACACTAAAAAATGTCAAATACTTTCCCACACAAAGTAATGATTCTTTTGGTGCCTGTTCCCTGAGAAAATGCAAAACTAAAGGGTGTTGTTATTTAGTTATTAGCTTTTAATCAAATGTGGACTTTATATCCATTCACATTTAATAATAGCAGATGCAAGCAAGGATAAATGCAAATGTAGCTTCTCAGCTTCTCAATTCTACACCTCAAACTCCTCAGACCTCCCTGCGTTTGGCCTAGATGGACAAGAAATAAAAGCTAAGAATACACTGGGCTCAACTCTTCTTTATTAAGAATTGTATCGGGCCAGGGATTTAGCTCAGTGGTTTTGCCACTTGCTGCGCAAGCACAGGGACCCGAGTTTGATCCCCAGTACCAAAAATAAATAAATAAAAGAATTGTATCAATCCCCAGTACCAAAAAAAGAATTGTACAATTTTGTTACCAGAATTCACTGGAAAAAATAGCAACACTATGTTTGACAAATTTTTATTACAGCAAAACATCTTTTTATTCAGGATATCTTCCTGGGATGATCTGTCAAAGTCCTCCCCACATACACACACATATACATTCCTTTTTATTCCTTCTCCTCCTTCTCTCCCTTCCCTTTTCCTCCAAAGAACCTAGAAACGGTGTCTAATAGAATTCCCAGGGAAGAGGAGCAAAGGAGAAGGAGTAGAAGAAATAATAATAACAATGGTATTTGGACTGTTCAGTAAGTAATTACCTAGTTATTATAGTTATTGCTACTCCTCCTCTTCCCCACTTGCTTTACCTCATAAATCTTAGTACTGCTGTAGCTAAGGGCAAGAAGAAACAAAAACTAGAAAATATTTTTCATCAACTACATATTCAAAGTTTCTATTTTTTACATATTACATTTTAAATATATGGGGTAGTCAAGGAAGTATAATTGTCCCTACCATACTTAAGATGAATATATTCATTCATTCAAAGAACACTCAATTGAAAAACTGAAATACTTGTAGCAGGATTTACTACTAAAATCTCCAAACAGTACTTTTGCAGCAGATATATCTTCCTCTCAATTGGCCACAACACACGTCACTTGTTTTTTATTTATCATCAGGAATTTGTTTATAATCCATTCAAACAATGTTCTCTGCTCTTAATTTTAAAAGAGGCAAGCTGAAATTTTTCACTCTTCAAAATACAAAACCAAACACTAAACTGAAACTTTCTGCAGGCCCATTAATTTTGATCTATGAGTCAGCCATTCAGAACATAGGGTAGGTACTCTACACTTATCCTATAGGCTCTATAGGGCCTCCATTGTTTTCAGCTAAAACAGTCAATTTCAACATGGTTGGGATAACATATTTTCTAATTTATCCCCCAGGGCAAACTCTAAAATTCCATTATATTTTTACTTCAGATTGTATTTTTATTGTGCAGTGAAGGAGTTCTTAAAGTCTACAAAAATAAAGCATGATTTTTTAAAATTTTGCTTTTCTGGGGCCGGGAATTTAGCTCAGTGGTTCCGCTGCCTGCCTCACAAGCAAAAGACTCAAGTTTGATCCCCAGTACCCCCCCCAAAAAAAAAAAAATTTGCTTTTCCAATTTTATAAAATTGTATAAACAAAAATAATTCAACCAATATTGGCTCTCACAAGACTAGTAATTTCCTTTTAGTAGACTAAAAATATTTGATGAAGAAATTCCTAGGAATATCACCTCACATTTATGTGTGTCACATTTTGTATGTAGAAGCACTATTTCTCTGCTTAGTCCTCTGAAGTACCAATGATCATCCACACTGCAGAACCTAAATCGGGTGTGCTAACAGACAACTTCTGTACCACACAGCTGAGTACCTCCTCTTACTTCAAAGAAAGAAGCCAGGTTTCTTTATCCTTTCTACTCACAGACACATGGGAAAGCTGACAGAAAGAAAATCCCAAACATCTTTAATGCAGAAGCCACCGTGTCTCAAACAATTAAGTTTAATTCTTTAAAAATCAAAGGAAAGACTTTTATAATGTTGTAACACTAATGAACAAGGAAGTCAAGAATGTGAGGGGAATGCTGTAAGATACTTCAAAGTATCAAATTCCTGGGCGTGATATAGCATTACTTGGCCGTTAATTTTTTTTTTAATTTCAGGTTATTATTTTTCAAATTCTTCACAACAAATTAAAAAGCGAAATGATCTAACTAATTACTGTATGACTTTATTAATAAAGTGGAAGGCAAACGGGTATTTTCTGTTTTTACTATATTTACATCCATTAAACTGATTCTGTTTGCAAAGTGTTGAACTGATCCATAAGTCATGTGTATTACCCAGTAAGTTAGCATATCACAACTGTCAGGTACAGCTCTAAGCGCACACACACACTTCCAAATAATAAATTAAAAAAGCTCTGGCAAAACTGTATATAAAGTCATCAACACAGTGGCTAATTTTTAAACTTCTAAATCATGACATGTGCCCTCTCTTTCCTTCAAATAACCACAAGAACCTGATAAATAAAATAAAAATACTTTAGGATCTTTCCTTACAGAACATATTTTAACCAGAAAAACTTAATCCATTCCTAACTTGTTTCTCAGTAATATTCATTCACTATGTTCAACCCTCAATTTATCAGTGGAGAATTTATGACACTACAAAAGGCTCCCATACCATAATTACTGCTCCCACCTCATTAAGTACATTCTTCCTAGTAACAAGCTCAAACACAACACTTGGCACCTGGACTTTCACTACTTACACTTCCATCCTCTCCCCTGTCCTATCACCACCATTTTACTAGCAGAATATTCACAAGGCTGAGGATTGTTCTTCTCTCAGTAAACAGAGTGCATAAAATCAGATGGGTGGACACAAAACAAAAGTTAGAATAAAACATAAAAATAAATAATACATAAAAATAAACACAAATGATCCTAAATTTTTCTTTTCAATCTCTACAGAAAGCAGTAACATCATCCTTATTTGCAATGACCTAAGTTGTAACTAGAAGCTTTTCACCTAATTATACTAATAAATCGATATAATATGATCATTTTGCCATCAGATCATGTCCCTCATACAATAGTGTACTTCCATTAAATTCATTTTACTTGGGAGGTCCTTCAGTTCATATTTTTTCATTGTTTTTCCTATATCATTCTTTAATCACCAAATTACTTCTCCACAGTATTTTCTTAAATTTGAATCTATGATCAAAAAGATAACCCCAAATATTAACCTTGGAAAAGATAAATCAATATGCCTTAAATACAAGACATCCACATTAAGTATAAACTGTTAGGTAGTGAAGAAAAAGGTAGGCATCAACTGTTTGTCCAAGAACCTCAATTTAAAATGTTATGTACTATATATAATTTTGGTAAACAGAAGTGAACACAGTATTTACATAGCGAAATCGGAACTCTAGTCTCATTTCTGACTTTGGATACAAAAATCTTAACTCTGTTGATAAGGCAAAATAGTCACTTTCATGAAATTTCTTCTTACAGGCATAATCATATGACTGGCAGATAAAATAATTGCTTTAAAAATACTTCTGAGTCATTTAGTCCTTACCTGCAGGCATGAACCATTACTGCAAGCAGTGACTGTTCCATTTCCTAGCACAGACTTGAAGAAGAATCATCTCTCTCAGAATGTGACTAATCTGTGGGTTTGCAATTCCTAAGCTATTTACAAACGGCACTCCCTTTCCACATAAGAAAATATTTATTGCAATAATAATCAAGTATTTTAAACCTAGATCTTACAAATAATCTTGGTGATTCTATGCAGCAGCAACCAAAAAATACAGGAAGAAAATCTAATAGTATTTCCTTAAAGAAAGAAGATATTTGTTTGTTTAATAAATTATTTTTTAAAGCCTTCAACAGCTGTCACACATGAACCAGCGGTCTGCTGTGTTATGGTGTGCATGCTGCAGCTGATTAGGCTTCACGATTTTTTTAAAAAATCAATTAGTGTTCGCAAAAGCAGCACAGCTTGCCCAAATACACTTCTCCAATACAGCACAATACCAGCATGCAGTACAATACATTATAAAGCAAACTTGACAAGGAAAAAATATGTCCTGTTTGTTTCTTAGCAATGCTACACCATTAATTGTTCATGCAAGAGATGTACCTGTACCTTTCTGAAGAGGACGACTTCTCAGAGTTAACTGACATCAGCAGCTCAATCTTCTGCTTGATTTCTGGAAAAATCAGAAAATATTCACAACCAAGATTGCCTGCCCTTGCTTCCAAGATTTATATCAAGAGATTTCTCTTCTCTAATCCCTTTTGTTCAGAATGAGGCCACAAGATTCACAGTACTTCTGTTAGGACTCGGATTCAATGGTGCTATAAAGGGAAAAAGCTCCAGAGGCACCAGGCCTTGCTAAACTATGCACATGACTGTTTATGAAAGCAGGAAGTACCATTTGTTTTAAGCAGAGGGGTGTTTTCTTTTTTAAGGTAGAACTAGCATGGCTCTACATGAAGATTTTTAATTTAGCAAATTGAAATACAAACAAGAAATGCTACCATCAGAATTCAAAATACCAGGTAATTTGAGAACCTTGAGTAATAATGTTTCAGACTGTGATGAACAGATATGAAACCCTTGGCTGATTCTATTTCACCAGCCCTAAAAAATATGGCTCAGTGAATCATTTTTGTCACTTAAGAATGAAATATTAAACCAGAACCCCAATTTCACGATTAAAAAGGCTTAACCCTTTTTATAATTTGACTGTTTTAACTAAAGATATACTTAATACTTAATCCCTAATTCCTTTAGAAAAATACTTATTTTACACCTCAATTTTCCCCTCCTCCTTCACAGTACAGTACAAGTGAACAGCAACACCCAATTACTGAGCAGAGATGATATTCTTGTCGTTTCAGGAAAAGACTGGCAATGCCATCTACAACAGAAATGTGAGCACCAGTTCAATTTAATTAAGAGCTAATTGCTGATACTGATTTGCAAAGGAGATAACAATAAAAGAGAAGGGTGAAAATAAGAGAGACAAGGAAAAGATAAGAAAAATATATAATACACTTCCCTTTACAACACCAACTGGCCTAAAGCACTGGATTTTAAGTAAAGAAAGCACAGTTCTATTATTTCATGGATAAAGCTGTTTTCCTATTTCTAAAAAGTATTTCCAACTGGATTTTAAAAATTAAAACATGCTTCCATAGTAAAAAGTTCACATACAAAAAATAATAGTGTAATTGAAATGCTGTAAACAGTCTCAGGATTTCAAAGCAGACCTTAATAATCTTTTATATTTTGGGGTGATAAAACAAATTTTAATTTTTAATTTTTAATACAGAAATCAAAATGGAATATGATAAAATGTAAGAGAAAAAGGAATTAAAAATAGTTGCATGAAATACAATGTACCTATAGAGGAATATTCTTTCAATGTTCAAATAAGGCTCCTTCCAAACTGGTTAAGCTTTTAATTTCATCCAGTGGGCATTACAAAACTCTTAACAACTAGATAATAATAATGAAACTTACCTTGCAGATTCTGGGTGCACCAAAGGCAGGCACATGGTGTCATAGTAAACACTCAGCAAAACCCTCCCCCATTTTAAAAAGCAGCATGTTTAAAAGCTCTGGCTTTGCCTGGACTTAGAAACAGGTTCCTCCATCATTGTAACAGCCTTGTGACCTTAGGGAAATTAAACTCTCCATAGCCTCTATTCCCTTCCCTGTAAAATGGGGACAATTCCTAATGAAAAAACTGCTGAGATTTAGTGAAATAAGTCAAAAGACAGTCTAGTCAAGTACTGTACTATGCTTGGCATGTGGTATGCCCTCGCAGCCCACTGTTATGTAGTGCCTAGCAAAGGAAGGCATTCCCTCCATAAATATTTACTTAATGAAGTACACAAGGTCTGTCCAATTTTAAATAGCTTTTCCTTAGTTCAAATCCACCTTGTCCTTATCAACAACCTCACTTTTATCACTAGTGTTATTACTACATGTGGAAACTGATCTTTAATCAATATCTCAGGCTCCTTTTTGAGAGAATGATTCTGTTTATCAATGAGCTGCTTCAGAAATGAGATTACTTGAATTCATCTTCATTTTGAAAATTTTTATTCCAAAAAGAGAAAAAGTTCATATATGTGTATATCATATAAAATCAGTGCACTGATGAAAAAGATGAAAAAGCCCAAGATTAAATTACACAGCTCTAATGAAGTTTATGCCCATCTCATAAACACTGGGAAGAAAAGTTTAAGCCATAAACCATTTTATGGCTAATGACTTTGAGAGCCAGAGGATTTTAGTAATACCACATGAAAAGGTTTCCAACAGCATTTTCACATTTTCTCTAAAACACCACGTTTAAAGTTCTGGAAGGACTGAAAGATGCTATGTTGACAAATACTATGTCAAAATTGGATCCTATGACGGTACCAACTGGATAATAATAATGCATTCCGTCTACACTACCATCTACTCTATCCATACCATGCCCAGGCCTGGTTACTGCTCATATTGCTAAGAATTCGAAAAACCATTTCACTGACTTCTGTTCCACACAATACCGGCCATAATCCTGGACAACTCGAATATCAATACAGATAAGATTTCCTCAAACTCTTCGATAAGGACCTTGGTATCCTCAATCCTCGGTCTCTTGAACAGCTATGTCACTTGAGTCATCCACAACCACTCAGGACACTTGCTCATACAAATTGCAAATATGCATCCACCCATCCCACCTCTGGACTGTCTTTTGTTAATTGCTCCCAGGGTAATACTCTGGGACCCTACACTTTTTTTCTGCAATTAAGTCAACCAATCTTCTTCTTTATGAATTCTAGTCTTCTAGTCTTAGATCTTCCCCACACCAAAAATTTTTATGTCTTCCTGCTATTTTCCTCTAAAAGCTTTTAAATAGTATTCTATATGTATCCTTCTAGAATTTTAGTCTGTGAATTGATATAAAGTTCCAGACTGCTTTTATAAGGCTCTGTACAACTGTAAAGTCATACACCCCATCCTACTCTGACAATTTTAAACGACCTTGTCACCACCAGTCCTTACTTCTTCCAAAGCAGCAGTCTCACAACCAACCTTGAAATTACCTATTAATTCAACCACACACTGTCCCCATCTATGCTTTTAGGCTGGTAAGTTAAAAAAAAAAAATCATCCATATCCCCTATACCACATTGCCACACTTAAGCAGTGATCAAAAAAACTTGACAGGGGCCGGAGATTTAGCTCAGTGGTTCCACCAGCTTTCCCGCTGCCTGCCTTGCAAGCACAAGGTCCCAAGTTCAATCCCAGGTGCCAAAAAAAAAAAAAAAGCTGGACAGGACCCAAGCATAGTAATACACACCTGTAATACCAGCACTCTGGGAGGGTAAGGCAGGAGAATCACAAATTCAAGCCCAGCCTTGGCAACTAATGAAAACTTGTCTCATAAAAACCAGGTGTAGGAGGATGTAGATCAGTGCAAACGCCCTGGGTTCAATCCACAGTACCATACAAAATAAATAACTAAGCAAGCAAGCCTGAGCAGTAGCTCAGCTTCTACAGCTGTCAGCCTTTAAACAATACTTTACTGTTCTGGTCAAGCCTGCTGTTTATTAGCTATATGATCTTGTGCAAGTCAATTAAACTCTCACCCAAAAAAAACTAAACCCAAAAAACAAAAAACCTTTACCACTGACCTCAAGATCCCATTCCTACTCCCATTTAAAGACATTTCACACAGAAAATAAGCATGTGGTTCCTCTGTGCTTGGAATAAATATATTTTAAATTTCAGTTAATTTAATCATAATTGTGTTTTTCAATTTAAATAACATTACAGGAAGCCAAAGTTTTATTCATTTATTTAAGGGACAGGGTCTCACTATGTTGCCCAAACTGGCCCTGAACTCCTGGGCTCAAAGCAATCCTCCTGCATCACCCTCCAGAGCAGCCGGGACTATTGGAGCACATCATCATGCTCAGCTATTATTTATTCTTTTAATGCTTTTGTTTTTGTAACTCTCCTCCTAACTCTGCATTCTTCATGGAATCATCTTCCACTCAGCCCTTAAATGCTAGAGATACCTGTAGGACCCTCCCAATCCTTCTACCTACACCTTTGACAAGAACAGCGAACAATAAAGGGCAATGGTGATGACTGTACATGAAGTGCCAGCCCAATCCAATACTCCTGCGTTCCCAAAATCACATATCCTATAACCTCTACTAGACATTTTCTCTCAGTCACTAAATGCCTTGAACACAATGTCTAAAACTGAACTCAGATAGAGACTTTAACAACTCACAAAGAGCCAGGCATACACACTTACTTGATAACTTTACTATCTTCTTAGCTTATTCCAGTTTCTTGAATTAGTGTTAAAGTTACAATACAACTACGTTAGTTTCCTTTTCTTAAATGTACATTTCCAGATACACATAGGTAAACCATATGAATTTACAAAAGAAAAATCTGAAGTCAGATGTGGTGGTGCATGCCTTTGACCCCAGCACTGTGGGAGTCTGATGTTATTTGAGCCCAGCCTGGACAATTTACAAAGACTGTTCCAAGGTTTTAAAAAAAGAGCTGGGGATGTAGGTTAGTATGAAGACCCTGGATTCATCTCTTATACTGCAGAATGAAGGAGAAGTAATCTGAAGAAAAAAAGATAAACTAGAGTCAGTCTTCACCTTCTCCAAAAGACTACTTACTGTCTGAGATCTATAGTTAAACTTCCACAGACCTTAGCAACCCTAGCAGAACATGGCAGCTCCTCCCACCCCCAGTACTCTGTGCTGAGTTACATCCCCAGCCTGTTTTTTATTTTGAGACAGGGTCTCACTAAATTGCCCAAGCTGGGCTTGAACCTGTGATCCTCTTGTCTCATCCTCCCAGAGTGCTGGGATTATCAGCATGCACCACCATGCCCATTTTATTTATCACCTTGTATACCGAAAAGAAAGAGGGAAGGAGGCCAGCCAGCCAGTCAATTCATTGATATTTCTCCACACATTCTCTTGAATCTATGCAATTGAAGACCTTCCTCATGATATCCTTTTGTTCTCATTTTTATTCACACCTTAAAAGATGCTAAAATTTCTTGTGAGAGGAATAAATTAACTCTCCAGGAACACTTAAGGCTAAGATCCAATGCCCAAGAACCCTGACCAAGAGCAGAGGATCACCAGTAACTATTGTCAAATGAAGTCCAATAACAGAGGTGCCTCAAAAATGCAGCCCTGATTCCACCTAGCCGTGTAAGAATGATGGCATCAGAACAAACAGGGATGTCATGCACATGTGCTCCTTTGTCATTTCCATATTAGAAGTTCAACTTGAGGACTCCGACTTTTGTGACACAGAAATTTAAAGACACACTAACCAGGCAGGTAAGTTCTACCTAAATTCTGAAGATAATTTAATAAACTTCCTTTCACTTGCTAAATTCTTTATGTGATCATCTACAAACCTGATTTTACTTGGGGGGTACATAAGGAATTTTTAAAAATTGCTAACATATTTATGTAGAGCCACTTAGGCTGGAAGGAACAAATTATGTGCTGAGGTCATACATTAATAAGAAAATGCCTCAACGGGCCTCAAAACCAGAATCTTCTTGAGGAGATGGAAGAGTTCCTAAAATATAGTTATGTAACCAGGTGCTCAGTAGGCTCTACCATTATATTCCACCATGCCGGGGGTAGGTACCACTCAACTCTGGTACCATTTTTCCAGTCATTACCAATTAACTGTTTCCCTCTCCATTTCACACATTCATAACTCTACTGCCTCTGGATGCATGCTTATGGTCTAATCTCTTGATACCTCCTAAGCCTAGGAGCATCTTGTAGGGGCTCCCACTGAAATACAAAAGGGCTATGGAGGCTTTCCTGGCTCTTCTGACAATTTCTGATGCTAGCATCTGAAGTCATGTATTGAGGTCCTGCCTTGAAACTCAAGGGACTGACAAGTCCTCTGAGTCAGGAGGGAATTAACTGACCGACATCTCAAAAGGCAGTCTAGGCTAAAAGTGTGCCCTTGCTATCCCAGTGTTCATCATCTGCTAAGGTCTCTGTGAAGTCTCTGTTAGGACAATACATTAAAAAGCAAAACTTGTGCAAATATAAAAATAAATCATTAATTAGCAAAGCATTCAAACAACTGTCCCTGATTACCACTAATCTCTATTCCCGTCCTTCAAAACCATTCTTCATCAGTCTCGCACATTTCAATAATTCAACAAAATGCAAATCCAGAACAAAGTGAAAACTGAAAACCCACAAATGATGGAAGATTTAATGAAACTGATAAGAGATACTAAGGCTATGCTAGAACCTCAGGCAAACCACTGAGAAATGAGATCAGAGGTTAGGTGGTAACTGAAGAGGAAAATCAATACAGGAAAATAATATGCTAAATGATGATTTATTTGATTATCAGAGACCAAAAGAAGAAAAATAATAGAACCCTTAAATAATTGGCAAAACTGCTCATTATGACTATATCATAACCTCAAAGATGTCCAATCATGTCATTATACAACTTATGATACATTTTTAGTATGAAAATGCATGCCCCCCAAAAATCAACCCTTGATACATTCCTCATGCATTACAACTTAAATTTCATTAAAAACTACCTTCAGATTTGCATTTCCTTTTTCAAAATAAATTCCCATTGTCACCCCTCACTTAAAAGTAGTCTCTTTCCAGTATCAACTTTCCTCCTGCTATAATGCCAAACGGGGCCCTCCTCACACTGGTAGGTTTCTGTTTAGAACTTCCAAGGCAGCTCCTGTGCCACTTATCAGAAACTTTGTCTACTACAGGAAATGTTTTTCTTCTGTCAATTTTTAAATTATTATTCTAAGTACAATTTATTACCAAAGAAAAGTGAATCAGATCCTCCCAAATTAGGATTCCTAACCTCCCTCACTTCCAGCTCCAGGAAAGCATAGCAGAAAGCTACCCAGAGGGCAGAGAAACCTGCTCAGACTGGCTCTACCAGCCCAGAATCCAGATCATTCAGCCTAAACACTGTGTGAGATACCCTAAAACTTCTGCACTTCATCAGACAGAATTTCTTGCAGTGTTTTGGGATGTTGTAGAATTTCAGGAACTAAATTTTTTAAATGTATTAAAATTGTAAAAATAGGAATGTTGAACTAAATTGCTAGCTTTATTGGCCTCACTATGGTTGCTCTCTATTAGCAATGAAATGTAATGCAACTAATTCCTGAAAACTGTTAGAGGTTTCTCACCACCAGGAAGTATCATTAATAGTTAATCCAGCCTCTCAACAGAACCAAAGCACTCTGATCCTTACTGTTGGCAAGACAGAGGAAGTAACACAAGCTCTTAAATAACTGGGAACTGCTACGCTCAACGTGACAGCCAATGCTCTATTCACCATATGGTAAAGTTTTTTGTTACTCTTGTAAGTTATCATTTGTATTTTCTGATACAACATAAAAACTTTAGAAATTATAGATTTTCCAGAAAAAGGAAGTATTTTAAATCCCAACTTACACAGAGCTTTTTCATATTGGATATTAACATAACCACAAATACTTTGTTCTCTAATACTGTGACTCATAAAGTCATAAATTATTTTAATTTCATTTAGTTTTTGTATATAAAAGACTATGGGGCTAGGGCAGAGCCCTAGTGGCAGAGCATGCACAAGGCACTAGGTTTGATCTCCAATGCCACAAAAAACAATAAGTAAGCCAGCAAACTGAATTCAAGGCAAAATCCTTTGGGAAGCCAAACAATCTCAAAAACAAAATTCACTAGGTCCAGACATTGCAAAATTTTTGTCGAAGACTATTTACATGTATAGGAAAACAAGTTGTATCAAAATAAGCTTCTTTATAAGGTTTAAGAAAAAATAACTGTCCCGGGCCAGGGATTTAGCTCAGTGGTTTTGCCACCTGCTGCACAAGCACAAGTACCCAAGTTCAATCCCCTGTACCAAAAAAAAAAAAAAACTGTCCCTAAATTCCAATTCACATTAACTTTAAAACCTTGGGGGAAGAAGACTGATAAGATAATAGTCTAATTTTTCCCTCTTACATTTCTCAGCACCAATAGGTTAGAAGGTAGGTGCTACTCTGGGATAGGAGGTGAGGGTCACAAAAATAGGGAATATGATTGATTTTACTTGAACCATCAGGGTTCATGAACTCACTTAATCCTGGCAACAGCTGTAAGAAGATAGGTTCCTAATACAACTTGCATTCAACATAAGATCTGAAAGTTGGAGAAATTTGCTCAAACAGGGTTTCATGGCTCAAGCCTGAATCCTCGGCTACTAGGTGGGTTAAAGCAGAAGGATCACCTGAGCCTAGGACCAGCATGGGCAATACAGTGAAGTCCTGACAAAAAAACAAACAAACAAACAACAACAAAAACCCAGAAACTTGTTCAGGATTCCAGAGCCAAACAACTCCAATTAAAAATTATGATGCTCCAATTATAAAAGCATCAAAATGAAAAAAAATAAGCTGGGCATGATGGTGCATACCTGTAATCCCAGCACTCAGGAGGCTGAGGCAGGAGATTCACCCCAAGTTCAAAGCCAGCCTGAATTACACAGTGAGACCCTACCTCAAAAAGTAAACAAACAAAAACTGTGACCTACATAAATGGAAAGATACTCAGGTGATTGTATACTGTAAGATTTAAAATATTAAGATGACAATATTCCTCAAATTAATCAACAGATCTGACACAATGCATATCAAAATCTCAAATGCCTTGTGAGTGTGTGTGTGTGCGCGTGCGCGCACAGAAGTGGACAGACTGGTTCTAAAATTCATACGAAAGTACAGGATACTGAATAACCAAAACAATCTTGAAAAAAGAATGAAATTGGAACATTCTCAGTGACTGACTTCAAAACTTACCACAAAGCTACAGTAACCAAAACAAGTATAAAACTGGTCTAAGGACAGACATTTGCATCAATGGAATAGAACTAAAAGTCCAGAAATAAAGCCATACAGAACAATAAACTGATTTTCAACAAGTCTGCCAGGATCATTCAATGCGAAAACAGTCTCCTCAACAAATGGTATAAAGCAACTGGATATGCACATGCAAAAGAATGAACCCAGACTCTTGCTCACATCATACTCAAAAAGTTACTAAAAATGGATTAAAAACCTAAATACAAGAGCTAAAACTGTAAAACTCTTAAGGGAAGAAACAAGTATAAATCTTCATAACTTCTGATGGGGCTACATCTTCTTAGATATGACAAGAAAAGGACAAGACACAATAAATAAACAATAAAAATTTAAAGTTTTTGTGAGTAAAATATATTACCAAAATTCAAAAATGAGAGAAAAAAACATTTGCAAATTGCGTATCTGATAAAGGTCTAGCGTCTAGAATATATACTGAACTCTTACAACTCAACTTTTAAAAGCAACAAAAAACAAAGTTGGGCAAAGGACTTACATAGACATTTCCCCCAAAGAACTGGAATAAGTATATGAAAAGATGCTCAACATCATTTGTCATTAGAAATGTAAATCAAAACAATAAAATATTATTTCATACCACCAGGATGAATACAATCAAAAAGATAACAGAACATCCACACTTTAGAGCCCTTCTATGTGGCTGTGCAGAATGTAAAAATTGTGTGGCTGTTTGGAAACAGCTTGGCAGCTCCTTCTGAGAGCTTGACAAAGGGCTACCATAACTCAACAATTCATAACTCAAGAGAACTTAAAACCTATGTTCCTACTGGTCACACAAAAACTTGGACACAAATGTTTATCACACTGGTACCCATAATAATCAAAAAATTTAAAAAGAAACAAAAACCATGTTCACCAACTGATGAATGATAAAACAAAATGGAGTATAGCTACACATAAAAGAAATGAAGTACATTAGGCTAAGTCAGAGAAGCCAGAAACAAAACACATGACTCCATGTTAACAAAATGTCCAGGATAGGGAAATTCATAGAAACAAAGTAGATGATAAGTGGCTGCCAAGGGCTGAGGCAGGGTGGAACAGGATTTGGGAGTGTCTCCTAACACACAGAAGTTTCTTTTTGGGGTGATGAAAAAGGCTTTAGAATTATATAATGGTAATGGTGGCACAATATTGTGACTGCTAAAAACTAATGGATTATAATTGTGGAATTTAAAGTGGTGAAAATTTATTTGAATGTTTTTCTCAACTTAAAAAAAAAAGCAATTCCAGCATTAGTATTTAGCCAAGCCAGGCTAAGAATCCAGGGGTTTAACTGCAAAGTGGAACTCCGTAGCTGTCCTGTGGGGCCAGCAAGGAGGATATGACCACTCTGAGTAATCAAGAGGGCAGCGGGGCTTGGTTTTGAAAATCAGAAGGACTTTTCCAGGTGAAAAAAGGGAGGCTTGAGCCCACTCCCAGCACAAAAATAGTGCAAGCAAAACTAGAACGATTTACATGTGCACCACTTGTGGTTTTCTGTTGTGGTTCTGGTTTAGTTTGGTTTTTTGAGATAGGGTCTCACTATGTAGTCCAGGCTGACTTCAACCTCTCGGCAATCCTCCAGTCTCAGCCTCCCAAGTACTAGGATTCTAGGCGTGTGCCACCATGCCTGGCTCACCACTTGTTTTATTAGTTGGCAGGAGTTAAGAAGAAACAGCCAGGGGGCCGGGGATTTATCTTAGTGGTGCCGCCGCCTGCCTTGAAAGTGCAAGGTCCTGAGTTCAATCCCCAGTACCAAAAAAAGAAGATACTGGCAGGGAATGAAAGCAGAGATACTAGCAGAGGATGTTCTATGCTGGTTTATCATAAGGTTATAAAAGCAAAATGAAAATAAAAGATTCAACAGGTGAATAAAATTTAAAAGCATATTTTAAAAAATTATATGCTGTTAGAAAATATTAAACTACATGGAACTATTTATACGGCTTGTCAATTCATCACACTTCATTTTTTGTCTGTACACCCACACAGTATCCCCTCAGAAACTTTGCCAATTATCACTTCTCTCATTTGTAAATCCTAAAATTCTCACCTCAATCATCAGTTGTCTCTTATTTCTGTCTAAAAAAAAAAAACTTTCACAGAGGCAAGCCATAGTAAAGTCTATTTCCAAGGCTTTGTTGCTTTTACAAAAACAGCTTTGGCAAAATAGACAAAGTCTACTTTATTCTAGTCTCATTGTCTTTGAGGCTGTTACCAAGAACATAAATAGGAATCTGAACTAATTCTCCACCTTACTGTTGATTCTTATTGTTGCTTGTGGTACAGGGGACTAAATGAATGCAGGGCCTCTGCACTCAGCTACACCCACAGCTCTTTTTGTTACTTGTTCTAAGGCGGGGTCTTGCTAACGCACAAAACTGCCTAGGCTGGGCCTGAACTCACAATCCTCCTTCCTTGGCCTCCCAAGTTTGTTTTTGTTTTGTTTTATTTTGTTTTAAAGCATAACATATTTATTTATTTTTGGTGGTGCTGGGAATTAAACCCAAGGCCTGTGTATTTAGACAAGTGCTGTACCCCTGAACGACGACATCAGGGTCCTATAGAGGAGTTGTCTTTTTTTTCACAGTACAGCATTTACTGGTACATTGCAGGCAGGCAAAAATCAACATACAGAGCCTAAAACAGACAGAAAACAAGTCTTAGTTTTGTTTTATCAAAGCAACCTTGAAAAAAGTGACCTTGAATCAGTATTCCAGAACTCAAGGTCTTCATCATTATCATTTTTAGCCATATATTGAGTAGCTGGTTTCCAATCACATAAAAACAATTATTTTAAACATGAAATAATGCCTGAGGATAAAAATATTAGGATTAGCCCAGCCTGAACAACTCAGCAAGACCTTATCTCAAAATAAAAAAAGGGGCTATGGATGCAGCTCAATGCAAATTTCAAGTACCACCAAAAAAAAATTTTCATAACTGTATTTGTAGTAAACAGAAACAATACTGACAACCAATCATAATGTGTCCAGCATAATTCTATTTACTTTAATATATATAATGACTCATTTATTTGGTTTTTGGGTTGTTTGGTTTGGTTTTTTGAGGCAGGGCTTCCTGTATAGTTCAGGCTGGCCTTGAACTCATGGTGACCTCCAATTCCTGGTGATCCTCTGCCTTCTTGTTTTGTTTTGTTTTTGGTACCGGGGATCGAACTTGGGACCTTGCATTTGCAAGGCAGGTGGCAGAACCACTGAGCTAAATCCCCGGCCCTCCTCTTGCCTTCTTGCGATCACACTCAACAGGTGTGCACCACCTCACCCAGCTCCAGAATACATCTTAATGTTGTCATATCACTATCAATGTTATCATTATCCTCATTTTACAGATAAGGAAACTGAGGCCCAGAAAGACTAAGTAACTTGCCAAGGCTCATACAGCTACAAAAGTGGAAGTGAAATTTAAACCCATGTGATCTATGCACAGGGTTTAGGCTCTCAACCATTATGATGCATACTTCTCTACCTTCAAATGTCCTGAAATTTTTTAATATGTTTAAACCAGGTGTGGTGGTACACACATATAATACCAATCACTCAGGAGACTGACACAGGAGTACTGCAAGTTTAGCCTGAGCAAGTAGCAAGAGCTGTCTCAAATTTTAAAAAAATAATGTAAAGGGCTAATATGTAGCCCAGTGCTCCCTGGGTTCAATCTCCAGTACTACTCCCAAAAAAGAAAAAAAAAGTTTGCACACTTATATTCATAATACTTATAAAAGCTATAACACAATTCTACAAATCTAGTCCTACTCAGACCAAATATGTATAATCTTGACACTTGCATTCAAAGAAAATTTCTGTTCCCCCTGTCAATCTTAATCATTTATTAGATATTTACACTGTGCTAAGTGGTTAGAGGAATAAAGTCACTAATTTACATTAGGTCTAAAAATCAAATGTTTCTGCTGTATTTCACAGCATTTCACAGGGAAACCTAGGCAAAATCTGGGCATTGTAAGAAAGTCTCAGAACATATCCCTTTTACTTAACATTTCTCATGTAGGAAGGCCAGATGTACCCACTCACAGACCCAGTTAATCACTCTTTTTGAGTGGTGATACCTAGGAAGTCCTACAGGTAATTCTGATGCACATCTAGTGTGCAGAATCACAGGTTTTACACTAGTTCTTCGTCTATCTCCCCATCTACATTTCTTTCATTGTACATACACAATTCATTCCATAAGCACAATTAGCTAACCATACCAAACAATATACTATTGAATTAAATATGGAGAATGCTAGCTATGTGCAGCAATTCTACTTCTTCCAAATTTACCCTAGAAAAACACACATGTGCCTTAGGAGAATCACACCAAAATCTTCAACATAGTGCCATATGCAACAGCAAGTCACAGATAACAACCCAGTAGTATAAATGAACTATGGTACATTCAAAATACACACCATTTGAGGCCAGGCGTGGTGGAGCACACCTGTAATCACAGCACTCAGGAGGCTGAGGCAGGAGGATCATTGAGAGTTTGAGGCCAGCCTGAGTTACACAGCGAGACCCTGTCTTGAAAAGAATGAGGTAGGTCCCCATGTACTAACAGAGAAAGATATCCGAAACATAACTCTACCCAAATAAAAAATTAGAGCTTGCAAAATTCAATACCATTTTTGTTATATATATATATATATATATATATTTCACAAGTGCTTATCTATGTATATATGTAAATGAAACATTGTTTTGTTTTTTTGGTACCAGGGATTGAACTCCAGACCTTGCGCTTGAGGCAGGAGTGGGACCACTGAGCTAAATCCCTGACCCAATGAAAGATAATGCTAAGGAAAAATATATTCAATAACATTAGAAAAAAATTTTCCTTATTTCTTAGGATGGACATGGAATGTATAATATAGGCAGGGATAGTTCACTCTTTTTTTAGACTTTAATTTTTTTACAGGTTTGATTATGTAATTTTAAAAAAAATTTTGGGGGGGGGTACGGGGGTCAAACTCAGGACCTTGTGCTCACAAGACAGGCGCTGGAACCACTGAGCTAAGTCCCCAGACCCTTAAAAATTATTTTTAAAGTAATATTAAGACTAAAGGATGCCCCATTTAAAATATATCCCTTTTGGTATACAGCTTTCAAATGGACACTATGCAAAAAGACTGCCATCACACCATTATAAATAGTCTCCAAAATCTCAATTTTCACTTCAAATTCACAGTTTAATCAAGGTCAAAGCAATGTTCTATTGAAACTGTGAGAGTGTTATACCAGAGGAAGGAAAAAAAAGAACAACCAAATTTTTCTGACATTGTTGTACCATTAAAAAGAGAGTCATATGGAGGTTGTACAAGTGGCATTTCTAAAAACACCAGCTTCACAAACTAAATTCAGGCTGTCCCTTCTACTTCCATCCATAGCAGGCTCTTCTTATAACAAAACAAAATTGCCATATCAGTGAGCTAAAAAAAAAAAAACTATCTTTAAAAGTTATTAATTAAGTACCCCATTAAAGAACAAGCCTCTATGGGGCTGGGGATTTAGCTCAGAGGTTTCGTCGCCTGCTGTGCAAGCGCAAGGACCCAAGTTCGATCCCCGGTACCTAAAAGAAAAAAAAAAGAACAAGCCTCTACTACAAAGACACGCCACCTTCTATAGAAGAGCAGGTCCAATAGCTGGGAGTGCAGGAGAAAAACCCAACTCTGTAAGGAAAACCAGTGCACAGGTCTTCTTGTGCTAGCCCATGCCAAGGAAGGAAACCTGTGCTCAAGAAGCTGGTGTCCAATGCCCGGGCACTAAACCAGGAAGAAACACACCACAAAACAGCCACAGGTGTGGTGGTGCTCTCCTGTAAATCCCAACACTGGGGAGAATGAGACAGCAAGATCATTGCGAGTTTCCGGCCAGCCTGAGCTACATCAGTTCAAGGCTAGCCTGAATTAGAGAGCAAAACCCTATCTCAAAAAAGCAAACAAAAATTTCTTACATTTTCCTGTGATTTTTGAAACTAAACCATTGTGTGTCTTGTTATGTCCTAGTTGAGCTGTTGCTCAGAAGCTTCCTTTGGGAAGAGGTGGAACAAATGTGTCTGTTCCCTTGTTGCCTGCTGAAGGGGGCCCAGAGGACTGCTGGGACTGGGTTTGGTACACACGTGTTTGGCCCTTTCTGTAGTTGATGCTGTAAACTCTATGGCTTTTTTTTTAATTCATGTTTTTATTTAGTACTAGAGATCCAATACACTTTTTTTTTTTGGTACAGGGGATCGAACTCAGGTCCTTGCAGGGCAGGCGCCAGAACCACTGAGCTAAATCCCCGGCCCCCAATACACTTTTTTAACCCAATCAACAAAACCACAAAAACAAAAAAACAGCCACAATAATAGAAGTAAATGTAAAACAGCTCAAGAACAGAACATCAACAAATTCTAGTCTTTTCTTTTGTAATAACCTCCTTCCAGTCATGTTATCTATTTTAATAACAAAATAGTTCTTCAATATTCCTCAATCTATCATTAAATAAATTAGCCAATATATTTTCACTCATCTAAAGTACCCAAGTTTTTTTGTCTTTGAAACTGCACCTAACTCTATCTGAAATTTGGACTGAGATTATTTTCCTTAATAAAATGGAATAAACTGGGAATGGTGGTGCGTGCCTGTAATCCTAGCACTTGGAGAGGCTGAGGGAGGAGGAGGATCACAAATTCAAGCCCAACCTGGGCAACATGTAACTTAGCAAGACCCTGTCTCAAAATAAATAATAAAAGGACTAGGGATGTAGCTCAGTGCAAAGTCCCTAAATTCAATTCTTAGCACATACATACATACCAGTATCTACACTACTGATAATGTCCTTGAGTTAAAGAGTGGATGTACAGTGCTCACTTCGGCAGCACATATACTAAAAAAGAGTGGATGTACAGGTACCTATTCTGTTATACTTTATATCTACATACTTTGTGTATCACATACATGAAAATTTCACAATTTAAAAATAGCTGAACCAGAAAAATAACAGAGAGATGTGCTGGGGCAAAGGCAGAACACTCTTTATCCTACTATGACTGCCCAGTCATCTGCCATTTTTCCATGGTTCTTACTGTGTGGTTTCTGTCTCATTTCCTCCTCTAAAATGCAGGTAAGCCTCAGCTACCAAGGCTTCAAGAAATGAGTGATTCTAGACAGTCAATGTCCCTCACAGCTGGACGACTGCAGAACTTCACTTTATGTACGCCAACTAGCTTGAAACACTGGCATCTGATTCAGTGCAAACAGAGAAAGGGCTCCTGGCACTCACGGCCTTCAGTCACAGGCCCAGCCCCGATGTTCTCAGGGCCTCCGAAAACCAGCTGAGGGTCTGCTTCAGCACCAACGGCCCAGGCTCGGTGGTGTTTTTGCTTGCTTTGTGTTTCACCCCCTACAGTCAGACTATCTGCCTTGCTACTACATGCCTGCAAATCCACTTGCCGACTGGAACCTGCTGAGAAAACTATACACAGGTATCTCCCACTCTGTACATAATGTTTCCCTTAAACTATCTATGGCACTGGAATGTTTAAGGATCCCATAAAGTAAATTCCAGTCCTGCTCTTTTGAGGATCCCACTGCCTTGATATACCTCCTTCTCCTTGAGCATCTGCTTCTTTCCCAAGTGATCAGTGCTATAACTGCAGCTTGCACATGGAATATAAAAGTATTTCAAGCTCCTTCCTATTATGGCACAAAGCCTTCACACTTAGCTACATCGCTAGGTTTTTTTACTTGGCGGGGGGCTAAATTCCTCAGGCTGGGCTTTAACTTGTAATCACTGGGACCACTGACATGCACTACCACCACCACTTCTGGCAAAAATCACCCTTGAATTAACAAGCAGTACATACTTTTATCTTTATCTTCATAAAAACATCATTGGTATCTGGCACAGTGGTTCATAACTGTAATCCCAGGTACTCATGAGGCTGAGGCAGGAGGATTCCAAGTTCAAGGCCAGCCTGGGTGACTTAGTGAGACTCTGTCTCAAAAATTAAAAACAGGTCAAAAAAAAAAATTAAAAACAGGTCTCAGGGTAAATCTCAGTAGTAGAGCACCTGCCTTGGCAACCATGAGCTCCTGGGTCCAATCCCCAACACCACAAAAAATACGTAAAATAAAATGTAAAAAGTTTAGAAGTGGAGTGAGGATGTGAGTCAGTGTTCCCTAGGTTCAATCTCCAGCATGAGTGGTGATGGGGATTATCTCCACTTCACAGATTGGAGGGGGAGGAGCCCTAAAATAAAAGGTAACAACGTGTATAAGGTATCCAGCTAGTAAATGCCAGAGCAGAACTTGGCCTTGGTCTATCCAACTTTAAAAAGAATGTTACTAAGAGCCAGGGATTTAGCTCAGTGGTGCCAGCACCTGCCTTGCAAACAAAAGGTCCTGAGTTCCAGCCCCGGTACTGAGGGAAAAAGAAAAAAACAATTTTACTAATATCTACAGTGACTTGCCAGCCCCACTCAACTGATCTCCCAGTTTTAGAAATCCAATTCTTCTCAGGCAATGATTTATCCTACTTTTTCTGCCCAGGCTGTACTGTCCTCAAGATGCTGGACTGCCTGTGGACCATGAGAACTCGGCCAGGACATACATCCAATCAGAGAACTGCATCCCAAAGGGCTGCAGTGGGTTCCACCTGTCTATGCTCTCCCCTCAGTCCCTAATCCCTGGCAGCCAGAGCAGGCTGAGAGAATGGCTGGCATCACTCAGGCACACGGCACCCTCCACATTCAATGAACAAAAAGGGAAAAACCTCAGCTTCCGGAAACCATTTTTTATCCTGTCCCATAGAACCAACCAGAAATTTCTGTTCCAATTCTACGCATCACTCAAAATCTTCTACTCAAAATGTTACGTTTCATCTAGCAATGCAAAATTTACAGTAACAGCAAAGTTATGTACCAGCACTGTATTTCAATGTCAAAAATCCTGTCAAAAGTCCCTGGGCCTTTTCTTCAGAGGTTCCAGTGAAAAGAAATTCATAGTGAAGTATTTCTTCTCTAAAAGCTCCCATTCTTTGTAAGTTTGATGCAAAGGAAAAGCTATAACCTGGACCTTTGTCACTTTTCATCCTTGCTGTTTGTATAGCTTATGCCTAAATTCTTCCCTAGGATTACCATTCAGTAACTATTTTAATATATTTTAGTTTTGTTTATATACAATATTTAATTTTAATATAAAGTTATGTTATATAAAAACAAGTATATAAATCTGTTAATGTGTTACATATATATATTTGGGGGGGGAGGTACCAGGGATCGAACTTGGGTCCTTGCACTTGTGCAGCAGGCGGCGAAACCACTGAGCTAAATCCCCGGCTACATATATTTTAATTAAATTATTTCAAAGACTACATATGATACCATTATGGATATATTAGGTTAAATATATTATTAAAATTTTATGTACATACAATAAAATATTATTCAGCCACAAAAATGCATTTAAGTCTGACACATGCTACAACCTAGATAAACCTTGAAAACATCATGCTAAGTAAAACAAGCCCAACACAACAGAAATAATATTGTTTAACTCCACTTATCTGTGATACTGAGAATAAGAAAACTCCATACAGAGAAGCAGCAGAATAAAGGTTGGAAAGGGAAATGAGTTATTGTTTCATTGTTATAGGACTTCTGTTTGGGATAATTAAATTTTTCTAGAAATAGTGGTCATAGTTACACAACAATGTGAATGTATCTAATGTCACTAAATGGTACACTTTAAAGTGGTTAGGGCTGGGGATTTAGCTCAGTGGTGCCACTGCCTGCCTTGTAAGCATAAGGTCCTGAGTTCAATCTCTGGTATTACAAAAAAAAAAAAAAAAGTGGTTAAAGCACGGGGGTGGGGGCTGGGGATGTAACTCAGTGGTGCTGCACCTGCCTGACAAGAGCAAGGTCCTGAGTTTGATTCCAGTACCAGGGAAAAAATGGTTAAAGTCGGGCATGATAGCACATGCCTATAATCCCAGCACAAGGCAGGAGAAGCACCCTGAGTTCAAGGGCAGCTGGGGCTACATAGTGAGAGTTCAAGGCCAGCCTGAATTAGACACTGTCTCAAAAAAGGCAAAAGACCCAAGTTTAAAGTGCTTACAATGGTAAGCATTTTGTTGTGTGTATTTTTACTACAATTTAAAATCACCTATGTGGCCAGGTATGGTGTGGCGCTTGCCTGTGATCCCAGCACTTGGGAAGCTGATGCAGTAGGACTGCTGGGAGTTCAAGGCCAGCCTGAACTACATAGCGAGTCCTTGTCTTGAAAAACTAAACTAAACTAACCTATGTGGTTTGTAGGATATTTCTGCGAGGTAGCACCATTCTAGACACCAGGTTCAGACTCCAAAGCAAAGAAAACCTATACAGGAGAAGAAGCTGCAAAATGTCACCTGAAATTCTAAGTACAGACAAGATATAAACACTGCTGTCAGAACACTTCATAGCTTCCTTAAGTACCTTTAATGAACACTACCCAAGTTAACCCCACAAGGAGAACAATCTGGTAAATTGGTTAGCTATCATCACTGTATTTTCTCCTAGTAGAATGGATCAAATGAGCGCAAGAACACTTTGCGCAACCTCACAGCCATTTCCACAAACCATCCCACAACACAATCAGCTTTGAAAAGAGGGCACTCCTCTCTATAAAAGACACAATTTTACAAAAGTGATACAGTACACAGAGAAGCAAACAAGTTGATATTCTTGTGGGGGTGGGGGGCTAGGGATGGAACTCAGGACCACACACTTGGCAGGCAGGCGTGGTGCCACTAAGCTACATCCTAGCCCCAAGTTTATATTCTTTTGATTACAGTGGCAGCACTCTTAATATTCCCTAACCCCAACTCCTATCTTGTTTCTTAAAGCAATGAAATGATTTTGCACCTTTTAACACAGATGAGGATATATTGTAACATTATTTCCAGCTAGTTTATATAATAAAAGTATTTAGAAGGCAAATTAATTCCATGTGTAACAAGTGCATGCATTAAAAAACTCAAATAAGCAATGAAGGATAACATAAGAATTACAGTGAAACAGGGCCAGGGATGTGGCTCAGTGGCAGCACCTGCTTGGCAAGCACAAGGTTCTGAGTTCAATCCCCGGTACCACACACACACACACACACACACACACACACACACACACACACAGAATTAAAGTGAAACAGGAGAGGAAAGAGAATGTGATGGAGTCCAGTGATTCTATACATTCTAAGGAAATCTGCTCTCAGGGAGCCAGGAGCATCAATGCCATTCTCATCTTTACTAAGGAGCTGAGGATACAGCTCAGTGCTAGTGTTTGCCTGGCAACTGGCATGCATGCGGCTCTGGGCTCAATCCCCAGCACTACAATCAAGCAAACAACAAACAAATAAATCAAGCTAGGCAGGCACAGTGGCGCCTACCTGTAATTTCAGCTACTCAGGAGGCTGAAGCAGGAGGATCTGGTGTTCAAGGCCAACCTGGGCAACACAGCAAGAACCCATCTCAAAACAAAACAAAACAAAACAAAAAACAACTATCTGGGGAAGGCCTGTGAGGCTATTCACTAACAGAAGACTTAACTAGCAGGCAATAGACAACAGCATCATAACTCACTAAAATACAAGCTAAGTAGTGTAAAAACAGGAATAAATCCAAAAACAATGGCAAGAGCAGGGACTCAGCAGTTAACAGCCAGGAAGGGTCATGGGTGCTAGTTAAGCTGAGCAACAACCAGTCAAAGAAGAATGACATTCTAGGAAGAGAAACTACCACCAGCAACATACAAGATGCAAAAGTATACACTTGTTCAGGAAATAACTATGGCAGGGGCAAAGTCCAACAACCTTGCATTCATGGCACATACTTCTGCATGCTGGCATTTTTTGGCAGGATGTATGGGGTCTAAAATACTCTTTAAAGTAGAAAGATGGCAAATCTCTCCCTGGGGAACAAAGCAACTTTGCAAGGGATGGGGATGTAGCTCAGTGCAAAGGCCCTGGGTTCAATCCTCAGTACAAAAAAGAAAAGAAATAAAGAAAAGCTAAACAAGGCATAACATTCAGTTCAATCACTACTTCATTACAACAATGTGTCTGTGTCCATATAAAATCAAACAAAACTCCCCTCCAGAATAACCTTGTATTGTTTCAGCTCAGAATATGTTGCAATTCCCTGCCTAAAAGAAGCCATCCCTTCTGAAGTGAGCAGCTGAGGGCCTACCCAGACGGGCCTGCCTCCCCTGAAGTCATCTTAGCTTCATCTTAGCTCAGCCCAATCCACATTCTGGTAGTATCCTGGGGGCGGGGGGATAATGTGTCACACCCTGATCAGCTCATTTAGCCCCGAGCCAGGATCCTGGTGACCCACCAGCACCAGAACCCTCTTCCACATCCTACTCTCACCACCACTGAAGGTCCCTAACTTCCCAGGACCCTTCCCCCACCCTCTGGAACTTAAGATCTGCCAGGGCTCCTCGCCCAAATGGGACCATCTGCCCCTGAGAGCACCCTCCTCCTGCAGGTCCCAGGAACAGAGGCTCTTATTTCTCTAGGGTGCTACATTCTACATGACCTGGGTGGAGGAAGGGGCCACAGAATTTCTAATCTCTCTTTTTTTTTTTTTTGGTACTGGGGATCAAACTCGGGATCTTGCAGGGCAGGCAGCAGAACCACTGAGCTAAATCCCGGACCCTCTACAATCTCATTCTTAATGATGATAAATGAGTTCAGAGGGGAATCAGATACATCTATGTAAAACTCAAGTTCCAGGGACCGGGGATTTAGCTCAGTGGTTCTGCCACCTGCCTCGCAAGCGCAAGGTCCCGAGTTTGATCCCTGGTACCAAAAAAAAAAAATCAAGTTCCAGAACCCATTCACTTAAAGGCTTCATCCATATCAACATTCTGAACAGCATTTTTTTCACCTACATACATAGTTTTAAATGAACATTTTCCACATAGACCACAGCTAGGATTAAGGATAAGAGTTTTGGTTTAACAGTTCACATTTTAGCTGTGCACGGGGGTGCACACCTGTAAGTACTCCAGAGGCTGAGGTAGGAGGACTGCCACAAGTTCAAGGCCAGTGTGGGCTATGTAGTGAGGTCAAGGCCAGCCTGAACTACACAGTGAGACCCTATCTCAAAAAATAATTTTAAAAAAGTTCACATTTTATTAAGTTTCAAAAGACACTGGTAAACTAACTTTACAGGAATTAAGAAGAATCTTACAAAGATAGGGTCAGCTGCTATTTTGACAAAATTTTATTTGTACTAAAACAGTAAAGACTTGGATTTGTTATCTGCAGAAAAAATAACTTGTTTATTTAAATGATTAACACTTTCTTCCATCATATCTACAACTCTGAAAAAAAAAAAATCACCTATCCCACATGCTCCACATCCCAAAACGTATTCCCACCATTTCCACCTCTCTGGCAATTGACAGCTTGTTAAAGTATCAGATTCTTAAATTAAAAGAGATCATGGAGATCATCTCATCAAACCAATCAGATGATCACACAGTGTTTGCCACTGTTGCAAAGGTCCTTCTTCCCTTATCCTCCACTATGGCCACAGGCCCTTGATGGCAAGGTCTTACCTCTCTATAAGAACTCAAATACAGGGCTCTTAATACAGCAGACATTCACAAAGCTGCCAATAAAGATCATCAAATTAATTGATAGTTCTCAGTTGTCATTCTTCCCACCTCTACAGCATCTAACAAGAAGAGTACATTGTTCTCCTTTAGTTCTTATTCATCCTTCAGGAATCTCAGTATCAGGCATGTTGTTTTAAGAAATCTAAATAATCCTAAAAACCTCAAGAGTCTGAAGTACTGCAAACCAGCCCTAGACTCAATGTTGTAAGACATGACCCCAGCCCTGAATCCTTGCTACTTTTTTTTTTTTTTGGTACCGGGGATTGAACTCGGGACCTTGTGCTTGCGAGGCAGGCGCCGGAACCACTGAGCTAAATCCCCCGCCCATCCTTGCTACTTTTATAAACTTTGGAAAAGATGCTGAAACTTGTTAGCTCTTGGTTTTACAATTTTTAATTTTGAGGGTTTGATCCTATAAATGCTGTATTCATTCTATCTATATAACTACAAGGGTCTATACTTTCATGTTTTATTCTGATAACATCTTTACTGTCTTATTTTGTTAAAGTCTACCCAAAAAAATCTGGATCTAAAAGAACACAATATATCTACTTCTAGCTATGAAGATTCGTATATTTTTATTACCTTAAAAAGAAATCTTGGGCCCGGGATTTAGCTCAGTGGTTCCACCGCCTGCCCCGCAAGCGCAAGGACCCGAGTTCGATTCCCCGATACCAAAAGAAAAAAAAAGAAATCTTAAGAAATCAGATATATTAACCTTTTCTTGTGTTTTACACAGGCACAGAAGACATAACATGGTCCCTTCGTACAAGAAGCATAATCTACTTTTTACAATCTTTCCAGGAATGCAGGACACCAAACTAGGATGAACAGACTGCATATTTATCACCCAATCCTTCATATAAATATTCCTTTCCAACCAATTGTGGTGGTACACACCTATAATCCCAGCACACAGGACACTGAGGCAGGATGATGATGAGTTTGAGGTTGGCCAGGGTGACAAGTGAGTTTAAGACATGCCTGGATTTGAGGTAGCAAAACAAAAAAAATTTTTTTCTCAAAATAAAAATTAAAAATGTCTCAAAATAAAAATTTTTTTTTCTTTCCACTGAGCTTTCAAGAGGCTGTGTGTGACAGAATTCAATGTGGCTGCTGCTATTAGGAGCTTGGGTCAGAACTCCTAAATCCTTATCAACAAGCAGTGATGGGCCACAAAAATCACTTGGTAAAAATCAGTCCTCTTTCCCCTACACCTAATACTTCCTGGAGCTCTCTGTTTGCTCTAGAGCTAGCCCAGAACAAAGGGAATCTTAAAACTATCTACAAACACAGAAGGAGAAAGTGTATGTCTGGAAGAATCTTTATACAGCATGTGGGAAGAGTTGGAGGCTACTAGATCTGAAGTGATGATCTAAGTGATCTATGTGGTCACTATAAGAAGAATAAAGAGGCAAAGTACAAAACCTTTTAAGTAAGGATGATGAGGTAATGCTGTGAACATGAGTTAGTTCTGGCACATAATCCCACCCCATTTCCTAGCCTTAATAGCAGAATTTCGATTTATATTTGGGGATCCACTGCTCTCTAATGCTCACAATTCCAATGAATATGACACCAACCTGGACTAGTTACGCAACCTAGGCCTGGAGTCTGAAAGAATCTCCTTATCATATTCCTCGGGGAATGAATTCAGCAGCAAGTGACCTTAACTAGTCCAGGCTTAATAAATCCTAAAATACAATGCAAACAATATACAGGGCTAAAATATTTCCAAAATTAAAATGATCACTTCAAGTCAGAAGCAGATGACATTTCAATCATAAATGAAACATATTTAACACTCTACACAATGTAAGAACACAAATTAAAGACTTTTCTATAATAAACTTTTAAGTATGACTTTTATAGCTATACATCTTTTTTTTTTTTAAAGAAAGGGTCTCGTTGTGTAGTGCAGGCTGGCCTCGAACTTATGGTAATCCTCCTGCCTCAGCCTCCCGAGTGCTGGGGTTACAGGAGTGTGCCACGACACCAGGCTAGCTACACATTTTCTATGATGACTAGTTATAAACAAGTGGTTCAACAAAACATAAATACAACAATATATTAAATCTGATTTTTTGTCTAATTTATGAGAAAAAGAAATAGCCACAAGAGGAAAGTACGGCAACATTTTCATGTACAACAACTATTTTCAAGGCCAAAACAAGATTAGTTAAGATGAATATAAGTATAAGCTTTATACTGGTGCAAAATTAAAAGTAGTCATGCAAAATAAAGAATCAACATTTAATTTTGTGTGTCATTTATTCTACACATGAGATGTAAGGTAAACCTATTTGGTTTTCATACTCCTGCAAGAAAATTTAAGGTATGGCTGATACCCATGACAGTACCATTATGTACTAACACAAACTGTCAGAAAATTAGAATTTGAATGTTAATGTCTTAGTACCTTCCATTAAGCCTATTTTCCTCATTTTATAAAATATTGTGAAATAATTTGATTCACAAAATTAAATGATTACACAGGAAAAATAGAAGACAAGAATTGTTCCAAACATTTTCACTGAGTGATAAAGAACAGTTAGAACCTATTTTCCATTTTGAATCTTTCATAAACAGCTGAAAATAACCTTGAGAAAATTAGTATATAATAAAAATTTAAAATATGACCAGAAAAAATGAAATTTGCAATGGGAAACTTTGCTATAGTCCAAACCTAATAAGCCATCCTTATCAAAATCACAAATGAAGACAATGTTAACTAGTTCATTTGATCTCAATAGCACTGCTACTGTGGCAGCATCCCACAAAGATCGAGAGTCAAATGGATCCATTGTTGAAGTCTGCTGGATGTAACAAACAGTTAACTGTGGCACAGAAACTGATTTCATTTGGCTCATATTCCATGAGTCAAAAAACAATACACCAAAAGCTCTAACAACTCGGACTGCCTATCCAGGTTATTTACCAGACTTGGTACCCAATGACTTGTGTCTGAGTCCAAAAATTGATTCTAACATCAGAGGATAAAGATTTATTATGACCAGTGAACATAATCAAATCCTAAAGGTGTAACAAGACCTTGAGGTACAATGACAGCATTGTTGCAGTAAATACAGGACAGCAATACTTGGAAGCCAAATTCATTTGAACTTGAGACCTGTAACTATATTTATAAATAAGTCTCACTTAGACCATAAAATACTAAAGAGGAGTAGTATCACCTTAAATTTTTTTTGGAACAAAGTAGCACATGTGTGTATGCATACTAAAGACAGATTCCCTGCCCAAACACTTGGCCTGAGTTTTTCTTAATTCTTCATTCCTCCTTATATAATACACTAAGCCTTTAGTAAGATTACCAATGGCAAGAAAAACTGACAAACAAAACAAAACAAAATATCTGGCCCATTTTTCTTTGAGTAGTGTCAATAAAGAAATCCAGAGACTTCTGATATATGGATAATCCATCCTGAGCACTGCAGGGCCACCCTGGCCCACAGTTTACTAATTGCTACATGCTCCTATAAAGTCCTTCCTTGCTAAAAGAAAAGACTGAAAACTTTCCTAGACTGCAGATAAGTTAGAAAGTATATGGTTTAAAACCAAAGCACTATGTAACTAAAGATCCCTGACCTAACTGAAAGACATTAACTATTGCTAGAATCTAGATTCTAGAAGCATCTAGAATGGTGATAATAAATATTACCCAAGGGGTCAGGGATTTAGTTCAGTGGTTCCAGCACCTGCCTCGCAAGCACAAGGTCCCGAGTTCAATACCTGGTACCATAAATAAATAAATAAATAAATATTACCCAAAATTTTTCAGGCCAAGTTCATATTTTCACAGATTTCCACGTACTCTAGGATTTCTAAAACCCTGCATGAAGAACATATAGTATGTTTACTAACCAAAAACTTGTTGCCTATTAGCTTAAGACAGCAGTATACAAAAGATCATGCAAAGGAATTACTATTTCAGATTATTCTAGAGAAGTAACTTTTCTTTAAAAGCATCTGCCAGACAAATCTATGTTCTCTCCCTCATTCCTTTGTTATTTCAACTCTTTTGAATAATCTGAGGGAAATTCAGTGCTGTATTACCCAACAGGAAGATGCAGCACATTATAGTGGTCCATAAGAAAAATCTCTTCCTCTGCCCTGTTTATCAGTGGCTGTGACCCCGGGATCAAACTGGTAACAGATGAACAGAAAAAAACCCAGAATGTATTCATTTATAAAACACACACACACAAAATGAAGTAATAAATAACTCAAAGAAGTAGTTAGAATTTGAGCTTGTGTGTGCACTTTGGGGGACAGAACCCAGGACTTCGCAAATGGGACTTATATACTATCTTAGGAAAAAGTAATTAAATATGATGAAAAAGTTAAACAAAGGAAAGGCTTTAGGAGAGAGGTAAACTGTGGGAAGGTAACTAGGAAATGTATGGTAAATAAGGGCTGTTTCCTAAGGAACATCTTTACACATGAAAAGTTGTAAGTCCTGGGCCAGGGATTTAGCTCAGTGGTTCTGCTGCCTGCCTTGCAAGTGAAAGGTCCTGAGTTCGATCTCCAGTACTAAAAAAAGAAAAAAAAGAAGAAGAAAAGTTGTAAGTCCTGCTTTGTTTGTTTGTTTGTTTGTTTTTCTTGAGATTGGGTTTCACTATATAGTTCAGGCTGGCCTGGGACTATATAACCCAGGCTGGCCTTGAACTCAAAGTAATCCTTCTGCCTCTGGTCCTGAGTGCTGAGATTTCAGGTATGTGCCACCATCCCGGGCTGTAAGTCCTCCTTTTAAACAAAAGGGAGAAGTGCTTTCCACTCAAAACCAACTAATGTCCTACACTGAAGTGGCATATTTTCAGACATATTCTGATTCCTTTCAACATACCTAGGGAACCAAGAAAAAGGAGGATGAAAAAATTAGGAGGAGCTGGAGGAAAGGAGAATGCTTCTGTTTTTTTAAAAAAAATATTGTTATCTAATGTGCTTTCAAGCCATGAGTAAGCACAAGCATTCTACTGCACTTTGTATTAGTTTGCATTTTGGTCTTGTCATTTTTTACTGCAAAGAGAGAAAAGAGGCACTATGATCTTTTCAAGACTTTGGGCCTTTAATGGACTTAATTAGGCCCCAGAGGGTCTTCGATCTCTATGCTCTAACTCTGTACCTTTAAATATATTTACAAAAACTACCATAAATAAATAGCTTTGAATATTAATGAAAATCATAATGATGAATTATTATGGCAAAGGACATTTCACTAAAACCAAACTGTTTAAGAAGAAATTCTACCCTCCGGTACCGGGAATTGAACTCAGGACCTCGTGCTTGCGAGGCAGGCAGAAATTTTTAAATTTAAGAGATCATAGCACAATCATCTTTTGGCAAACACTTTTCAACCTGGCAAACAACATTTTCTTGAAATCTCAAGAAAGAAAGAGGTGAGGAGCTCTCTACCCCTGCAGTAGCAGAATGTACCCTGCCTGAACAAAGAAAAAGTCATGAAGAAAAACATGCTGGCCAACTTCTGCCTTCTCCTTGGCAAGATGCCACCTTCAGTCGGAGAAGCATTTAACCAAAACACTCATTTACAAACATCTTCATTTGCGGTCCATTTTATAGAAAATAACTTTTTAAGAAGAAAATCTCATAAGTTCTCATAATTACAACTATCACAGCAGCATTTATTTAAAAGAAAATAGTACCAAGAAGGGGGAGATGTGGCTAAATATTAAAGACATATCTGAACACAAGCTTACAACTTGACTATGGAAATAGAGACCCACACTTATGGTAAGGCATCATATCACTATGTCACCCTAATTTTAAAAAGGAAACAAGCTTTTTCCTCTTACTTTACAACTCTGTTTAGTGAGGAAAGAGACTGCATATCAGGCAGATGGAGCTAAATGTGGCCTGAAAACACAAAGGCAATTCAAAAGGAGAATTTAATGTAAGGGCCAGACTTTTTAATGTGAAAGAGATAATCAACTAATAACTTGGAGGGATACTTAACTATGATCTTCCCCAAGGAGGAGGAGGGTGTGACTAATCAAGTAATTAATATTTAGTACTATTTTAGTAGAGTGCTACTACTGAAAAATTTAAAGTACAAAATCATTCCATCTGCTGCGGTAGATACACTGAAGCTTTTCCTAAAGCAAGAAGGCCTTACTGTTTAAAAAAAGAATTCTATTATCTTTTAACTTAATCTGATAAATCAGCAGCCTGGGATTCAAATGAACAAACAGTGGTGGCAGGTGGATGTTTGTCAATGGAAATACAATGTTCTTTCATTCGCTATGATTTCCAAGGACTATTTAAATCTTACTTTTAATATTTATACCATATTCAGAAAAAGACACCTTGCTCAACCTGTTATGTAAGACATTAGTACAGCCATGAAATGTTCTATACATTATCAAATACATACTTTCTATATTGAATGTACATTATACAGTTCATTCATATATGTACATAAAATTTTAAAAATAAAGGGAATTGACTGCTTTGTTAATGAGGAAAAAAAAAATCCTTGAGAAAAAAATACCAAAGATACAGCTCTACAAATAGCAGTGTCCTGCAAATGTTTAAAAAAAAAAAAATCAGTAAATAGAATTAATACAGAATCCAAATAAATGTATATTCAAAGTGACTGTATGTATGGTTAAAACTGTATTTTCCCTTCTTTCTACATTTTTGAATTTCCTACACTTGAATATGTATATATTTTATAGTCAGAAATAATATATTTTTATAATTATCATCACAATTTAATAATAAAGTGGGATGAACTGTGATGATTAAGTCTGGGCTCTGAAGACTCCCTGTATTTGAATGGTAGCTCCTAAAATTCAAATGACTCACTATCCCTAATCCTAGATCCCACCATCTACAAAACACAGTTAAGAGTACCTGCACTTCATGAAGACAGTGGTGAGGAGGACAAAGTCATACACAAGAAAGTGTCCTCCAAAGTACTTGGCAAAGGGCCAGGGATTTAGCTCAGTGGTTCCACTGTCTGCCTTGCAAGCACAAGGTCCCAAGTTCGATCCCTGGTACCAAAAACAAAGTACTTGGCAAAGCAGAGGAACCTAATAAATATTAGCAGCTAGCTTTACTAATAAGTTGTGGGCTTATTCAAACAGGTCACCAAGTTAGATTGGGGATAGAGTTTTGCTTGCTCCACCTGGAAGTCATAATAGTTCATGACAGTGTTTTCATGGAAAATTAATAGTGGGCCAATTCAAAAGAAGAAAAACCATGCTGGAACAAAACCCTGTCCCCTCTCTTACTGACAGCCACTGTGAATCAGACTGAAATGGCACCTGAACATTTCTTTTGCTCTCTTTTCTCTCACTTCACCTTGCAAGCACTCATAGGATTGTGCTCTCTGAGCACCCTAAAAAAGCCCATTCTTGGGCAGACTAGGTGTTTTTATGTGCAGATCACACCATTGGTATGTGTAAGAATGGAAAAGGCGAACACATTAGAACTCCTATCTGGGACAGCCAACAGGAGAAGGAGGATCCTGTAAGGAATGGTAAACATGCAGAGCATGTGTTGATTTTCATTTAATCGTACAAACATTAACTAACATAACCTTCATCCTGAGGACTGTCTAGTTACAACTAATACTACTTCTGACTGCTAAGACCACTTTTGTGTTTCCTAAAAGTACTGTCGACTAAGCTTTTAATGTATGGAGAAGACAAAAGAGTAACAACCTGAGTTTCTCATTGTTCAACTACAAGGCTGTTTTCCTAGAGGGAGCCAAGAGATGATCTTACTCTTTCCTCCAGTCAATCTGCAAAGTAGCTTACTGAGAGCAATAATGGGATCAGTTGTTTGTTTCAGAAATTTGACTCTTGGTTGGGCACAGCCAGAATATTCCCAGTATTCTTATGGCACTCATTTTTATCTCAAAGGGAGTTTCATATTTAAGTACTCAGATGATTAAAACTTTATGGAAAATAAAAACAAGTAGAATTCTTCTTTCCTGATTCATTCACCCTGGCTGGAGCTGTCATCATTTCTTTCTCCCTAAGCCCTGGAACCCCTGGCCCGGGTGTCTCATACTTTTCTAATCCTGACCCACACTGCTGCAGAGTCAAACTTGTTTCTTTCTTGTTTTTTGAGGCAGGATTTCGCTATGTAGTTCAGGCTATCCTTCAACTCACTATGTAGCCCAGGCTGTCCTTGAATTTGAGACAATCCTCCTGCCTCAGCCTCCCGAGGGCTAGGATTACAGGCATGTGCCACCATTCCCAGCCAAGAGTCAAATTTCTGAAACAAACAACTAATCCCATTATTTCCCTGCTTAACACACTTCAGTGCTACCCAATTTCCTATAGCCACAGCTCTGCTCTGGTGGGCTTGTGATCAGTCCCTTGCAAAAATAAAGAAGTTATGGACCATACCTCCCCCCAAAAAAGTGCATACAAATTTTGCATAGAGTTGCAACAAGAACATAATTTATTCAATGCTCTTAAAATTCCAAATGTAACAGGCTGAGTATAGTGGCACACGCCCGCAATCTCAGCACTTGGGAAGCTGAGGCAGGAGTACTGCCAGGAGTTCAAAGCCAGCCTGGGCTACACAGTGAGTTCAAAGCCATCCTGAACTGCATAGCGAGACTCTCAAAAAAACATAAACAAATAAATAAATTTCTAAACATAGTAACAAGGGGCTGGGGATTTAGCTCAGTGGTTCCGGCGCCTGCCTTGCAAGCACAAGGTCCCAAGTTTGATCGCCAGTGCCAAAAATAAATAAATAAAATAAACATAGTAACAAAACTCCATTTTCAACTTCATAAAGACTTATAAGAATTTAGGCAAGTCTGTAGAAATTTGCTGAAAGTAGGAACAGCTTATTTTAATCAAAACTCCATACAGTAAAATAAAGACTATATATTGAATCCTTTTTAAAAAGAATTCTAGGAATGTCAAAATGATACTTTCCCAGTAACTATTCATTTTAGGCGACCCTGTCATTAGGCTATCCTAGGTCAGTTATCCTACTTCCAAGTCCTTGGAGATTCAATCAATTCATCAAGACTTTGAGTATGTTCTAGATTCATGTGTGTGAAAGTTTAAGGTTTTATCCTTAATCAGCCTCACAGAAAGCTAGAACTGAAGAAATACAAATCTCATATTCCACCCAAACATCAAACCACCACATTTTTGTAGCCAAGCAGGCCACTGTTCTCTAGATTAGGAACAAAACCCCAAGTGTCTCAAGAGAACAAAGGGTAAAGTAGGGCCACTGGTAGGAGGGTGGGGCTATGGGAAAAGGTCTAAAAGGCCTAGTGGACAGCTTTCAGGAACGCATGCTCCCACAAGGAGGGCAAATCATCTCATTTTCTTTTTTAGCTTATGGGGACTTTTATGTGAAATATCCCTGTTTTAAAGCCCTGCCAGCCACATGACTACCTCTGCAGGTGTGAGCCAGCCTTCATCCATCAGTCTGCACCCTGTGACAGGACAGATCTTATTTATCCAATTCAGCAACTCTGAACCACACACTCTGCTAGCTATGAGGACAAACAATGAAGAAGTCTCAAGTCTATGTCCTCAGGGGCTCATAAGCCAGTGGAAGAGAAAAACATACAGACACAATGCTAGCCACACTGTTCAATGACAGAGCTGGTAGAGGCCAGTGCGAATGAGGGGTCAGGGAAATCTTCCCCCGAGGATGAAATGTGAGAAGAGCCCCAGTAGGACTGAACCAAACAAAAAAGCAACGGGAAAAGGCAGAGGGCCAAGCTATAGCAGTGAGAACGTATAACACAGAGCTGCAAAATTTGGGAGGGAAGCCTGGAAAATGTCCTGCCATAGTATGATGGGGAGCGGAACAGGTGGCTGGACTGAAATTCCAGGCAGAAAGGTAAACTCAAGACAGATACAAGTAGCACAGAAAACCATGACACTGGATCAGGCATCAGTGTGGAAAGAGCAGCAAATATGGAAAATGCATTCAGAACTGTAATATTTAAGTGAAACTTTCTCTTAACTAAAATGTTGTGCAAAAAATATAAAAAATAGTCACATACAGAACAGAAAATTTTCTATCACACTTTATCCTATACTATTTCTATACATTTCTTTTAACCCTAGCTAGTGAGGTTTTTTTCTTCCCTAATCTTAAATGTACTTATTTTTTCCTCGATCCTAATTTTATCTATTTAGATTTCTTCACTATGGTGTATCTAATACAAGCCTCCTCAAACCTTCTTTAGTAGAATAACATGGAGCACAAAAACAAAGTGATGTGTTAGTTTAAAAAGCCAAACCAGCCAGGTGGCGCATACTTGTAATCCCAGTACTCAGAAGGCTGAGACAGGAAGATTGCTGTGAGTTCAAAGGCAGCCTAGGCTACACAGTGAGTTCACAACCACATCTGTAATTCCAGAACCTTGGAGGTTGAAGCAGGAGGATTGCAAGTTCAAGTTTGGGCAATTTAGTGTCTTGGCAAGACCCTGTCTCTCCCTTCTCTCTCACGGGCCCTGGGATTCTACCCTGACAGACTGTACAGCTGCTCTGTTTTTCTTTCTTTTACTGTCACATACTTACCTCAGTGCTACTCTTTATGCTCTGTTGTCACTTTACAACAATTCTCAGCCTTTTACCCCACGCTCCCAAGCAGGGCTCTGAGCAATGGAACTTGTGCCTTAACCAAGGCAACACAGGTACAATATCTACCTGTAAAATGACTTCTATGACTGCTCCTGTTCAGGAGTTGCTCTGGTACTGACAACTTTTATCAACTCTGATTTTAGAAGAGGGGCAAAAAACCTCAAGCAAGCAGAAGAAAATACTCTAAAGACAAAAGAGGAGAAGACAAACCATGATAAGAAATGATACCAAATTACCAAACAGAACCAAAAGCCTCAAAATTAGAGGCCACACTGTTCAGACAGGCAAGCCAGAAGGAAGAGAACTCTAATAAATACAAAAGGCCTGTTAGGGAAGTAGAGTCAAAAAGCTCAAAAGAGCCAGGTATGGAGCCGCACACCTGTAATCCCAGCACTGAAGCTGAGGCAGGAGGACTGTCACAAGTTCAAGGCCAGCCTGAACTCACTGTGAGACCTCTCAAAAACAAACAGGGCCGGGGATTTAGCTCAGTGGTTCCGTAGCTTGTCTTGAAAGAGCAAGGTCCCGAGTTCGATCCCCAGTATCAAAAAAAAAAACAAAACTATGTAACATTTGATACATGCTAAAGAATCTGTATAACATATATCTGTAAGTAAAACAGCATACAAAGCAAACACCTGTGGAGACCTAGAAGTAACACTAAAATATCAAACCCTAATCACAGTCAATTATTTTTTCTTCTTTAGTATTCTTTTGTAATTTTCTGGAGTGAACATCTACTACTTTTATAACTGAAAAAATAGCACAGCACACACAATTAGCTAAACTAACTAAAAGGATTTAATAACATTAACTCTGCTAAAAAATAGCTTCAAATCTTGGACAACTCATTTAAGCTCTCTAGACCTCTTTTTCACAGATGAAATTCAAAAGGTCAACTAGACCAATGCTTTCAAACTGAGAGATATGCATGTGAAGTGTTTTAGTGTGGGACCTGACACAAAGTGACCACTGAATACTACATGCTAACGCTGCCTACTGCTGCCAACCAAGGCTCGATGCACTGGCAAACAGAATTCACCACACAAACAGGCAGAATTCTGGGGCCAACTCTCATTTCAACTCTTCTGCTTTCATGTTTCAAATATTGCACTCCTAGATACAATTTCAACTAAAGAAATGGCTTCACTTTCAAAGTTTCAAATCATTTGACTGGATAATCCCTAAAGCCCCTTGGAATATAATGTCATTCTAAGTACTACACACCTGTATCCTCATCCCTTTGTCAAGTCTAGAAATACTCTGCATTAAGGGTGTGAGTGCTGCCTGCCCTAAGTAACCTGGATAAAATATAAGGGATAGAAAGGGCTGTGGTTGTCCCTTGTTGCTTTCTACCTTCGGCTCACCACGAACTGCTTCTCTTCTGTGATGCCTGTCTGCACCCAGGCTTGGAGCCAGCTGACTATGGACTGAAACCTCTACAAACTGTGAGCTTATTAAATAAACCTTTCCTCCTTTAACTTTGGGTGTCCGGTATTTTGTCTCAGAAATGAGAAAAGTAACTAAGACACTCTTGATGAACACATCAATAATGAAAATCAAGGTAAACCATAGTTGGCATGATTCTAACACACTGTATAAAAAAATGTTTAATTCTTGTGAGAAACTGCGGCCCTCTCTTTTCTATCAAAGGATATAAACAGGAGCGCCTTTTAAACTCTAGTCCACCCTAGGCGGCCCCTCCCAAACACAATGAAATTATGGGAAACCTGCTCAGTTCAAGTTCTGGAAACATAGCTATAGTTCAAGATAGCTTATCAACAGCCAAGGACCTTGTGTTCCCCACATGCTCTCCATTCAACAACCCTGCCCAGCAACTCCTCAGACCCAGCCTTCACATTCCTTAAACTAGCCAATCAGGATAGACTGTGAACCCTCAACTCAGCCAATGGGAAAAGAGGTCAGCTGCTTCCTGTGCTGGAGCTTAAAACCCTGCTTCCCTGCAGCCTGGCACACCTACTACCTCATGCTTGCGCCCTTCGGCCAAAGTAAAATGGCTTGTCGAGAATTCTTGATGTCCAAGTGCTTAATATTATGTGCACCAACAAATTGTGTTTGGGTGCTTATTTCCAACATTCTGAAAGTCTGTCATAGTTTCCTTCCATTTTCTCTAATTGCTGGGCATGGTGGTGCACAACTGTAATTCTACTACTCTGAGAGGCTGAGTCAGGAGGATCACAAGTTTGAGCCCAGCCTGAGCAACTAGGAAGACTCTGTCTCAAAATTTTAAAAAATAGGGGCCGGGGATTTAGCTCAGTGGTTCCACTGCCTGCCTCACAAGCGCAAGGTCCTGACTTCAATCCCTGGTACCAAAAAAATTCCTTAAATATAAAAGGCTCTGGATATAGCTCAGTACAAAGACCCTGGGTTACTCAGTACTACCTTCCCTCCCAAATCTGCTGGTTTAGACTTTTTAGACAAAGCAGAAAGGTGTACTTAAAGAAAAGACTTATCTGGGTAATTTTAGTTTAGTTTAGTTTTATTTTTGGTACGGGGAATCGAACTCAGGACCTTTCACTTGCGAGGCAGGTGCCAGAACCACTGAGCTAAATCCCCATCCTTTATCTGTGTAATTTTAAAAAGCATGACTTTTTCTGTAAGCCCAGCTAGCTACTCAGAAGGCTAAGGCAAGGGGTTTGCAAATTCAAGCCCACCCTGGGTAAATTAGCAAGGGGGGGGGGGCAGTGAGGATGCTGCTCAACACAAAAGCCATAGAGTCAAACCCAAGCACCAAAAGAATAATCTTTTCCTGATTTTTGGCTTTGACACTATTTTATCACAAACCTTATTTCCATTTTATAAAAGAAATCAAAGAGAAAATAAATGATTACTTGTTTCTATGACTATCTTTCTGGTCAAGAATTCCCACCATCCTTAAAAAGGTTAAGGACAAGGTAAGGAACAAACTGCTACAAATACAGGATATACAAGAACAGAGCAGGAGTGTTCTCACTTGGACCAGCCTCTTCTCACCCCATGGTCAGTTACATCCCTTCGGCTTAGGAAGGGCTCATGGCCTTGATGTCACCAAGAGTCTAGCTCTTGCCCACTAGCTACTCTTTACTAGTTTAATAACCTCTAGTCAGGAAGCTATTTAATACCTCAGCAATTTTTTCCTCATTTGCAGGTAACAGAGTTTACCACTTAAGGGGCTTAAAAGAGAATGAATAAAATAATGTCAAAACATTATTTCCTCTTCTTCTCCTTTATAACTGAAAACTAGGCTTTCAGTTTAATGCTATTTTTGTTTCCCTGGGGATGAGAAAAAGCTGCCACATAGCAACTTCCCAGTAGGACTGTCCACTCCTCCCAGCAGTTTATATATGTTGCAGAAACCCCCAGAGAGCCACAAGATCAAAACTATTTTCTTAACAATTCAAGAAATTATTTGACTTGATCTTCCTGCCTCAGCCTCTACAATGCTAGGATTAAAAATGTGCTCTACCACACCCAGCAACTAACCTTATTTTTATTTACCCTTCAGTTGTCAATATACTAACAGAATTCTCCTTTAACTTAACTTTTTTTCTTTTTTTAGATATGCTTCCCACCACTTTCTTTGTGAATGTGAGTAAAGTTCTAACTGCAGAAAACAGAATTCAGGCACACTATAAATGCATGCAATGCGTGGGTTCAACGACGCTGTCCTTCGATCCATTCCACTAGACCCTAGGAATAATCTTGGTACAACACACCAGGGAAGTACTGGTATTTCACATATCCAGCTTTTAACTCTGTATTCAAAAGAATGCCACTCAGTGGTACACTTTAAGGTGGTTAAAGCTGGGCATGGTGGTGCATGCCTGTGATCCCAGCCCTTGGAAGGCTGAGGAAGGAGGAATCACTGTGAGTTCAAGGGCAGCCTGAACTACATACTGAGACCCTGTCTCAAAAAAATAAAAAAATAAATAAAAACCAATGAGTGTTGGCAAAGAAGGAATGTACACTGGTGGTTAGACTATAAAATGGTGTGGGTGCTATGGAGAATAGTGATTTCCCAAAAAAAAAACAAAACAAAATTGCATTATGAACTAGGAATTCCATCCCTAGGTATATACATAAAAGAATTGAAAACTGTTAAATACATGCACATACATGTATTTAAGTAGCAATGCAACAACCAAAGAGTGGAACCAACCTAAGTGTCTACCAACAGATGAACAAATTGTGATATGGAACATTATTCAACCAACCATAAAATAGAATAAAATACTGATACATACTGCAAGGATGAACTTTGGTATATGTACTGCTGAAGCAAGCACTGCAAGGATGAACTTTGGAAACATCAAGCTAAATGAAAGAACCGAGATACAAAAAGTCATTTATTATACTCTTCTATCAGCACAAAATATCCAAAATAAGACAAAATGCAGATTGGTGGTTCCCAGGGTATAGTGGCAGGAGAGCTACGGAGCCACTGCTTATCTATAGTTTCCTTTTAGAGTGACAAAATGTTTCAAAACTAGATACAATACACAATAAGGCCAATGTAGTAATTACCACTGAACTGTTTTCACAGTAAAAAGGTTAATTTCATGTTAAATGAACTTAAACTTTTTTTAAGTTTGTACAGATGTCTCATTTGGTAGGAAATGCTCTCAACCAGCTCAATGGTCCTCTCTCAACTCCTAGTCTCCTTGGCTCACAGCCTGGATGCAGCTGGAAAGAAAACACGGGCCAAAATGTTCTATAAAAAGAAACAGTGCACATTCACATAAACACTACAATTACATGACAGAAGGGGAAAATGCTACAGAAAGGAATATATGAAAATTCCTTGACAAAGTCAAAACCCAATGAAGGGGAAGCCTTCTATGAACCCAAGCAATGATAAATATTCAAGTCTGCATCAACACTACCAATATTATATAAAATGCCAAGCAGCAAAACATGGCCTCTCAAATTTTGAACTACAAAGCAGAACCAGGGAAATGTCTCTAAAACACCTACCTATTTTTCATATTTGAGACACTGCAGGCAGTCTACTACTTTTTCAAGGGCTGATTCTTAATGCAAATAAAATTACAATACTGGCACTATTCACAACGTGGAAAACAATGTCTTTCTTCTCAGTGACTTACTATGTCCTTTATTCAGCACCAAAGTGTACAGATGCTACATACTAACACAGAACATAGAGAAGTATTTGTCTTTTAGGAGTATTTTTAAGAAGAAAATCAAAATGATACATTAATTTCCAAGAAGTTTGAGATACATTTTTTTTTTGGTACCAGGCATCAAACTCCGGACCTTGTACTTGTGAAGGAGGCGGTGGAACCACTAAATCCCCAGCCCTTGAGATACTACATCTTTAAAACTACAGGAACAACTTGGGGACATTATTCATTATCTTTCAGTGGCCCTAAGCAAATGTGGCAAAAAAACTTCACTTAGGAAAGTCTTTTTCAAGATACGAAATGCCAACTCAATTATGTTCAACATAATTAAAAATAATAATAATTTAGAAGGATCCTGACTACCAAAAGCACTTTCACCAGATCCTTCATAACCGAAAAACTAGCAAATTAATGTGCAATATGGAAAGAAAACTCTGGGTCAAAAATGTTCTATAAAAAGAAATAAAATGTACAAAACTAGCACAACCACTGAATAGGAAAGAATGCTAATAACATTCATAGAGTACGTGCATCAGGCAACATGCTTGGAATTTTTGCATCTGTTACCATTTAACACCTAATAATCCTACTACCCCTATTGTTGTTTTGTTGTTGTTGTTGTTGTTGCTGTTTGGTACCAGGGAGTGAACTCAGGATCTTGCTCTTGCAAGGCAGGCGTGGTGCCACTGAGCTAAATCCCCGGCCCTCTATTATCCCTATTGTAAAACCCACCATGTCACTGAAGAAGGTACACTAACAAGTCCACAGAAGCCACTGATCATTAACAGTCTCCAAGATGCAATTCCATTCAAGTCTAAATCCTAACCATAGTCTGACAAAAGGGGCAGCATCAATATCTTTACACATACTAACTTGATATTCCAGTGATCCTGGTCTACATCCAAGTTAATGATGGAGACATTTAACAAAATAGAATCAAAGAAAAAGTATCTTGCCTCCTCACTAAAGAATTCCTTTGACATTAGTTATTAGTTCATTAATGTTTTTGGAGAACAGGTGTTAAATACACAGATATGCAATTAAATAATTGCATAACCACATTCCTCCAGCTCACTTTCTTTTTCCTTCTATCTTTGTAGTACTGGGGATTGAACCCAGGGCCTTCTCACTAAGATACATCCCCAACTTTGTTTTTGACAGGGTCTTGTAAAATTCCTCGGGCTGGTCTCCAATTTGCCATCCTCCCACCTCAGCCTCTCAGAATGCTGGGATTACAATCATGTGCTACCACACCCAACTTCCTTCAGCTCTTTAAGCAAGGTATACAAGAGACCATCCCATGATGTGATGAAGTCAAGACCCACCATCACTTATGCAGTCTGCAGAATCCCTCTGGAAAGATTCTATGCTATGCTGTCCACCTCAGTCAATCAAGAGACAAAAGTGTCAAGACAGAAATAAAATTCATATGCCCTCTCCGTGGGGAACTAAGATTAGAAGCCAGGGATCGAACTTGGGTCCTTGCACTTGCGCAGCAGGTGGCGAAACCACTGAGCTAAATCCCCGGCCCCAGTTCAGGCTATTCTTGTGCACACTATGTGGGCCAGACTGGACTCGAACTCCCAGCAATCTTCTTGCCTCAGCCTCCCAAGTGCTGTGTTTCAGATGTGCACCACCACACCTGGCAACAAATCCTATTTTTTAAAAAATTAATTGGTGGTATTATTTAATAACATCATTTTCCTATAGTCCTTCAAGCCATAAAAAGCCAAGAGGTCAACTTCTCCCTTACCTCATACTCAATAAATACAGTCAGCTCTACCTTAAAAACAAGTCCTCAATCTAACTACCGCCTCCACTAAGGTGACCTGGCCAAGCCACCACCACAACCACCAGCTAGACTATTGCAATAAGCCTCCTCTCCGTCCTCCAAGCTTTCACTGTTGCCACTCTATGATCTGGCACCCAGAGAGCAACCACAGCAAATTTTTTTTCCAAAACTCTGAAGCAATTAAATTGCCGAAAAGTACAGTACAAAGAATGTCTTCATGGTGCTTTGAAGCACATGACCCTCTTCATTACTTGCAGTACTTCTGAGCAGGGCTGTGGTAAGTTTCCTTCCTCCACTCACAGGAGTCCAGAGACTTGCGCCACATTACAGAGCCAGTGATCACCAAGATCAGGGCTGGAATTTGGGCCTTCTCAATACAATTACGAGGGCAAGCCCTTGCTATGAACACCACTTACTCATCACACACCTAAGCTCTAACATACTTTTCTTTCAACATACAGAATTATTGGTACATTGCTGGAATGTTTCAAAAGAACAGCCAGAGGTGCAGAAATACTGTGATTTTCAAACCTACTTACAAATTTCTGTCTCATTGAGAGCATAATGCATTCACTGACTATAATGACAGTTCTGGTTTGGCAAAGACCTCAAGTTATAAGCAAGAACTCTGATAAAAGATATTTTAACATCATATTCCATGAGTCAGCAAGCTATAGTCTGACAAATGATTTGCTGTTTACTTTTTATTATTGTTTTTGTGGTGCTGGAGATTAATCCAGGGCCTCGTGCACACTAGGCAAGTACAGTACTCTAGCACTGAGCTACACCTCTAGACCCTTTCATATTTTTAAATTATTAGGGGATGGGGAGATTAAAGAACATTTCATGACATTATATCATAACAGGATCTCAATATGTAGTCCAGGCTGGCCTCAAACTTGCAATCTTCCTGCCTTAGCCTCCCTACAGCAGGCATGTGACATCATGCCTGGCTGCCATCTGGAAATTACAATTCAAAGTTCAATGCCATAAATAAAATAAAGGTTGAATGGAAGACAGTCACACTAATTCATTTATTTACTGTCAATAGCTGCTATGAAGGCAGAGGCCAACAGTACCAATAGAGATCACATAGCTGTTAGAGCCCAAAACATTTACTCTCTGGTTCTTTTACAGAAAGTTTGCCAACCACTTGCAATGATGTCTTGGTTTTGCATGCCTTTCCAACATCCTGACCTCAAACAATCATTCATTACCCCCCTTACTCTATGCCACGTGTAAGTAGGTGAGTTTTCCTCTGGTATCAATACTTCTTCATCACTTAGCATCCTGTTTTGAGATGCATAATTGCCTATTATACATTAGAGTCCCCAGGCAGACTACAAGATGCTGGAAAGTGAGGCCCATATCACCTTATTACTGTAATCCACTTGCCCAGCAATGCCCATTTATACTAGGTGCCTAATACTTGCTAAATAAAAAGGGCAGAAGGTACTTAATCCAGATGAAATTATCTAAACAACTCTCAAATCTACAAGTTTCTTTAGAAGATATTAAAAATACAAATTATCAGGCAAAAGGAAACATACAAATGATTTTATCGCTCATGATGGTGAACCTTTTAGAGACTGAATGCCCAAACTGCAACCCAAAACCCATTTATATATCACAAACTGCCAACACTGCAATTAAACCTGAATACTGAGGTTTTAGTTTAGAAAAAACAACTCATACATTAAAAGAAAAACACACTAACAGAGCTTTCAAAGATATAAACAGACTGCTACTGAAAACTTTAAATTTTTCAAAATAAATGCTGGGTTAATTTGAAATAGGAAAAGGTCCAAGAGTTTGGGGGTGGCGAGAGGGGAAGGGGAAAGGGAAGAAGGGAAAGGAAAAATTATGAGAAAGAAAAAAAAACGGAATCAAAGTCTGTGTAAATAGGGAAGGGTGGAGGGGGTGAAGGGTGCACAGGTAATGGGGGAAAAAATAAGAACTAAGATACATCATGTACAGGTACAAACACCCAATGATAAATGTAAATGTATTTTATACCTAAAATGTACCAATAAATATATAAATAAATAGATAAGGAAATAAGGAAATAAATAAATAAATAATAAATGCTGGGAGAAAAAAGAACTCTGCCCATCCTAACAATTAAAACTGTGACACATTAGGCCAGGTGTGATGGCACAAGCCTGTAATCCCAACTGCCTGGGACACTGAGGCAGAAGGATAGTGCAGGTTATAGCCCAGCCTGGGCAACTTAACAAGGCTCTGCATCAAAAATAAAAAGAGCTCAAGATGTAGCTCAGCACACTCTCGATTCAATTCTCAGTACAAGCAAAGTGGGGAAAAGAAAAAAAAAAGCAACACATTAATGGTTCAGGCAGGCTTTCAGAAACTAGACTGAAAATAAACCAATGAGGAAACAAGCACAAAAAAGCTCAAAAGTAGGGGCCAGGGATTTAGCTCAGTAGCACCATGCCTGCCTCACAAGTGCAAGAAGGTCCTGAGTTCGATCCCCAATACCAAAAAACACTCAAAAGCTTCATACGCAAAAGATTCTCTTACAAAGAAGAAACAAACAGATATCAAAAACTCTTAAGAGGTAGGCTTCCTCAAACTTATTTATCTTCACAGGAGAACCAAAATCAAAAGTGATGGCACCATTCTATATTCACTCATTCAGCAACTACTTGTTATACAGACCACATGTAAGCCAGTGTTCTAACACTAAGGGAGATAGACATCAAAGAACTGCCCTCTAATTGAAAATCTAATAACCTATATTAACCAGGAAAAAAAAATGAATCAAATATAGCCTACGGATCATCTACCCGAATGCTACTATCACTTGCAGAACTTTTACAAATTCTAAAGCCAGCCAGGCATTGTGGCACATGTCTGTAATCCCCACACTCAGGAGCTTGAGGCAGAAGGACCACCACAAGTTGAAGGCCACCATAGTGAGTTCAAGTCCAGCTTGAACTACATAGCAAGATCCTGTCTCAAAAACAAAAAACAAAAATCCCAAAGCCTAGGCACATTGTGAACCCAGACCAAAAAAACCCAAAAAACCAAAAATTGCCAGTCTGATTCTTTGTAATCACTAGACAATAAATCACCTGAATCACTCAGTTTTGAAATAAAACAACAAACCAATTATCCAACTATCCAAAACCAATCAAACTTTAAAATGAACTATGCCTGGGGCCAGGGATTTATCTCAGTGGTTGCGCCACCTGCCTCAAAAGCTCAAGAACCAGAGTTTGATTCCCGGTACCAAAAAAAAAAAAAAGAACTATGGCTGTCATACAAGAAAATCTATGTCAACTTTTCAAATTAAAAAGCATGTATTAGGACCATAAGCACACAATGCTTATTTTAAAAATCAAAGTATCTTATTTTTTATTTTAACTATTTTTCTTAAAAATAAAATTAGCTATTGATTTGTTGCCACCTACTGGTTAAATTCATATTTGAATTATTTCATGTCAAATAATCACTACTCAACAGAAAACAGACAAAAAAATCTTAGTGATGCTCTCTGCTTCTTTATAATGCTCTACTGAAATACTCTGATAAATTCCCTCTGGACAAGTTTTTAAAGTCACAAATCAAAAGTTAATGGCATCTTGACCTAACAACATCCTCACAAAATTTCCATTAGCACATTGAGACTGTTTTAATATACCATAATAATCTGTAAGAAATATAAAATGCTGGGCCAGGGATTTAGCTCAGTGGCACTGCGCCTGCCTCACAAGCACAAGGTCCTGAGTTCGATCCCCAGTACCAGAAAATAAAATAAAATGCTTAACGAAAATATTTCAGACATTACTTCTTGCCTGTGTACCTCAAATGTTTGTATGTGCCAGTTTTTCAGAATACTGAAGTTATAGAAGAACTTGGGATAGTACAATCTTTCACAGTTAATTAGGATCATGATCCCAAAAAAGTTTGTTACAACCTGTATCTTTTACTCTATAGCAGTCCTCCTCCTCCGCTCCCTCCCTTTTTTCACATATGGCTTGTTGAAGAAAAAAATCTGTTATCCGGGCCAGGGATTTAACTCAGTGGTTCCACTGCTTGCCTCGCAAGCGCAAGGTCCCACGTTTGATCCTCGGTACCAAAAAAAAAAAATGATGTTTGGGCCGGGGATTTAGCTCAGTGGTTCCATCGCTTGCCTTGCAAGCACAAGAACCCAAGTTCGATCCCTGGTTCCAAAAAAAAAAAAATCTGTTATCCTATTGCACTACTTGAAGAGCCACTCTTTGGCCAGCATGGTGATGCCTGCTTATCATCCTAGCACTGTAGGAGGCATGAGGATAGCAAGTTCTAGCCCAGCCTGGGCAACCTTGGGAAATCCTGTCTTAACATTTAAAGAATTGGAGAACAGTTCAGTGCAAAAGTCCAGAATTTTATCCACAAATCCATAGTGGGGGGAGAAGGGGCACACAAGACCACATCCTTTTAGTAACCCTGACTTAAAAAGTGTAACAAATATAACATGTGTACCTATACTTTGCCCAAAGTCACTGTAAACATCTGAAAATATGGGCTGGGTTTTAGATGACATCAGGTAATGTTAATTTTCTTAGATGTGATAATGTATTGTAACTGTGTTAAGAAAATGTTCAAAGCTTTTAGTGACTGCTATAAACTGAACTGTATTATTCCAAAATTGATAGCTCAAATGCCCAAATCCCAATTAGTAACTGGAGGTGGGCCCTTTTAGGAATAATTAGGTTTAGGTAAGATCAAGATACCTCAAGGATCAGATCACATATAAAAAGACACTGGAAGCTTGCACTCTCACTCTTCCACATGTGGAAAGACAAAGAGAAGGTGTCTTTCTGCAAGGCACAAAGAGAGACCTCACCAGAACTTAATCTTCTTGGGTCCCTGGTCTTGGTCTTCCAGCCTCTAGAAGCATGAAACAGAAATGTCTATCTTTTAAACTATTTTGTTAAGGAAGCCCAAGCAGACAAAAACAGTGATGTAAAAGGAAGCAGAAGCAAAAATACTGTATCAGAGATCTGCTTTAAAACATCTGTGCATGGGTCAGGGATTCAGGGGCACCGAGACTGCCTCGAGAGGTTCTGAGTTCAATCCCTGGTACCCCCCCC
>NW_004624739.1:24158609-24169017 GCF_000247695.1 Heterocephalus glaber | reverse complement strand
AGGGGGAGAGGAGGGGGAGAGGAGGAGGAGAGGAGGAGGAGAGGAGAGAAGCTGAGTTAAGTTATTTAAGCCAGGTTGAATTGGACTGTCTATCATATTTATTTATTTTGGAGACAGAGTCATGCTAAGGAGCCCTGGCTGGCCTAGAACTCACAGCAATCCTCCTGCCTCAGCCTCCCAAGCGCTGGGATTACAGGCATGCTCCACCACACCTGGCAGTATTTTGTATCACTTAAAACTGAAAGGGCACCATTATTCATAGCCAGATGGAAACAACCCACCAATCTACAAATTGATTAATAAAAAATAATAGTACATTCATACTATGGAATATTACTCAACAATAAAAAGATGAAGCACTGTTACATGCTATAACATGAGCATACTTTAAAAATTCTGTGCTAAATGAAAGAAGTCAGTCACAAAAGACCACAAATTGTGATTCATTCATATGAAACGTCCAGAAGAGGCAAATTCACAGAGACAGAATAGATTGAGTACTTGCAGTAGATTAAGGTTGGCATGGAGTTGGGAAATAAAGAGTGTTGATGGGTATGTATGTCTCTGGGGGGTGATGAAAATATTCCAAAATTTGGTAATGGTTATGGTTACGGTTAAAATATGGTTATGGTAATGGTTCAATTCTGTTAATAGATTAAAAGTTGTACGATTTAAAAAAAAAAAGTTGTACACTTTAAATGAGAGAACTGTTTGATATGCAAATTATGTTTCACTGAAGCTGTTAAAAAACCAAAAAGTAGGGCTGGGGATTTAGCTCAGTGGTTTCAAGCGCCAGGATGCAAGTTCAATTCCCAGTACCAAAAAACAAAAAAAACTGAAAGAATTCTAATAGATGACACCATTATTATACTGACTTTAAGAGATGAAAAAGTGAGGCAAAGAAATGGTAAGCAGAGGGCTAACTGTTGAGAGCTGGTAGATTAAAGAGCTGGGATTCAAAACTACCAAGTGTAAGTTTACAACTGTGTTGTACTGTCTTTTTCAAAGTTCCGTTCTCATGGAACTTTGGAGTTGGGTGTTCCTAAGCAATTAGTTAATCCAACCCCTTAATTTTACTGATGAGAAAACTGAACCTCAGACAATGCAGTGACTTAGTCAGGACTGCCCAACTAATTCATGGCAATGAGGGATTTATAACCTATCTATTCACAAAGACAGGTTTTGAGTAAACAGCAGCAATGAAGTGTTAGCAAATAGGAGTTCAGGCACTGTGCTGTATACAGGTGAAGAGGAGGATCAGTCAATTCTGTTGAGTAAAAAGGGGGACTTCTGTTGCAGAGACAACACTGGTTAGACAGTGGGTAGAAACAAACATAAGTGTTCAGGAAAAAGGGAAAGGTCCTGAATGTCTCAGTATATATGTGGTGTGTGCAGCACGTTGCAGGTGACTGGGTGGAAAAATCAGGACATTCTGTTATGGTTATGTCCAGGAATTTTTACTTTCTCCATAAGCAGGGAGAACCATTGCAGACATTTGAGGAGTAGTATGATCACCTGTTTGAGAAAGGTAGCTGGCAGTCGTGTGAAGGATGGATTAAGGCTAGGCAGGTACTGAAGATTTTGAAAGAAATTTTAGGATGCTGTTGCAGTGCTCAGGGATGACCAGATGGATGGAGTTGTAGTGAGAATGGAGAGGACGGGTGGGTATGTGTCTCTGCACTGGTGGAATCATTAGGACTTGGCAGCTAGCTGGAAGCATGCTGGATTGCGAGCTCTTGAGGGGCAGTCTTGTCCTGTGTGCCATGTATCCTTGGCACCCAGCATGGTGACCAATATATTTGCTGAAAGCAGAAGGGGAAGGATTTTAATGTGATATTGGACATTTCATCCTTGGTGACTTCAGAAACCGTACTATGTCAACAAACACAGGAGGAGAAACAGAGTTGGGCATAGGGAAGGTGGGGGGAAAGTAAAGGGGAAGAGACAAAAATATTCAGGTTTTAGTTGGAGATACTGAGCTGGGGAAATTGGGATCTATGAATCAGATGATAGGTGGAGAGGTGGAGACTGTACCATACATTTGGGAGTCAGAGAATCATTCTCAAAAGGGCCATTACTGAGGGTGAGAACTAGAGACAAGGCCCAAGGAGAGAACTTTGAAGCTAAGCTGCATTTGAAGGGGGAGGAGAAAAAACAGCAGCAGCAACAGCAGAGATCTGAAGAGGACTGTGTTAATGTACCCTCTGGAAGTCACAGGACACTTCTGGATGGGTGTCATATGCAACAGTGGAGTAAATGAAGACCAATAAAGAAATGTTATGGACAACATGGCCAATGATGGAGGTTTTTCCTGCAGAGAATTAGAAAACTTAAAAGCATGGCTATAAGTCTGGGGAGGCTGCTAGCAGAAGGCAGATTAAAGAAGTAAGATTGGCAGTAGTGAACATTTACTGAACTTTTATTACATGTTAGGTACCATACCAACTGCTGGCCATATTATTTCATTTTTTTCTCATAGTGACTCTTAAAAGGTCAGGTTAGTCCAGAGAGATTATTGCCCGATGAGGAAGCCACTGAAAATGAAGAAGTTATTATTATCTGTCATATGATAGATAACCAAACTGAGTTTGAGATTGCCCTTTATTCCAGGTCACACAATTACTATTAAGAGGTGAACTATGGAGCCTACAGTTTTGTTTGCTGCTAATTCAGATGGCAAGGTGGGGTCACATGCAGAAATTGTGTTTTCTAGTTGTATTATCTTTCCATGTAATGAATTACCATAAATGTAGTGGTTTAATACCAAAAATAAATAAATACACACACACACACACACACACACAATCTCATAGTTCCCGTGGAGGAACGTGGAAGCAGTTTGGCAAGGTGGTCCTGAGTGTCCTTACAATGTGTCATCTGGCTTTGCCAAATGGGGGGGAACCAGGAGAGCAAACCAGGAGATGGTCATAGCGCTTTTTATGATTCACACCTGTCACTTCATCCACATTTTGTTAGGAGTTACTAGTACAACCTGAAGAGTTTAGGTTCTACCCTTTAAAGAGAAGCATATTAAGTAACTTTTAAAAATTTTTCTGAGGCAAGGTTTTGCTACGGAATGTACACCAGGCCAGCCTTGAATTTAGCCCACACTTGGGCCGGGGATTTAGCTGAGTGGTTTCACCGCCTGCTGTGCAAGCACAAGGACCTGAGTTCGATCCCCGGTACCAAAAAAAAAAAAAGAAAGAATTTAGCCCATACTGGCCTTGAACTTGGCAATTCTCCTGCCTCAGCCTTCTACTTAAAAAATTAAGCATTTTTTGAATGTAGTTTTGAAACCACTACACTGGTGAAATATACTGAAGAGGAAAAGCAGTAGATAAGATATGAGAAGACTTGAGTTCCAGATCCAACTTTGTTGCCTGCCTCTAAGAGACTTTGAAGGCATGATTTATCCTTCTTGAATCTGTTTCCTCCATGAAAATTAGCAGTCTCCTCAGTGAATTATAAAAGTTACATCAACTAGCCGAGGATTTAGCTCAGTGGTTCCGCCGCCTGCCTTGCAAGTGCAAGGACCCGAGTTCAATCCCCAGTACCAAAAAAAAAAAAAGTGATATCAACTATATAAAGCACATAAGTGAGGCTCTGTAAACTTGAAAGTAGTGTGGGCTCTGCCCACAATGTGGCTTCTTGCCTAGTCCTGCCACTTAACAGCTATGTAATCTGAATATGTTGTTTACTCCTTGTGTGATCAGTTTTCTCATCTGTAAAGTGGAATTATACTACTTCATGAGTTATTGTGAGGATTAAGTGAGAACTGATGTGATGCATTTAACATAATGCCTGCACACACTGGATCAGACATTTCTTAATAAATATACCTTTCAGACTCTCTTCTTCTTGCCACACCCATTCTGTTATGTTTTCTGGGTGTCAGGCAATACATACTTGACCCTAGGACTTTTATATGGGTATTTAAGAGAGAATCCTGATTATATATAGAATACTATGGTATGGTTGTAATTTATTGCTACTATTACATCAGTATGCTTTGTTTAGTATGTTCTTGGCAAACTCTAATATGGTTCTGTTTCTTTCTTTTGGTACAAAATTTTATTCCTCCAAAGGGATGCACTGTTCCTAGAGATATTGCAATACCAAGTCATTCTGTGGAGTGGAAAGAACAAGTTCCTATTCCATCTCCCAGATACAAAAATCCATTTAACATATTGTCCTTGATTGGAGAACAGATCAGATACTATGCTTGATCTTAGCCAACAGGCCAAGGAGTGATAAAACCTTTTCTTTTTCTTTTTTTTTTTTGGTACCAGGGATCGAACTCAGGTCCTTGCGCATGCAAGGCAGGCGGTGGAACCACTGAGCTAAATCACTGGCCCTAAAACCTTTTCTTTTTAAAAGCCTATCATTGGGGGCCAGGGATTTAGCTCAGTGGCAATGTGCCTGCCTTGCAATCGCAAGGTCCTGAGTTCGGTCCCCGGCGGGGAAGGGGCGGCATATCACTGATTGTATAGAACTAGTGTGCTAGAAAGTAAATTCCTGGCATTCTGTACCAAATAATGTCTCATAAAGATAACTAAGCACAATTACATTCTCATTAATATTAACAGATTTGTGGGATGAGGGGAATACTGGGAATTAAACCCAAGCTCTTTGCCCTAAGTTACATTCCTAGCCTTTTTAAAGAATTTATAAAATTTTGAGACAGGGTCTTCTTGCTAAATTGCCCAGGCTGGACATGAATTTGTGCTCCTCCTGTATCCCCTCTCAGAGTGCTAGGTTTATAGGTGTGTGCCACCAAGCCCAGCAATAGTAATACTTTGTATTGCATTTGTATGGAATGATTACAAAATGTTTTGGTTTTTCCAAACTTCTATTTTCAAGGAAAATTTTGAATTTTGATAGAGTTGTCTTTCATGAGTAATTTGAGATGTTTGTGAGTGGTAGCTTAGAAATGTGTAAATTACCACACGTTTCTTAGTAGTTTATAAACTACTACAAATGACCTACATGAAACCATCTCTTCCAGCTTCCCACTGTTTTGTTTTCTGTTTTTTGTTTTTGTTTTTGTTTAGGTGCTGAGAATCAAAGCCTGGGCCTTGTGCCTGCTAGGCAAGCCCTGTACTGGAAAGTTACACCCCCAACCTCTTTAATTTATACAGCCATTTAAGCCAGAATCCCTTTTTTTCCCCCCATTTTTATTTTGGTGATGTATACATAACATAAAATTGGTAATTTTAGCCATTTTCAGCATAGAGTTTAGTGGCACTGAGTACAGTCACACTGCTGTGCAGCCATCACCACTATCCACCACCAGGGCCTTTTCATTATCTGGAACTGAAACCCTGTACCCTTAGAAACCAGAGCTCTATTAAACATTTTTAATAGGTATTAGGAAAACTGTTTGCTTTAAATTTTGTAAATGACTGAGACAAGGTTTATTGTACTGTTTCCTGCAGTAGAAAACACAAAATTGACACCACCTACAGAGTATGTATTGTTAAAATATACATGTAGTAAAATATCACTCCAAAGATTTTCAGAGTTTGTTTCATAAAATATTTAGAAGAAAGTTTCAAAAGCAGTAAAATATTATAGTTACCTATTTGAAGATACTGCAATTGGAAATAATTTAACATAATGTCAGTATTCGCTTTAAAGAAATATCAGGTTAGAGGCAATTTTCTATAATCTATAGGAAATAATTTGGGTTTTTTGTGAAAACAGTATAAGATGTACATCTTCATTATATACATCACAGTAGTGCTAACTATATGCATTTTGTCATGTAACATTTTTAGAATTTTTTCTTTCTTCTTTTTTTGGGGGGGGGTGGTTTTGAGACAGGGTCTCACTTTGTAGCCCAGGATGGCCTTGAACTCAGTGATCCTCCTGCCTCAGCCTCCTGAATCCTGGGAATACAGGCATGCGCCACCACGCCCAGCAACTTTTCTGGTTTTTAGCACTGAAACTCCAGGCTCATTAGACAAGAACCCTCCATTTCTCCCTTCCCTCAGCTCCTGGCCACCACCATTCTACTTTCTGAACTTGACTACTTTAGATATTTTCTATAAATGGAAAATAGTCCACCTATCACATGTCCTCAAGATTTGTGTTGGAGCATGTGATCCAATTTCCTTAAGAGAAAGAAGTTTCATTTATATATTTACAAGAGCGCTACCCAATAAAACTTTCTATGATGATGAAAATAAAATATTATGTACTTGTGCTGTCCAATTTGGTAACTTCAAGTGGGCTCTTAGGTGCTTGAAGAGTAGCAAGTGTGACTGAGAAACTCAAGTTTTAATTAATCATTTGTTACTCTGGGCACTGAACTCAGGGCCTCCCTCATACTAGGCAAGTGCTTTACCACTGATCTGCGGCCCCAGCTGTAATTTCATTTAAATTTACATCGCCAACATGTGGCTAGTGGCTATAACAAGCAGTTACAGAACACAAGTCTAAGAGGTCACAGACCATGTCTATTTTGGACACTTATTTCTTGCCCAATTTTATATTCCACACACATTAATTTCTTCATCCATAAAATAAGTATTTATGAGTGAATAAATGAATTTGAGAAGTTTTCCTCCTTTAAAAGTTGAGGTGGTTGGTTTGAGACAGGCTCTCTTGGGATGTAGTCCAGGTTAGCCCTGAACTCATTATATAGCCCAGGCTGGCCTTGAAACCCATGGCAATCCTCCTGCCTCAGCCCAGGTTCTGGATTACAGGTGTATGCCACCACACCCAGCTCAAAAGTTGAAGTGTTTCGGTTGTCTTTCATTTTATTTCCTGTCATAACTTATAACCGTTATGTGATATAATGTGTTTTCTCATTTCTTTCAATATACTTAGTCACATTAACTTTAGTCTGGTTTTATCTGTTGCTTTAAAAATGTGAGAGTAAGTATATCTTTATCAAACTCAAAAGCTACAGTTTAGTTTTTAAGTTTTGGGATCTGTGGGAAAGAAACAGGGACTAAGAATTGAGATATATCATAATGGACTCTTTTGACTTGACATCAGTATAACAGTTGTCATTGTTCTTTGTTCCATTTACACAACTTCTTAAAAATTCTTTTCTTTCCTTCAGTGTTTTAAGTTAGAAACCAGATAAGCAAGTTTTGTTTTGTTTTTTAAGTGACATTGTGGGTGAAACAGAATGAATTTAAGTCAAAAGAATTGCCTAACTGTTCACTTCCCAGAGGCTATCATACTGTTGAGGCTAAGCAGAAAGTTTTGGCAAATAAAAGTTAAATGTGGGGCTTTGGAAATATGGGATAATGGAATGGTTATGCAGTTGAACCTTTAAGTTAGGATGTAGAGCAGAGGTGGCTTGCTGGCCAAACATAGCCTGTCACCTTGTGTTTATTTGTGTGGCCTACAAAGCAAATTCACTGATCATTTTGACAAGAAAATGTGAAATTAAAATTCTGGTGTTCATAAACTGCTTTTCTGAAATACAGCCACTTTCATTTCATTTACATATTATCCATGGGCTTTTGTGCCTAGAGTGACAGAGGTGAGTACTGTGATAGAGACTATATTACTTACAAGCCTGAAATACTATCTCTGTAGAAAACATCTGCCAACTTCTGGTGGGAATGCTATTAAAACATAGAATGACATGACATTGTAAACAAAGTGGTATAGGTCTGTGAAAAGTAGAGACTTAGCATTTGATAACTGTTTAATTGATAGGTCAGTCCACAGCTGGAGCATGCATGGTTTTGTGGAAGGAGAATGACAAAATTAAGAATTTCTGACCTACCAGTGAGAGAAGAGCAACGTTCAGAGACAGACACGGAGTCAAGAACAAGATGGAGTCTGAGAGTAATTTAGGGAGTCTAAAACTAAATTGGTCTTTGAGGGAATGTTGGGAAATGAAACGGGGGATCCAGGCCAAGGTCACATGAAAGACTTTTTCTAGCACAAGTAGGTTTTCAAATCTTAGGAGTGTAAAAGGCTCATCAGACCAGAAAAATCCATCTCCTATTCCCATCCCATCCCCCAGATTCTGAAACCAAACTGCAAGAAATCTCCACTATCTGTCATGTGGGAGGTGGTAATCCAAGAATGGATGAGGTGAGTGAAGGTTGCGGAAGGTTGTGATGTCTTGTTTGAGGTTCAGCTTTTGTTAGTAAGATAGCTGTTTTAAAATTCATCAGGAAAGTGATCCTGGGAAAGCCACTTCAAAACAGCTGATAAGCCAGGGGGGCTGAGGCAAGAGGATCACTGAGAGTTGAGTTTGACACCAGTCTGGGCTACACAGTGAAAACCCGCCTCAAAAATACAAAAGAAGGCTGTTCAGAATGCTTCAGAATGAGGAAAAGTTGGAAGTAGTGAGGTAGGCCAAGAAGTTGTAATAATTAATTTGCATCAGCCTTATTCTGGAAATTATTTGAATAGATAAGATTTCAGGCACAGGACCCTACTTATAGGAAAAGGAAAAATCTGAAAAGGACTCTTGAAAATGTAAATAAAATTTCTGACACATGAATCAAGAAGATGAAAAGTAAAGGAACATAAATTAAGCTGTTTTAAGCTGGGTGTGGTGGCACACACCTGTAATCCCAGCACTCAGGAGGGGAAGGCAGGAGGATCACCATGTTCAAGGCCAGCCTGGGCTACAGAGCAAGGCCTTGTCTCAAAAAACCCAAAACAAAAAGTTGTTTTAAAATGCTGGTAATATTAGCTGATATTATGATGAACAAAATTAACACTTTCACCTTCACTTCCTATAAACAGCTCTTGTAAGGCTCTTTATATGAAAGAGGTAAATTTTACTAAGGGCTTTTTTTCTTTTTGTAATTATCTTTTGAAAATTCTTTTTTTTAAATTAATTTTATTGGTACACTTTAGGTACACAATATAATGACATTCATCACTATAGATTTGTACCTTTACATAATATATCTTGATTCTTATTTTTTCCCCATTCCCCTGCCCTCCCTTCAGCCCCTCCACCCCTGTTTACAAAGACTCCATTTTTTCATTTTCTCATATTAATTCCATTCCCTTCTTTCCTTTCCTCTACCCTTCCCACTTCCCCTTCCCCTTTGAACCTTTTCTATTCAGCCATAAAGAATAAGAAATTAGGGGCCAGGGATTTAGCTCAGTGGTTTCGCCGCCTGCTGCACAAGCGCAAGGACCGGAGTTTGATCCCTGGTACCAAAAAAAATGAGAAATTAAAGGCATTTATAGCTAAATGGGTGCACACTGAGGTGATACTCTTAAGGGAAATAAACAGGACACACATGTGTAAATACCAAACAGTTTCTCTGGTGTGAGAAACTGAAAGTGTAAATAAGGATCAAAATTTATAACAGATAATGTGAAATTGAAAACCATGCTTAAACTGGGTACATGCCTTGCAATCTTAACTACTGAGGAGCCTGAGGAAGAAATTCAAGGGCAACATGGGCAACTTAATGAGACTCTATAGAAAAATCAATCAAAAAGAGTTAAAGGTGTAACTCAGTGGCAGAGCATACCTGGGTTTAATGCCCAATGACACCCATGCCCAAAAAACTGTTCTCAAATTTTAATTTATTACAGTTTCATCCTCTTGCTTAAAGGTTTTACTTCTTTTACTACATGCTACTAAAAACTCTTGGAATTAAATGTTTTAAATGATACCCATCCTCTTTACTTGAAATGTTGGTTGGCTTTATTTTAAAAGTGAGGTTGTTGAAAATGAGCCAACATTCCTAACACTATTCTTATTTTTGTATGTGCTTCCTTAGTTGAATACTTTTTAAATTCTGGACTTTCATCAGTTTTACTGAGCTATAACTGACAATAAAATAAGCTACATTTATTTGACAAGTTTTTAACACAGGAATACACCTGTGAAACCATCACTATAAATTTTGACAATAAACATTTCCTCCTCTATCTCCAAAAGTTTCTCTTGCAACTTTGTTCCCTCTGTTCCTTCCTGCTCCTCCCAGTTTTAGACAACTGGTACTCTTTTGTCATTTGTTATTTTGTAATTTCTAAAACTTATGTAAATAGAGCCATAAAGCATGTATCCTTTTGTGTCTGGTTTCTATAATGCAGCATAATTATCTTGAGATTTACCTATTTTATTGAGTATACCAATATTTTCATTCCTTTGCATTTCAAATAGGATCCCATGGTATGGACACTACAGTTTGTTACAGTTATTTGTCGGCGTACATTAGAGTTTTTTCCAGTTTTGGCTTTTATGAACATATCTGCTATAAACACATATTCTCATTTCTTTTGTATAAAGAGGTGTGGGGTGGCTAGGTCACACAGAAGCAGATGAGCCAATTTTGAAGAAACAATCAAACGTTTTCTAAAGTGGCTTTTACCATGAACAGCTGTGGAATTTAGTCCAATACTTTTTCTCCAACTAGTGACAGGATCATATGGCTTTTTCCTTTCCTCTGTTAAAATGAAGACT
>NW_004624739.1:24145183-24158119 GCF_000247695.1 Heterocephalus glaber | reverse complement strand
GGAGGGGTAGGGGAAAGGAAAGAAGGGAAAAGAAAAAATATGAGAAAAGGAAAAAAATGGAAACAAAATCTTTGCAAATAGGGAAGGGTGGGCAGAGGAAGGGGAAAAAAAATAAGAACCAAGATACTCATGTAATGGTACAAGATCCCAATGATGAATGCAACTGTATTTTATACCTAAAATGGACCAATAAACTTAATGGGGGGGGGGGAAAGATAAAGTGGCTTTTACTGTTTCTTCTGCCCACCAGCACTTTGCTCCACATTTTCTCCAGCTCTTGACACGGCCAATCTTCTTTTACATTTTGTTATTCTAATAAGTATGTGTTGGGATCCCACTGTAGTTACAAACTTTTATTTCCAAATGACTACTGTATTTCCCCCAAAATAAGACTGGGTCTTATACTAATTTTTTTTTTTTTTTGGTACCTAGGATTGAACTTGGGACCTTGCACTTGCGAGGCAGGTGCTGGAACCACTGAGCTAAATCCCCAGCCCTCTTATACTAATTTTTGCTCCAAAAGATGCAACAGGGCTTATTATCAGAAGATGTCTTATTTTTTCATGTATAACATTCTACATTTATTCATGTACAACAATCTATATTTATTCATTTACTCATGTACAAAAATTCACATTTATTCAAATACAATCATCTCATCTTCTGGAACACCATCACAACTCTCTAAACCCCAAATTCCACCCTGAATTTGTGACTCCATTTCCTGTAGAACCATTAGCCTTAATCTCATGCCCAGCAATACAGCTTTCCTTAAATGAGCACTTCTTGTCCACATAGCCTGCTCATACTGCACTGGGAACACAGCTGTCAGTGATTTTATCCCATGAATTCTACATCCAAGTCACAACACAGAAATGATGACAGTTAAGAACACTGGTCCACACAAAAGGAATGAAAAACTGCAGGCACCAAAATTCAGAAAACATTTATTTCAAATGAATGCATACAACATGCTACATACTGGATTATGAAGATTCATATTAGAAAAAACCATGTCCACTCATTATTAGGGATGCACTTTATTTGTGCACTGTGTCTGTACTCTGATTGGTCATTCAGCAATACATACTGTATATCTCAAGTCTATCTGTTCACATAGGCATTTACCTCTCATCCAAAGGTGCCCGCTTAGCTATTTACAAATACTTAATTATAGTTTATATTATCTTTTAAAGTATTAGTCAGTAATATTTATTCATATTTAATCATATATTAATACAGTATTATTATTTTATAATTCAATACATCCACTGTGTGTTGCAACAGACATCTGACTGACAATCTTAACTGGATCTTATTTTTGGAGTAAGGCTTACAGTATATTAGGAGCACCCTGAAAAATCACACTAGGGCTTATTTTCCAGTTAGGTCTTATTTAGGGAAATGCAGTAATAATGTTAAGCATCTTTTCATGTGCATCTCTAAAACTGTCTGCAATGTCCTTCAACTGTTTTATAAAAACTGGGTTGTAGCCAGGTGTGGTGGCACACACCTGTAATCTCAGCACTCAGGAGACTGAGGCAAGAGGATCACAGTGAGTTCGAGACCTGCCTAGGTACATAGTAAGCTCAAGGGCCAGCCTGGACTACACAGCAAGACCCTCTCTCGAAAAAAAAAAAAAAAACAAAAAACTGGAGGGCCGGGGATTTAGCTCAGTGGTTCCACCACCTGCCTTGCAGGCGCAAGGTCCCAAGTTCAATCCCCAGTACCAAAAAAAAAACTGGGTTGTATACATTCTAATTTTTAACAAACAATTATTTACATAATGCTTTATAGTTTCAGAGTGCTTTCGTGGCTACTATGACTTAATTTTTTCAATATTTATTATAATATTTGGCCCTATCTTGCCTTCCAGGTATAAGTCCAAGTTTGTATCTGAGGTAACTGAGGATCTGAAAAACATTCATGTTCTATTTGATATAACTGATCGTGGGCTGAGTTGGGCCTAATACGGTGACTGCTGTTACACATAAGAGCGATATGTTTGATGTCCATGTAGTTTCCAGATAGGTATGATTGTTGCATATTAGTTGCTGATGGCTCAAGGAAAGTGGTTTGGGCCTGGGCACCATCTAGTAGACATTCAAAGGATGCTTGTTGACTGAATGGAAGAGAGGATATTGGGGCTTGTATTGAGATGTCTCCCAAAGCCTCATGCAGTCATAGATGGGAGAGGTTTGAAGGTGGCTGGATTAAGGTGTGTAAATGTGGATAAAGGTGTGATGCTGGGATTAAGAGTGTCCCAACCTAGGTGTGGATGGCATGAATCAATAAGCTCGTAGTCTGGATGGACTATAAAGGAACAGAAAGACAGGTTGCTGATGCTGCGACTGTTGCTTGCTGTTTGCTGCCTTCTGCCTACCCTGCCATGGACTGTTTCTCATCTGCGATGCCTCTCTGCTGTGCCACTATGGCTTGGAGCCAGCCAACTATCAACTGAAACCTCTACAAACTGCGAGCTGAATAAATTTTCCTACTTTAACTTGTGATCTGGGGAATTTTGTCTCAGCAATGAGAAAAGTAACTAAGACAGAGAACATGTATTTTTAGGTTTTTTTCTTTACACTGTTAGGAATCATAGGAGCTGAGTTTGGTTTTCAATTTTCAGTTATGGAGACTGCAAGTTTGAAAACAGTCCATGGCTTGCATTATTTTTATTTTTTTTAGTTTTTATTTAAAATTTTTAAGTGAAGTATAAAATACATACATAGAACACCTATCTATGGTACAGATCACTGAACTGTCAAACATGAGGATACCCTTATAACTTCTATGCCAGTCAAGAAATAGAATATTCCCAGTAATCTAGAAGTCCCCTTGAGTCCCTTCTAAATCACTGTACCTTTATCTCCCCCAAAGATAATCACTTTTTTTCTGAACCAGGGATCAAACTCAGGACCTTGCACTTGCCAGACAAGTGCATTGTCAATGAGCTACATCCCTGGCCCTAAAACTATTGCTGTCTTAAAAACTTTTTTTTATTTTCCAGTACTGGGAATCAAACTCAGTGCCCTGCGCTTGCCAGGCAAGTGTGGCACCACTGAGCTACATCCCTAGCCCAGTAATCACTTAAAAAAATTTTTAGTTGACTTATTTGTTCTTATTTAGGGGTTACAGTATTATAACTCAATGAATGTACAAATGTTGATTAAATCAAGAAAATTAGCTTTTCCAGCTCCTCAAATTTTTTTGTATTGGAGGCCTTCAAATTCTTCTGTTTTCTGACTACTGAGCTTTAAAGTTACTTTTTATATGTATAGTGGACCCTTGACTTACGAGCTCATTTCCAAGGTCTATTTATAACTCAAGTTGGTCAACTGCCTTCAAAAGTCTCTCTCTTTTGTAATTTTAAGCCACACTTTCTTCCAGGTAGATCTCAGTGTCCTTAGAATGAAGTAGTTTATAACCTCTCATGAAAAACCAACTATGATATACTTAGGCTTAAAGAACTATTTGTGAGCCCACTCTTGTCTTACTGGGACCTGGTTAATTATTTCCTGATTTATCCATCCATAACCTAACCCACTCTGAGTGCCTGTTATGTGCCAGTATCGAGTCTACAGTCCCAGACCTTGGGCCTGATGGTAGAGCAAAGGGGGCCGTGTCCAGGGGTCATCACAAGCCGAGAGCCAGGCATCTAGGTGGAGGTGAGCTCTGTGTGTCCCAGGAGCATAGAGGGGGACTTTAGGGAGACTAAGCAGAGGTGCAGATGGCAGGAATCACCTGGGTGTCCCACCTGTGCTGATGTGCAAACTGGGTCTTGAAAGGAGTGATCCAAGGTGGAGAACGAAAGGACAGACAGGTATTCCAGGGAGGAACACTGTGCCCCAAGCTGCAGGATCATGGAACAAAGGGCTGTCAGTCGCCCAGGGTGGCAGGAGGGGAGGGGATCAGAATGAGGCCGAGTGCCTGGTGCCCTGGAGACAGGAGCTGCGACAGATCCCTGGGGACCGATTCTTCTGAGCTCAAAGACACGAGAGGCCACTAGACATTCTTCAAGGCAACGTGTCAGTGGAAATACAGTGGACCCTTGACTTACAAACTCAATTCATTTGCAAGAGCTAGTTATAACTCAAGGTGGTCAATAGAAGGCCCAGGCTCCTCTACACAGCCTTCACAGTCTCCTGTATTCAGGCAGATCTCAATGTCCTGAGAGAGACATTGGCCCAGGACTTCTCAACCCCACACAGGAAAGGATGGTATAATGTTCCTTCCAGAACTCTTTAAGGGTTAAATCTGTATCTGAGACCATCTGGAAGCACCAGTGGCCAGCATTCGGCTTGTAATTAAAGACTTTGGTTGTAAGTTAAACCCGAAATTCTGGTTGTAGCCCAAGTTGTTTGTATGTTGGGCTGGCTAGCTATAATTTGAGGACCCACTGTATTCTGGTTGAAAGTCCTTTATCAGATTATACATATTTTCTTCTGGTACCAGAGATTAAACTTGGGACCTTGCAATTGTAAGGCAGGCAGTGGCACCACTGAGCTAAATCCCCGGCCCCCTATTTTCTTCTGTTTTGTATCTTGCCTTTTTATTCTCTTCATATTCTTCCCCCACTATTACCGGGAACTGAACCCAGAGCTTCACACAAGGGCTCTACCACTAAGCCACACACCAGCTCTCTTGTCCTGTCTTTTGAGGAACAGAAGTTCCAAACTGGGAACAGAAATCCCAGCACTCTGGCAGGCCGAGACAGAAATAGCAACTTTTTTTTTTTTTTTTTTGGTGAAGTTTTTACAGTTTATTAATCCTCTTGTGAAAAACTTTCACAATCACCGCAGACAGGCACTGCAAAGTCTTTACTCCTTCAGCTTTTTGCCAGCACCAACATTGGCCTTTGTGGTGCCCCTCACTTTCTTCATTCAGTTCTTGCATTCCTTCTGCTGCTTTCTCAATGTCTTTTTCTTCTCATACAGGATGTATCTTGCAAGTCTATGTTTGGGTTCATTTTTCTTCACATAATCCAAGAAATCATAAATCATGCCAAAGGCATGCCACCACCAAAATGGGTTCTGAATCCCAAACACAAAAATGACATTTGGTGAGGTCTTGTACATTTTGTCTAGTTCTTCCCAAATTTCTGTCTTGGGTATTGTTGCTTTTCCAAGGTGAAGGACATCAATGACCATTTGTTTCCTTTGGAGTAGTCGGTTGGTCATGAACTTCCAGGTTCGGATAGTTACCATGTCATTCATGATGGCAACAGATCCTCAGGCAGCCAAAGAGAGAGAATAGCAACTTGAGCCCAGCCTGGGAAACTCAGGAATTTCATGAGACCCTATCTAAAACAAAAACAACCAACCACAGAAGTTCTTAATTTTTATGAAGTCCAATTTACTAATTTTCTTTCATATACATATTTTGGTATTGATGTTAGACAATTATTCCTGAGTCCAACTCCTTAACCACTTACCAGTGCAATTATTCAAATACAGGATGACCAAAAACTGCATATTTTTCCATTAATTTTTATAAGATAATGTAACAGGAAATACAAATGACAATTTTATTCAACACTTTTTCTGTGCATGGTATATCAACATTCAATACACAATGTCATGTTACACTCTGAATAGTATTATCTAGTCTCTTTCCAAATTCTTTTTGCATTAATATCTTTCTTTGAACAACACACTTTACACTGTCATGTTGCCCTTTCCTCTTTTTCTGTGGGTGGTCATTTCAATAAAATGTCTACGCCTGAAACATAATGGATGTCCTGGTTGGCATTTTGCTATCCCATATTTTTCAATTATTTGGTCTATTAGACCTAATCTAAACTGTAAATGACTTTTTGATCCTCCTTGTTTTGAATAAATAACAAGCTCCATTTGGTTTGGTCCAGAAGGTCCATAAATATTTTATAATAGTATTTTTTTCCTCACTTTTTGATTACAGGATAGCTTCTTAGATGCTGGTCAACTTTCTCAACACCACCAATAGAATTGTTATAAATCACTGACCACTATTGGAATTTTTTTAGTTTCATTTCTTTCAAGTCCTATCATTTCTGTATTTATATTGTGAGTAGTTGACAATAAGGAGACATCTTTTTTGTATTTCTATTTCATAATAGACTTTTCCTCTCTGATATGCCAACATTTCTCCCTTTTTCAGGTTTTTCTTTTGCAGATCTTTTGCCACTTTCTTCCTATTCAGTCTCAGTGTCCCAAACGTCCGTTTTGTATTGGAAAAGAGTATCACTGAGTTCTGGAGAAGTATAAGAATTACATCAAATGTACTTAAATTTTTATAGATTGTCGCACAAAATTACAGGGTTTTTTCACAAATAATCATGAACTAATAAGAGGAAATAGTCAGAACTTAATATTAGATTTCACTACAAACAAACATCAAAGGTGAATACAATGTTCTAAATTTAAAGCTATGCAAAGAATAGTCGATATAAAACAAAACAAACAGTCACACTAGTGTGCCTCATGCAAGCAATAATCAACTGGTTGAAATGACACCTGACCAAGTGACACTCGGGATATTAATATTACATAAATAAATAAAATGCCTGAGTGCCACTTGGGGTAAACTGTTAAGTGGTTAAGATAGTCTGGCATAGTCTTCTAGGTTGTCTTTTAGATGTTAGTTTTAGGGTTTGCTTTTAGGTTTGTGATCTATTTTGAGCTAATTTTTGTGCATAGAATGAAGTATGGGTTGAATAAAAAGTTTACTTTTTTGGGGGGTCGGGGATTTAGCTCAGTGGTTTCGCCAATTGCTGGACAAGCGCAAGGACCCCAGTTTGATCCCTGGTACCAAAAAAAAAAAAAGTTTACTTTTTAACAAATGGATTTAAAGTTGGGTATGTTCATGCATGCCTGTAATCCCAGCTACTTGGGGGGCTGAGGCAAGAGAATCACAAGTTCAAGAGCAGCCTAGGCAACTCAGAAAAACCTGTGCCAAAAAAGGGAAGAGTGTGCTGAGAATGTAGCTCAGTGCCAGGGCACCTGCCTAGGAGACCAGAGACTGACTTCAATCCATAGACTCACAAAAACATACAAATGGGCATCAAATTTTTCCAACACTGTTTGTGGAAACCTCTCCTTTTTTTTTTTTGGTACCAGGGATCAAACTCCGGACCTTGAGCTTGCCCTGGAACCACTAACCTCTCCTTTTTTAACTGCCTTTGTACCTTTGTCAAAAATTCATTAACCATCTATATGTGTTCTATTTCTGGTCCCTCTATTCTCTTCAAAGCATTATTTGTCGTAATGCCAATGCCACACTGTCTTCATGTTATGTTTTGTGTTTAGATGTCCCCCCACAGCCTCATGTGGATGAGGCAGGGCTTTCTTTTTCAGAGGTGGCTGAATATGGAATGTGTGATGCTGGGATTAAGGGTGTGTGATTACCAAACCACTACTCATGAGTGACTGGTTTGGCACTGTCCTAATCCCGGTAGTCTGGATGGGATGAAAGGGGCAGAAAGATGCTGGTAAGGCCTGTCTTGTTGCTTTTACTGTCTTCCACTGTCATGAACTGTTGCTCCTCTGCCACCTTTCCTTGGAGCTGGCCAATTATGGACTAAAACCTCCATAAAACTGTAAGCCAAATAACTCTTTCTCCCTTTAACTTGGGTGTTGGGTATTTTGTCTCAGCAATGAGAGAAAAAAGTAAGACACTTCATTACTGTAGCTTTGACAGCAACTTGAACTCAGGCGATTCATGTTCTCTGAATTTGTTCTTTTTTAAAGTTAATATCTAAGAAAAAGAAAATGCTGGGAAGCGCAAGGTCCCAAGTTTGATCCCTGGTACCAAAAAAAAGAGAAAGAAAATCCTGAGATTTTTACTGCACTGAATCTACAGATCAATTTAGGAAGAATTGACATCTTAACAACTTGGACTCTTTGCTGTGTGAAAACAATATATATCTGCATTTATTTAAGTTTTAATTTCTTTCAGCGATATTTTGTAATTTTCAATGTACAGGTCTTACTTGGTTTATCTCTAAATAAAGAGTTTAATATTTTCTGAGGCGATTATTACTGATTCTATGTATGTATATGTGTGTGTATGTATATGTATATATGTGTGTGTGTATGTATATATATAATATATAATATATATATATAATATATATATATTTAGGGGGTACTGGAAATCAAACTCAGGGCATCGCACTTGCCAGGCAGGCACTGTGCGCTGTGCTACATCCTTGGCCCCATATTAGTGGTATATATTTTTTAATGGTATATATATTTTAATTTGAATTTTTACTTTAAAATGATTGTATCATGGTAACACAAAAATAATGTTTTTGGGCCAGGAATTTAGCTCAGTGGTGCCACCGCCTGCCTGGCAAGCACAAAGTCCCAAGTTCAATCCCTGGTACAAAAAAAAAATAAGTATGTTTTTCATTAAGAATATTTTTTGGGGGAACAGATGTTCACAGAGATTTCCCATATCCCCCCTGCCCATACATGCACAGCTTGCTCCATTATCACCAAGTCCAGGGTACTGCATTTGTTCTGGCTGTTGAACCTACATCGATACACCATTGTTCCTCAAAGTCCATAGTTTACATTCGGGTTCATTTTCAGGGCTGCACATTCTATGTATCTAGACAAGTGTATGACACATGTCCATCATTACATTATTACACAGAACAGTTTCTCTGCCCTAAAGATCTTGAGCTCTGCCCTTTACTTTTCCCTTTCCTCAATTCCTGGCAGCCAGTGATCCTTTCACCATCTCCAGGTTTTGCCTTTTTACAGAATATCATCTATTGAAATCATATAGTTTTGTTACCTTGTTAGCATTTAAGTTTCCTCCATGTTTTTTCTTGGCTTTAAGCTCACTTCTTTTTAGTGTCAAATAGTATTTCATCATTAAGATATACCACAGTTTACTTATCCATTCATCTACTGAAGAATGCCTTGGTTTCCTCTAAGTTTAGGCAACTATGAAGAAAATTGTAATTATGTATGTACAGGTATCTGTGTTGATATAAATTTTCGAGTCTTTTGGGTAAATACCAAAAAGTGCCATTATTGTATCGTATGGTAAGAGTATGTTTAGTTTTGTAAGAAACTACCAAACTTTCTTCTAAAGTAGCTGTACTATTTTTCACTCTTATCATAAGAAATGAAAAAGGTCCTTTTGTTTTACATCCATCAGCATTTGGTGTTGGTCACTCTTTTCTTTTCTTTTTTCTTTTTTTTTTGGTGTGTGGTACTGAATATTGAACCCAGGGTCTTCATACTGTGCTATGTTCCCAGACTCTCTCCTTTTTTGGTTTGGGGTTTTGTTTTTTTTCTTCAAGACAGGGTCTAGCTATGTAGTTCAGGCTAGCCTTGAATTCCCTGTGTAGTCCAGGCTGGCCCCAAACTCTCAACAATCCTCCTCAACTTCCCAAGTCCTAGGATCATAGGCATGTGCCACCACACCTGGAGCCTTTTTATTTTGGAGCCTTTATTTATTTATTTATTTATTTATTTATTTATTTAATGGTACCGGGGGATCGAACTCGGGTCCTTGTGCTTGAGAGGCAGGAGGCAGAAACATTGAGCTAAATCCCCGGCCCTGGAGCCTTTATTTTTTGAGACAGGGTCTCACTAAATTGCCCAAACTGGCCCCAAACTTGGGATCCTCCTATCTCAGCCTCCCAGGATGCTGTGATTATAGCATGTGCTACCACCCCATGGTCTTGGCCGTTCTTATAGGTACGTAGCACTATCTCATTGTTTTAATTTGCTTTTCCCTAAAAACATATGATGTGGTATATCTATTCATATGACAATTTGTCATGTGTCTCTCTGGGGGAGTATCTATTAAGAGTTCTTTACGTGTTCTGGATAACAACTCTCTATCAGATATGTCTCTTGGAAATATTTTTGATAAGAGTCACTTCACTCTCTTATCAGTAAATTTCCCAGAGCAGAAATTTTAATCTGAATGAAGTTCAGTTTGTTAGTTTCTCCACAGATTGACCCTTTGGTGTTGTACTAGAATTTCATCACCATACTTGAAGTCATCTGGATTTTCTACTCTATCACTTTCTGGGTGTTTTAAAGTTCTGCATTTTACATTTAGGACTGTGACCTACTCTGAGTTAATTTTTGTGAGGGCATACGGTCTGTGCCTAGATTTTTTTAATGTGGGTGGTCCAGTTGTTCCTGCTCTATTTGTTGACAAAACCCTCTTTTCTCCATCGAATTGCCTTTGCTCCCCTGGCTGTATTTACTTTGGTCTATTCTGGTTTCAGTAATTGGGGTGTCCTTGCTCTGGTACCACACTGTTTTGATTACTGTAGCATTATAGTAAGTCTTGGAGTTAGACAGTGTTAGTTCTCCAACCTTTTGTCTCCTTTTTAAAACAAAAGCATTTAGTGAGAAAGCACATTATTTTACACTTTAGCAATATCTTTGATGACTGGCTTAGAAGATGGGTGGATAGTTATATTTGCTTCTTCATTTAGTCTCACAGGTTATAGTGTTTTGGTTAAAGTAAAAACAGAAAATACAGCTGGGACCAGGGATTTGTCTCAGTGGCACCATGCCTGCCTCATAAGCACAAGGTCCTGAGTTCAATCCCTGGTACCAAAAAAACATGGCTTTGGACACATATGTAGTTAGGAAAAGAAAGAATATTCTAAAAGCTCTTCCGGGTAATTGTGGATGTTCTTTGGTACTATGCTAAAACATGACAAGGGCTTCATGAAAGGTTAGCTATGGTTTAATCTGAAACATCATCAGAGAACTTTTTATACTGTTACATTAGTGTCTGTTGGTTTTCTTGTACTTTGAATGCCCACCCCCATGTGATTCTGTAACATGCACTGATCAGAGTACTAACTGAGGGATGCAGACATTCACAGATCACCTAAATGCTGACACATGTCATTATGTAATAATATCTGTGTAACACTCATTAATATCTCATCAGAAGAGTCTTTACTGAGCCAGGCACAGTGGCACATGCCTGTATACCTAACTACTCAGGAGGCTATAGCAGGAGGATCTCAATCCAACTTGGGCAACTTAGTGAAACCCTGTCTCAAATTTTAAAAACTGAGCTGGGAATGTAGCTCCATGGCGGAGTGTTGCCCTGGGTTTGATCCTTAGTATTGGGGGTGGGGGGACTTTATTGAGACCTGTTATGTTTCTGGTGACAGATTTAAATTTTAAAAAACTCTAATGTTTTGAAACTTTGAAGGTTGTAAATGGCAACAAATACTGTCATCATTTTCCTTTAACAGACTTGCTTCATTCAGTTTTTTGGGGCTTTGGGGGGTTTTTTGTTTTGTTTTGTTTTGTTTTTGTACCAGGGATCCATCTCAGGACCTTGTACTTTTGAGGCAGGCACAGTGCCACTGAGCTAAATCCCTGGCCCTTCATTCAGCTTTTTTAGAACTTATTTGCCATATTTGCCACATCCTCACCACTAAACAACATGGTTTCTATGTTCTTTCAACTAAAAGGTGTTGCATAAAAAAACAGTGACTAGCTCACAACTTAATTGCCCAGGTGCTTTTACTTGAGATAGCCAACATATTGCCGTGTTTTGTATGAGTGCTCTATACTTTTTTCCCATTCTGTCAACATTATTCTACAAAGGTAGATGTTCAAAGGGTATTCATAATTTTTTTTTTAAAGACAAGGTCTTGCTCTGTAGTGCAGGCTGGACTTGAACTCACTGTGTAGCCCAGGCTGGCCACAAACTCGTGACAAACCTCCTGCCTCAGCCTCCTGAGTGCTGAGATTACAGGTGTGCACCACCATGCGTGGCTACAAAAATTTTCACTTCTTCAAAGACATTTTAAAAGATGGTGAAGAATACAGTGACTACTAGTACGGTTAGGAGTCATTTCCTTGATTCATACTTTGACACCAGTATCTTTACTCACTGTTGGTATTGCACTGAAATCCCAGCACTCTTTGAGGCTGAGACAGGAAGACAGCAGTTTAAGCCCAGCCCTAGGCAACTTAGCAACACCTTGTCTCAAAATAAAATAAAATATTTTTTTAAAGGGTTGGGAGGTGTTAGGGAGACTGAGGCAGGAGGATTTGAGAGGCTAGCCCGGAAAATATGGTGAGACCTCATCTCAATAAAAAGAAAGCAAACAAAAATACTGTTTTAGGGTTAGCACTATGAGTGATAAGAGTATGCAGCCTCCAAGACTCTATTCCCACAGCCTCTGAGTTCTTCTGGATATAGGGGAGTTGTGTATAGTCATCATTTTGTTCTCCTGTGGTTGGTGTACAGTTCCTGGGTGACAGTATATGATCAGAAAATGGTTATGAAGGGCGGGGGATTTAGCTCAGTGTTTCCACCACCTGCCCCACAAGCGCAAGGACCCGAGTTTGATCCCCAGTACCAAAAAAAAAAAAAGGATTTTCACATCAGAAGAATCATTGTAAAGGCAATGTGGAAGACGGACTAAAGCTATAAACCCAAGAGACCAGAGCAGCCAGGATAGCATGTAGTTACTGTCCGGTGACAAAGGATGAGGGCTGGAACCTCACTGCTACCAGTGGGGAAGAGGCTACTCTACACATAAATCATCTTTTCTACAACTTTACCATTCTATTTCTTTGGTACAGGCCCTGGCCATACAGACTACCATTCCCTGTGATATAAAGCATCATTATGAAATAGCATCAGCAATATGAACTAAACATTCACTTTGTTTCACGCACCTGATAAGGGCCTGTCTCAATAGGCCTGCATTTTCAGCACAGCATGTTTCATGCTGAACCCCTATAGCTGCCCTCTATTCTGGTCTACCTACACTTTTGCTCCCACTAGAAGATGTATGACTTCTAAGAGCCAGCAGTGCTTGTTTACAGATTTGTTTTGCCAGTTTTACTTGTGAAGATTATATAATAAACATTATAGACTTAAAAATATGAGCACAAGAAAGTACTTATTTTTAAAACATTGAGCTGCTTGCTTTTGAAAGAC
>NW_004624739.1:24073449-24134869 GCF_000247695.1 Heterocephalus glaber | reverse complement strand
GCCGGGGATTTAGCTCAGTGGTTCCGCCGCCTGCCTTGCAGCGAGCGCAAAAACACGAGTTCAATCCCCAGTACCAAAAAAAAAAAAACCAAAAAACAAAACAAACAAACAAAAAACACCAGAATAGGCATCCACAGAAAAAGTATGTTCCTGGTTGCTAGAGAAAGGAAGGGAAATGGAGAGTAACTTTCTTTTTGAAGTGGTAAAAATGTCAAAGAGATAGAGACTAAAAATCAATGAACTGTATAAACAGTTTTTATTGTTTTGTTTTGGGTTTTGGTGGTAGTAAAGACTGAACCTTGGGAAGCCACATTCCCAGCCCTCTTTCATTTTAAGGCAGGCTCAAAGTAGCCCAGCCAGGATGGCCTCCAGCTTACAATCCCCTTCTCTGCATCAAGAATAGCTGGAATTAAAAGCATGGGCCATTGTGCCCAGTTTTATTTGTTTTTTGAAACAAAGTCTCACTACAAGCCTCAAATTTCTGTACTCAAGGAATTCTCCTGTCTCAGCCTCCCAAGCAGAAAGGACTACAGGAGCATAACACTACACCCAGGTTCTAAAAGGTAAGTCTTACGGTATGTGAATTACAAAGAAATTATGTGGAGCTCAATGTGGTAGTGCAGGCCTGTAATCTCAGCTTTCTGGGAGGCTGAGGCATGAGGTTTGCAAATTCTACCCCAGTCTAGGCAGCCTATCAACTTAAGACCCTGTTCAAAAATGAAAAGGTCTGGGAACATAACTCAGCATCAAGACCTTGAGTTCAATCCCCAATAATGACAAAGAAAAAAACACAAACAAGCTTTGGCACTGGGGAAGACACAGCTCCACAGTAAAATATATATTTAGCATGCATGAGTCCCTGGGTCCAATCTCCTGGGGGTGGGGAGTTCAACAAATGAAAGAGATCTTAAAATTGTTTTACCTACACATACAAATGTCCTAGGGCAAAATCTATCCTGTGCTGTAAGATTTAGCTAATATATAAGATTCACGATTGAATACAGGGCTTCCCTCCTGCCTGCTATTCACAAAGCCACACAATTACAATAATTATCACAGCGCCAAATGGGATGGCACACACCTGGACTCCAAGCACTCCGGGAGGCTGGAGCCAGCCTAGGCAATTTAGGGATGTAGCTAGACCCCATCTCAAGATAAAAAAATAAAATGGGGAGGGGGTCCTGGGGATGTAGCTCAGAGTAACGGTCCTGGGTTCCACCTCAGTGGGGTGTGGAGCCATGGCGATCAAAGGGCCAGGGACATGACTCAGTGACAGAGTACTTGCCTACCATACACAAGGCTCTGGGTTCAATCCCCATCACTGCAAAATATTAAATTAAATTTCAACAACTAAGTAGAGAATATTCTTGGTAATTACAAAGTATGGGCTAGCCTCTAGGAACTGGTTAACTCATGAAAGCTCACAGACCTAAGTGAACTAAAATTAATGATGAGCCAGTCTATCCAGTCCCACAGTAACATAATTCAAGTTTGCCAGTCATCATACTAACAATTTAAAATCAGGCCTATTGTTCTTCCTTCTCTGGAGACTTAATCAAAAAGCAAAAGCTACTCAGGAGGCTGAGGCAGTACAATCAGCAAGTTCAAAGCCAGCTGAGGCAACTTAGCAAGATCATGTTTCAAAAATAAAAAAGAAGCTTGTGCCGAGGATTTAGCTCAGTGGTTTCTCTGCCTGCCGTGCATGTGCAAGGACCCAAGTTCGATTCCCGGCACCAAAAAAAAAAAAAAGAAGCTAGGTGTGGTGGCACACACCTGTAACCCCAGTGCTCAAGAGGCTGAGGCAGGAGGATTGCTGCCAGGTCGAGGCCAGCCTGCACTACATAGCTAGACCTTGGCTCAATCAATCAATCAATTTTTTTTTTTAAAAAAAGCCTTGTAATCTTATCACTCTGGGAGGCTGAGGAAAGAGGTTTGAAAATTCAAGCCCAGTTTGGTCAATTTAGCAAGGCACTGTCTCAAAATAATAAAAAAGAGCTAGGTACAAGATGTAGCTCAGCGTGAAGGCCCTGGGTTCAATTCCCAAAACTGCAGGAAGGACAAGAAATCAGGCTGGGGAATGCACCTGCTAGCACATAGCATGCACAAGACCATAGGTTCAAATCTCCAGTATTACATATGCATCAAAAAGAAAAGTGCAAAACACTAGGAGACCTAAATTCTGGCCCAGTCTAAGCTCCGTGACCCTAACCTTAACATCTGTCAGGGCTGTGTAAAATAAGGAGCACCTCACAAGCACCAACCTCAAGTCCATTCTCTCCAGTGTCACCCCCTGCACCCAGAACCATTAGTCTCATTTCCTATATCCCTTTTTTGGGGGAAAGGGGTTACTGGTGATTGAACCTAAGATCTTCACACTGATCTACATCCCCAGCCTGATTTTATATTTAAGATAGAGGCTCACTAAATTACTCAGGTGAGGCTCCAACTTGACATCCTCCTGTCTGAGCCTCCCAGAGGACTGGGATTAGAGATGTTTCACCATGCCAAGCTCCCAGGTCCTATTACAAGCTACCTTCCAGTTTCCACTCCCTATCCCTATTCTCACAATCTATTCACATACCAGCCAGTGCTCTTTAAAACACGAATCAAAAAAAAAAACAAACCAGCTAGCAGGCAGATGGTCCTTGACAATAATCCCAGCACTTAGGAGGCTGAGGCGGGAGGATCACCATGAGTTTGAGGCCAGCCTGGGCTACACAGTGAGTTCAAGGCCAGTATGACCTACACAGCAAGGTCATCTCTCAAACAACAACAAAAAAATTAAAAAAGGAGTCAGAGCTCCTCCCCAGGCATAAGTCTAAGCACAGCCTACACAGTCTTCCAAGCCAAGTCCTGCTACTCTCACTCAGCCCTGGATGGCTCCAGGCACCTAACCTCTGGGTCCCTCAGTCAGAACCAGCCCACTCCTCCCCCCGCCTTTCAGTATCCTCACTCGAGCCCCTGTTCAAATGTCACCTCTTAAGAGTGCAGTGTGGACTCTGGTCCCAAGCTGCTCATTACTCATACTATGTCCCTGTTTCTGCACCTGTAAAATGGTGATAGTAACAGCACCTAGCTCACAGGGTCATCACTAGCTATGAATGGACATAAACAATCAGGTCAAATGTCATCTATCCTCAGTACTACTTAAGGAGCCCTGTGTTCATTTCCTTCCTATCCCTTAGCACTATCTCAAATTATCTTGTCATCTACTTCGTGGTTTTCCCCAAACCTCCATAGAACACAGGCTTCATGAGGAGCTTGGTCTGCCTTGTTTAAAGCTCTCACCTCACCTCCTAAGGCAGCTATGCAAGAACTTGAAAAATTGTATCAGGCAATTATTTCAAATAATAACTTTTTTGTTTTGAGACAGAGTCTCATTATGCAGCTGAGGCTGAACTTGCACTCAACTATGTAGCCCAGGCTGGCCTTGAATTTGCAGTGATCCTCCTGCCTCAGCCTCCCAAGTGCTGGGATTATATGCATGTGCCACTACCATGCCCAGTCTCAAAAATAACTCTTTTTTTTGAGACAGGATCTCACTATGCAGTTCAGGACTCACTATGGAGCCCAGGCTGGCCTCGAACTCATGGTGATCTCCTGCCTCAGCCTCCCAAGTGCTGGGATCACAGGCTTGCACCACCACGCCTGGCCTTCAAAAATAACTCTTAATTCAAAGAAGTAAAAAATGGCACTGCCTCAATCCATTCTATAGTTAGGCTGCTCTCTTCTTGCTAACTACCCTGCATACAAGGCAATTCATCTCATTACTAGCCACTCTTTCCTCACAATGTTACCACATACACAAGCAAGACTGGAAGAGACGGGCAGATAAAGATGGGAGAGCAAATGCAGAATAATGCAGGTATCTGCTAATTCTCTACAAACCAACCACATAAATCCCAACTATACCACAGCAAAAAGAGGCTCTTGGTCACTAGGAAAGTCACACACTGAAATATGAAACTGTGAAATACACTAACTTAATTGAAACTGTTTTTCACAACCCAAATGCCCATTAACCTATGAATGGATAAATAAGTTTTTATACATATACAATAGAGTACTACTCTGCCATAAGGATAAACTTGAGACATTTCTACCTAAATGGATGCGCCTTGAGACCATACTCTTTAAGTGAAATAAACAGGACACATGTGTTTAAACGCATTGTTTCTCCAATGTGAGAAACTGAAAGTGTAAATAAGGACCAAAATGTTAATAGGTATTGGGAAATGGGAAGAAACTGTTCAAATGGGGAGGAGAACAAAGTCGTGGAGAGGGAGAAAGGAAAGAAGAGACAAGAAAAAAAGAAAAAAAATGGAAACAAACCCCTTGTAAATAAGGAGGGGAAGGGCCGAGGATGTAGCTCTTTGTGCCTGCCTGGCAAGCACGGAGTCCTGAGTTTGATACCTGGTACCAAAAAAATAAAAAAATAAATAGGGGAGGGGGTTGATGGACGTGAGGGGAAAAAGGAAAAAAAGCAGCATCAAGATTTATCATGGACAGAGCCAGGACTTAGCTCAGTGGTTCCACCATCTGCCTCGAAAGCACAAAGTCCAGAGTTCGATCCCCCATACAAAAACAAAAACAAAATAATAAAAAAAGATTTATCATGTACAGGTGCAAATTAGTTATGATTAATGTAATTATGTATATCTAAAATGTACCAATAAGATAAAATTTAAATAAAAAACTTTCTCACATGTATGTATATGCAATATGCAGGTATTTACATGCGTGCACACACAAGCACACATGCAAACAGAAACATCTTCATGCTTACCCCATCTGAAATCCCATCTACTTCCAAAACTAAGACAGGCAGATTGCAAACTAGAGGTCTGCCTTGGCAATTTAACAAGATTTTATCTCAAACCAAATAAAAAGGGCTGAAGCTGGGCGTGGCAATATGCACCTGTAAACCCAACACTCAAGAGGCTTAGGCAGGTGGATCCCTGTCAATTTGAGGCCAGCCGGGGCTACACAGTAATTTCAAGACCAGCCTGGACTGCATAGCAAGACCCTGTCACCAAAAAAAAAAGAAAAAAAAAGTTAAAACCAAAAAGGTCTGGAGGTGTAGCCCAGCTGTAGAACTCATGAACAAGGCCCTGGATTTAATCCCTAGTACCTCAAAGAAATTAATGAAAAACAAGTGGGGTCATGCTTTTCAACTCCTTTTTGTTTCTGAACATAATAGGCTATGTGGAACTAAATCAATGCTTTGAATTAAAGCTAGGATTAAGCCCCAACACTCACTCAGAATCTAAAATATCTTCTTACTTGTGGGCTAAACTTTAGTGGTTCACCAAAGGAAATCCCAAATTCAAGGTTCTGACTTAAAAGCTAGCACTAATTTTTTTAAAAGCATCGTTAGGGGCTGGGGATTTAGCTCAGTGGTTCTGCCGCCTGCATCGAAAGTGCAAGGACCCGAGTTCGATTCCCAGTACCAAAAAAAAAAAAAAGCATCGTTAACTACCCAGAATTCATCCTATTTTGGCGTCTTGAGACTCCAATATCCAATTTACACTCTAGTCCTTCAAGTCCTAAGTCCTTTCCTTCTCATTCAAAAGTCTTTTTTCTCAAGAAAGGTATTTTCAAGTCGATATTCACATTTTATGAAATCCTAAAACTACTTTCAAGTTATGTTCAGTTTTCAATGGAGAAAATCCTGTCGCGAGATATATTAGAAATGACTTTGCCAGTTTTCCTAGATACCACCAATGAGTAGGAAATTCGCTAGGCAGCAACCTAGGCGAACACGAAGAAAAAGAGCGCAGAAGGAAGGAATCAGACAGGCAAGAATGCTTCACGATTTTATTGAAGACCATCCCGGCTGTCACTCCCCATAGCACCAATGACACCAGAGATTTCTGGGAAGGGGTGCCAGTGCTCAAGCTGGCAGAGGAGAAACAGAGGCGGAAAGGGGACGAGCCGACGGCGCCCTGCGGTCCACGCAGCTCTCCAGGAAAGGCTTCTTGGAGGCGCAGCCGGCTGGAGGTGGCCGGCGCTGGCCCGCGTGGAATGTCACCAGTCGCGGTCCCGATCGCCCCCGCCCGCGCCCCCCGGCGCCGACGCCCCGCGCCCGACGCCGCTCTAGCGGAGCACAAAGTTTCGAATAAAAACCCGGGCGCAGACACGCACGGGTCTCAGAGCTGAACTCGCGCCAAGAACACGCCCGAAACGAACCGCTTGACAATCAGCTCCGGTTTTCGGCAGAAAGGCCGAGGGGCGGGAGCGGGAGGCAGGGGAGGCGAGTGCCCAGTCCCTCGCCCGCCTGGCTCCGCTTCCTCCGGGCCGCGGTGCCCAGGTAAGGGCCGGCAGCCGCGCCCCCGGCCGGCCCAGCGCACACCCCCGCGAGGGGAGCTGAGGGGCCCGCACGCCCGCTCCCCGCCGCCCGGGCCTCTGGGCCGGGGTCCCGCCGCGTCCGCGCCCTTCCCCCCGCCCCTCCCCCTCCCGCCCGCCGCGGGGCGCGCAGAGCCCGCGCCGCGTCCCGGGGGACCCGGCAACTTTCCCCGCGCGGCCCCGGCTGCCCCCGGCGGGGTGGGGCTGGGCCGGGGCCGAGCGCGACGCGGACTCACTTTTTCGGATGTTTCTCTCTTTTCGGCCTCCGCTTTCGGGCCTGAATGGCCAGCACTGAGGAGACAGAAGGCACACATTAACGGTCAGGCCGCCGGCCTGAGAGGCCGCGTGGCGGGGCCGAGGGCGCGCCACGCGGCCACTCACCTTTCCGGGAACTCATCTCGGCGCGGCCGGAGCGAGGCAGGGAGCTTCGCGCGGCGGCGGCGGCGGCGACGCAGGAGCCCAGCCGAACCCAGTTGCAGCCTCCACTCGCTCCACCGGCCGGGAGGAGGCGGGAACCGCGCCTGCGCCGCCGCCGCTCCTCCGGGGGACCCAGGACCCGCCCCCGCCGCCGGCCCCGCCCCCGCCGCCGGCCCCGCCCCTGCCGCGGCCCGGGCGGGGGTCGCCACCCGGCGCCGCGCCCTTGCCGCGCGACCCGCACCCGCTCCCCAACACCTATGCGGAGGGGGCCCGCTCGGCCCGCGCCCGCCGCCCCCGCCTCCTCTGCCGCCCGCGCCCCCCAGGCGGCCCAGATCGCCCGCCGCTCCGGCCAGGCCCCGGCCCCGGACCGCGCGACCCTCCCTCGCCAGCCGCGGCCGCGCCCTTCGCACCCCGGCCGGCCGCGCCGCCCTCCTCTCCATGCGCCCCGGTTGGGCCGGCGCCGCCGCGGGCCTCGCACCACCTCTCCTCGCGCGGCCTCTTCTCTCCTTTGGTGCTTCTACATCCTTGCATCCCCAGGAGCGCCTCTCCCTCCTGTCTGGCGGGCGTGGAAAGGGCACAGGACCAAAAGCTGGGAAGCCTGGCTCCTTGATCAACTGTGTGACCTCGGAGAAGTCCTCTTCTCGCTCCCGCCTGCCACCCCCGCAGGATCGCTCAAGTTTAATGAAGAAAGAGATAGAGATGGCATTGAGGTTAGAATGAAGCTTTTGCTCATGAATTGAAGCCCAGTTTTGTGAACACCATGTGATGACACTAACACAACCAGACCAGGCCGTTATTTTCTGCATTGCACGGTGAGGAAACTGAGTCCTGGAGAGATCCAGCAGTTCCGTCAGGATCAAAATTGAAGCCTTATTGGTTCCACTCTTTGCAGCTGACCAGGCTCATAAAGATAAGAATCAAGTTCACAGTGGCAAAGAAACATAACCGCAGCGTTCTCCCGTTTAAGTAATCCCAATAGTTTTGAAAGATATCCTGACCAATAACTCCTTTCTTGGTTATACAGCTATATATATAACTGATCAAAATTCCTAGTCTTACTCTAAAGATGTTAGGGCCGGGGATTTAGCTTAGCGGTTCTGCCCCCTGCCTCGTAAGCGCGAGGTCCTGATGTTCGCGCAAGGTCCTGATGTTCGATGTTAAGCAACACAGGAAGTGATACTTGGATTTTTGAACATTTCAATGTCTTCAACCTTTTATTTAAAAAAATATAAACCCCACAAAAAGATGGTTCGAAAAATGAACAGCTATATAAGCCTATATTCACCAGTTTTTAACATTTTTCCACGTTTCCTTTCTAGGTGGATGGTTTAGTTTGCTGAATCATTTGAGTATTTTACCCTTAACCCTAAATAGTATTTCAATGTGTATCTACTAAGAACAAAGGTATTCTAAGAATTTCATTATTGGGCCAGGGATTTAGCTCCGTGGTGACGCTGCTTGCCTCGGAACCACAAGGTCCTGAGTTTGATCCCCAGTACCGGAAAAAAAAAAAAAAAAGCATGTCATTATTGCCAGATGTGGTGAGTGTAATCCCAGCACACAGGAGGCTGAGGCAGGAGAATCAAGGCCAGCCTGAACTACACAGCAGGATCCTACCTCAGAAAACCAAAACAAAGAAATAAATAAATAAAAATAAAGAATGGGCAAAGGATTTGAATAGGCATTTTTCCAAATACAACTGGCCAACGAGTACATAACAAGATCCTCAAAATCATTAATCATTGGTCTGGGGATGTAGTTCAGCAGTACAGCACCTGCCTGGCAAGTGTGTGGCCCTGAATTCGATTCCTGACACACACACACACACAAATCACTAGTTATTACAGAAATACAAAGCAAAACCACAATGAGATACCTACCACCTTACACCTACCAAGATGGCCACAATTTTTTTTCACATAGAAAGTACATAATGGTGAGAATTTCTATCCTTCTCATAGTGAAACATTGGAATCCTCACACATTGCTGGTGGGGATGTTGTGGGAAACTTTGTCAGTTCCTCAAAAAGTTAATATGATTGCCAACAAGCTTACTCCTAGGTGCATGCCCACAAGTAGCCAAGCAGTCTTTGTACAGGACTGTACATAGGTGCATCACAAGAGCTAAACAGTGGAAATGGCCCCACTGTCCATCCACCACTGAATGGATAAAGCACTGTGATCCATACATACAAAGGCATATTTTCAGCCATAAAAAAGATGAAGTACTGAAGCTAGGCGTGGTGGTGCATGCCTGGAATCCCAGCATCCTGGTAGGCTGAGGTGGGAGAACCTTAAGTTTGAGTCCAACCTACACAACTTAGTGACTTAGCAAAACCTTGTCTCAACGAGCTTGCTTCCACAGCACATATACAAGACCCTGTCTCAAAATAGAAAATAAAAATGGGCTGGGGATGTAGCTCAGTGTAAAGGCCCTAGATTTAATTCCCAGTACCATTTTAAAAAATATTGATACAATAGAATACTGTCCATAGAAAGAAAGTACTAGGAAGAGGGTGTAGCTCAGTGGTAGAAAATGTATTTAACATGTTCAGGGCCCTGGGTTCAATTCCAAGCACTGAGACATATGTTGACATATGTTATGACTTGGATGAACCCTGAAAACATGCAAAGTGGAAGAAGTCAGACACAGCCAGCCATGGTAGCACACACCTGCAAACCCCAACACTCTGGGAGGCTGAGGCAGAAGGATCACAAATTCAACCCCAGCCTGTGCAACTTAGCAAGATCCTGTCCCAAAACAAAAATAAAGCATTGAAGATGTACCTCAGTGTGAAGGCCTGGGGGTTCAATCTCCAGTACCACAAAAGAGACACAAAAGGTTCCATACTGGATGATTCCATTTCCATGAAATCTCCAAAATAGGCAAGTCCACAGGACGCAGATGGTGAGAGGAGGGGGATGAAAAAGCAAGTGCTCAAAGGGGACCAGACTTCATTTTAGGGTGATGAAAGTGGCTCAGAGATGACAGAGGTGGTGGCGGCGCAACACTGTGAATGTACTAAATGCCACTTGTTGAATTGTTTACCTCAAAACCATTCACTTCATTTTACAAGAATTTCACCTCAATGTTAACAAACCAAAGCCAATCCAAAAAGTTATCTGTGGATCAGGTGAGCATGGTGGCACACACCTATAATTCTAGCGCTCAGGAGGCTGAGGCAGGAGGATCACCTCCAAAGCCAGCCTGGGCCACATAGTGAGTTTGAGGCCAGCCTGAAACATAGCAAAAACCTGTCTCAAACAAAAACAAAACAAAAGGGTTCTTTGAGGGTGTGCTTTCCCTAACGTGTGTGTATATGTGTGTCTATGTGCTAAGGACATGAGGACAGAGAAAACATTGCTCTTCTGTTGATCAGTGTGACCAGCCCAAGTGACCTAGGACCTTCATACTAAGCTACATCCCCAACCCTTTTTGGTTTTTTTCATTTGTTTGGTTGGCTTTGGGGGGTTAGGGGGCTTTTGGTTTTTTGAGACAGAGTCTCACTATGTTAGGCTGGCTTTCACTATGTAGCATAGGCTGGCCTCCAACTCCTGGCAATCCTCGTGCCTCAGCCTCCCAAATGTTAGGATTACAATCATGTGCCACCATCCCCAGCTAGACATGCCTGTTCTGGACAGCTCATATAAATGAAATCATACAATATGTGGCTTTTGTGACTGGACCCTTTCACTTAGCCAAATGTTGAAACCCATTTCTGCTATTTAATGTCTTCATAACCTTGGGCAAGTTATGTACTTACAACATCTGGAAAATGGAAATAATATTAATACCAACCTTTATAGATGAGTATGATTACCAAATAAGACAAGTAATTCTTCAATGAATAGTAATTATTTTTAAATTACTTGAGAGCTACATAGCCCATCTCTTTACTAGATCTTTTCATTCAGTTTTTCACCAAATACGTATCATTTTTTATGGAGCAGGCATTCTTTTAAATACTGAGTCTAGAGCAGAAAACTAAGGATACAAAAATCTCCCTGCTCTCACTGGGTATGGTGGCACATACCTGTAGTCCCAGCACTCAGGAGACTGAGGCAGGAGGATTGCCATGAGTTTGGGGCCAGCCTGGGCTACATAACAAGACCCTGCCTCAAAAATACCCCCAAATTTTTAAAAACCCCACAAACTCCCTGCTGTCATGGAGCTTATGATTTACTGCCAGAAGATAAGAATTAAAATAAATGAGTAAAGTGCAGCACATGCTCACTAGATGCTGACAATTTGGGGGTGTGTGTTGGGGATGGAAATTAGGACCTCTACCTACTAAACAAGTACCCTGCTACTAAGCTGCACCCCCATCTGATCATTCTTACGGAACACATAATAGCAATCTTTGAGGGGGTAGCTTTTAAGTAAAGACCTTAAAGCTAAGCGTGATGGCACACGGTAATCCTAGCACTCAAGGGGCTGAGGCAGGACTATTACCATGAGTTTGAGGCCAGCCTGGGCTACATAGTGAGTTCAACCCCAGCCTGAACTGCATAGCAAGATCTTGTCTCAAAAAAGGAAGGAAGGAAGGAAGGAAGGAAGAAAGAAAGAAAGAAAGAAAAGAGAAAAAATTAAAAAATGTTAAATGATAGACCTAATCTCCGCTGATTTGGAAATTAAACATTTTTTCAAAATGCACCATAATTTAGAATGACATTTAAAAGGAAATATAGTTTTAAAGAAACAAAATAATAAAAAATGATCTTTTTTATTGGGGCATCATTTCTTGCTGCATACGTCAAATTAGATCTAAGAATGGTAACATTCAGGGCCAGGGGTTTAGCTCAGTGGCACCGCTGCCTGCCTTACAAGCGCAAGGTCCCAAATTGGATCCCCGGTACCAAAAAAAGAAAAAAAAATGAAAAGAATGTTGTAAAAGCAAATGCACTCTGATATTTCCAAGTGGAGCCACTGAAACATGTTGTATCTTAGAAGGGAGATTTAGCATGTCAAGAGAGTTGAGGGAAGGCTTGAATGCCATATAATCCACCTTGGGGCCTTTAATGGATGAGAAGCCAGCCTCTTTCTTAAGGCTTCCAAGGTGTGTCAACTTTTAGGAAAGTCTCTCTCAATGAAGCTTCACCCTGTCATTTATTATTTCATTAGAAAGTGTTTCTCAATGACACTACTGTAAAGCAGGGTAACAAAGAGATCGCAGGGCCAGGTGGGCAGGGTTCAGATGCCCGGTCTGCCGTCAGCCACCTGGGTGCACTGTCTGGGTGAGTTTACTCCCGCTCTGAGCCTCAGCTGCCTCAGCTGGCAAATGGGGACTCTATCACCTACCCTGTAAGTCTGATATGAGGAATTAAATGAGTTCATTCACGTGAAATGCTCAGAAAAGTACATGATCATGTCTGTTGTTAAGATTAAATCATTAGCTACACATGTTTACAGGAGGATCTAAGCATAAATATCAGTAATCCCACACGCAGGAGACTGAAGCAGAAGGAGAGCTATTGATTTCGAGGCCAATCTGGGCTACATAGAGAGTTCAAGCCCAGCCTGGACTACACAGCAAGACCTTGTCTCAAAAAAAATATATATATATATAATATACATATATGTATATTATATATATGTATATATTATATATACATATATATAAGTAATCTCAGCACTTGAGAGACTGAGGCAAAAGGATCAGGTCCAGCTTGGGGAACTTAAGATTCTGTCTGGAAAAATAAGAGAGGGTGCCTGGGAATGTAGCTCAGTGAATCGGATCCCTAGAACCACAAAAATAAATAAATATAAACTAGTCATACACATGCATATTAAAGAATATATTAGATATTATTGCTGCATAATCTTTCTCTTTCTCTCTCTCTCTCTCCCTCCCTCCCTCCGAGACACGGCCTCACTATGTAGCTCAGGCTGGCTTCCAACTCATGGAGATCCTCCTGCCTCAGCCTCTTGTGTGCTAGGATTACAGTCATGCACCATCACTCTCAGCTCATAAAATTAAAGTTAGAAGTAAACACTAATGAACAACTCTTACCTCACGGTCTCTGTGGCCCAGGAACGTGGGAGCAAGTTAGCTGGCGCACAGAGGTTTCCCCGGGAGTGGCAGTCATCTTCGGCTCGACAAAGGATGGAGATCTGTTACCAGGTTGTTCATTCACATGGCTGAGAGAGGAAGCCTCGGTCCTCAGGGCGCCGCGGAGACACTGTGCCTCACAGCCCGCACCTCCCCATGGGGCTGCCACAGCGCCGGCTTGCACAGCCAATGATTCCAGCGAGAACCTGGAAGAAAGCGTGCTGTCTTTTGCGACCTATGCCAGGAAGTCACAATCGCTTCTGCCACATTCTTATCCATCAACAGCACAGGCTGGGGCGGAGGGTGGTGCACCGAGCTCCACCTCGGAAGAGTGGTGGCGGATTTCGCAGCAGCCGCAAGGGGTCATTCCTCCAGGATATGCGGAGGCCTCTGGCTGCTGATTGGGAGTAGAAAGAAAGGGAATTTTCTGTTGAACATTCAGAGGAAAGAAAAGGGAAAGTAGATAATCGGGGGGGGGGGGCGGGGGGATCATCAATAGTAACAAATTTGTCATAAAATGCTACAGAACATTCTTACATATTCCAGCTCACAAATGACTCCTAAAGATTTGCCCAGGGCTGTATTCGGGTGGACTTAGTTTTGTGTGTGTGTGTGTGTGTGTGTGTGTGTGTGTGTGTACACCCAAGGCCTAGGCACTGAGCTACATCCCCAGCTCTTTTTTATTTTTTATCTTTAATTTGAGACAGAGTCTTATTAAGTTGCTAAACTGTCCAGGCTGGGCTCAAATGTTTGACTTTCCTGACTCAGCCTCCCAGAGTGCTGGGATTATACACGTGCCCCACCATCCCAGTTCATTTTAATTTCTTGAGACACGGTGTTGCTATGCGGTCCTCGCTGACCTTAAATTATGTAATCCAGGCTGGGTTTGAACTCACTGAGAGTTCCCTGCCTCCGTGTCCTGAGTGCTGGGATTATAGTGCATGCTGTGTTTATAGTAACCCAGTGTATGACCATGCCACATTAAAAAAAAAAAAAATGATTTACTGATCCTTTTCTCTTTTTTTCTCTTATTAACGGTGCTGGGGATCTAACCCAGGGTGTCCTGCATGCTAAGCAGGCGCTCTGCCACCAAACTACACCCCTGCCCTGTTAACACCTGAGCCCGCCCACGCATTCCTAGCTTTATAAAGCTGGGTGCGAGCCCGGGGTTCTCCACTTGTTCTGCCAGCAGGGGGCACTACAGGGAGCCCGGAGCCCGGAGAAGGCTGAAGGCTCCCACAGGCTCTCAACACCGGCCTGGCCAGGGCGCCGCAGGAACTGCTGCCAGCCTCCCCTTGTAGGCGCAGCAGCACCATCAGCACCTGGCAGCATGCTGCCCTTAGATCCGGATCCCAGCTCCCTCCTCTGAGCTTCTGAGGTCTTAACAACTCGGCACTCTTGGCTCTGTTCCCCGGTCCTATGGCTGGTGATTGGGCTGTCCCCAGCGTGGGCCATCGGAAGAGCGCTGGTGGGGGTGGGTGTGTGCGGACATTTCTAAAGGGAGGTGCTGGGTCACAGGCTGTTATGGTTCGTGTCTAGATGTCCCTCCAAAGCCTCATGTGGTCATAGGCTACTTTGGAGGTAGCTGAATCTAGAGTATGTGATTGATTCATGGTAGGGCTAGCATTAGGGGCGTGAGTGGTATCTGCCCTGAGTAGTCTGAATAAAAGGGGCAGTGTCCCCACCACAACCTTGCGGGGAGGGGGGGGGGCGGATCGAACTCCGGACCTTGCTCTTGCAAGGCAGGCAGTGGTATCACTGAGCTAAATGCCCAACCCTAATGAATGTCATTATATTGTATACCTAAAATGTACCAATAAAATTAATTTTAAAAAATTTTTTTAAAAAGATAAAAGGGGCAGGATGATGCTTTTAAGGTCCCTTGTTGCTTTTGGTGCTTCTAGCGCCATGAACTGTTGCCCCTCTTTCACTCTGCCTTGGAGCCAGCTGATTATGGACTGAAACCTCTACAAACTGTGAGCTAACTTTAACTTTGGGTGTCAGGTATTTTGTCTCAGCAATGAGAGAAAAGTAACTAAAACATAGGCTATGTCTGCTTTTGTTTTTAGCAGATACTGCCAAAAATATTTCCAAAATAATTACACCAATAATTGTGTTCATCTTAAGGCATTCCTGGTATTTCACACTGATTCTCAGAACTTTTTAAATTTATTTAAAAAGTCAATAAAGTCCACACTCCTGTGAATTAATCTGTAGTCCAGAATCTTTATGTTGCTGTGCTAAAGAAAACTGTATCAAGTTGCCTGAGGACGGACTTCTTTTATGCAGCACTGGGGTTGTGGGCTGGGCCTCTTACATGCTAGACCAGCATCCCACCAAGCTACCCCCAGCCCACACTTGGCGTGTGTGTGTGTGTGTGTGTGTGTGTGTGTGTGTGTGTGGTACTGGGGATCAAAGCCAATTGTGCTTTACTACTGAATTACATCACCACCCTTTTATGATAACAGGGTCTTGCTAAACTGCCCAAGCCAGCCTCTAATTTGAAGTCCTCCTGCCTCAGTATTTGAAGTCCTCCTGCCTCAGTCTCCTGAATCACTAGGATTACAGGTGTGCATCACTATCTCTGGCTCAGAGTTTGCATTCTTAATTCCTCCAACAGTTCTTGGTAAATACCAGGTACTATTGAATCAATAAGAAGAAAAAGGGTGGGCATAGTGGTGTGCATCTATAATCCCAGCTACTCAGAAAGCTGTGGCAGAAGGATCATAAGGGTGAGGCCAGCCTGGAAAACTTGGTGGCTTAGTGAATTCTATCTCAAAAATGAAAAATAAAGCCTGGTGTGGTGGTGCACCCCTGTAATCCCAGCACTCAAGAGTCTAAGGCAGGAGGATTGCCATGAATTCAAGATCAGCCTGGGCTGCATACTGAGTTTGAGACCAGCTAGAACTACATAAAAGACGCTGTCTCAAAAAATGAAAATAAATAAATAAATAAATGCAGGCAGCCATGATGGCACACCCTTGTAATCCCAGCACCCAAGAGGCTGAGCCAGGAGAATTGCTCCAAGTTCAAGGACAGTTTGGGTTACATGGTGAGTTCAAGACCATTCTGAACTACATAGCAAGACCCTGTCTCAAAATAAACAAAATAAAAAGGTCTGGCGATGTAACTCAATGCAAAGCCCTAAGTTCAATCCCTGGTACCACAAATAAATAAGTAAAATCTATTCTTTCTAAAACAACAGTGTTACCAATTGCACAAATTTATTTTTATATACTACTGTATTAGTAGGTACGTCTTTCTTCTGAGTTTTCAAGTAATACAACTTTCCTAAAGTTCCATTGAGAGTAGTTAAAGCAGTATATATAAGAGACTAAGAGATATGGGGGCAGAGCAAGAGGAAGGCAAGGGGGTGTAAAAGAGGTGATATCTCCATGTACCAACTCCTCATGATGAATAATATTATGTACTATAAACACACACTAATAAACATTTAAATTTTTTTTATTTTGGTTTTTTGAGACAGGGTCTTGCTATGTAGCCAAGAGTGGCCTCAAACTTGCAGCGATCCTCCTGCCTCAGCCTCCTGAGTTCTGGGATCACAGGCATGCGCCACCACGCCTGGATAAAAATTTTAAATACATAAAATGAGGATGCTTTCATTGAAAAATACAATGAGGAAACAGAGCTACTCAACTAGAATTTCAGATAAATTTATTTTTGAACTTTCAGATACATATAGCATATTCTGTGATTCGTCACAGGCAGTGATTGGTCCCAGGGTTGTTGCAAGTAGAGGTCTCTTCTCATGCACTATTTGTCACCAGAGGAGAAGCAAACATGTTCTGATACCATCATGCAGCATGATATAGTATTTTCTATTTCTGTCTTCTCAGATATTTCTTCTGTTCTCATTCTTTTCCTCTCCTTTCCACTTCTGGTCTAATGCTAAATGCAGATCACCTAACACCTAGAGAATCTAGTTGGGTACTGCCTCACCCATCTATTGCTGTATAACACAACAACCCAGACTCATCACTCAAGACAACAGTTGTTTATTCTTTCTCACAGTTCTCTGAGCTATCTGGGAAGTTCTGGTTTCACCTGGGCTTGCTCATGCTGCCACATCCATCTGGTGGCTCCCTGTGGCTGGAAAGGCAAGATGGCCATGTTTATACATCTGGGGCCACAACAGGACTGACCAGAAGGCTGGGCCCTCTCTCTCCATGTGGTCTTTTTTCATTAAGTACCTACCTGAGCTTCCTAGATAGCAAGTTCCATGAGAGCAGACACATGAGCTGTGTGAACCCAGTGTCACTTTGTATTAGCCACTCTCCCATCACTGGGATGAAATACCCAACACCCACAACTTAAAGAGGAGAGGTTTATTTGGCTCACAGTTACCAATGGGTCTGGTCCAAAGTTAGCTGGCTGCAAGGCAGAAACAGCATAGCAGAAGGGCTGGGTGGAGGAAAGCTGCTCATCTTGGGGCAGCCAGCAAGCAGAGAGAGAGGAGGAGCCAGGGATAAGAATATATGCTTCCAGGTCCTACCCCCAGTGACCAGCTCCAATCAGGCTCCTACCAGCACATTCAGCTATGAACTCATCAATGGATGGATCCACTGATGAATATAGCACCCCATGATCCAATCACCTTACACACACATGAGATTTGGGGGGAGATTTTAGATATCAACCCATAACATTCCACCCTGGCCCTCAAAAGACTCATGTCCATCTCATTATGCAAAATGCATTTAATTCATCTCTAAGAGTTGCCAAAGTCATAATGGTTCTAGCATTGTTTAAAAGTCAAAGTTTCGGGGCCGGGGATTTAGCTCAGTGGTTTCGCCGCCTGCTGCACAAGTGCAAGGACCCAAGTTCAATCCCCAGTACCAAAAAAACCCCCAAAAACCAAAACAAAACAAAACAAAAAAGTCAAAGTCTCCTCTAAGAGTCAACACAACCTCTTAGCTGTGAGCCGCTATAAAAATCAAAGAGAAAGTTAAACATTTCTAACATACAATGGCATGGGGTAACCATTCTCATTCCAAAAGGGAAGAATAAGGGCATGGACAGGAATTAGACCAAAGCTAGCCCAAAAACCAGAAGGGCAAATATTAAATCCTGTGGCTCTACATCCATGTCCTAATGCTAGCTATAACCCTTACCATAACCATGCTCTCCTGGGCCCGAACTTTATATGAGATTCTTTCCTGATGAAACTGCATACTTTTCACATCTGCTTTTCTCTCCTGATTTGCACTGTAGCTCTGGCTAAAAGCAGTCAGCATTACTCATGCCAAAGCCTGAACATTGGGCTGCTTTGAAACTTCCTCCACCACATCAATTAGTCCACCACTTTTAAATTCAGTCTCACACCTCATCTTAATACATGGACAGAACATATACAAATTCTTTGCCAGAATTGCCTTTGTTCCAGTTTCTGATAAAGTCCTTGTTCACAACTGAAACCTCCTGAGCCTGGACTTTACTGTCTGAATTCCTATCAGCATTCTGGTCTCCTGAGCTCTGACCAGTATTGACTATGAAGTGCTACTTGCAACGTTCTAAAACTTCTCTAGCCTGCATCTCCAAACTTTTCCAAATTCCTCTTACAAAGGCTTCTGAACCAGAGTCAGGTATAGTCAAGGTAATGACCCCACTTCCCTGATATCAATTTTCTGTTGTTAGGACAAAATAACTAACACAATTTAAAGGAAGAGAGGTTTGTTTTATTTTGTTTTGTTTTGAGACAAGTTCTCGCTATGCAGTTCAGGCTGGCCTTGAACCCATCATATAGCCTAGGAAGGCCGTGATGCTCCTGCCTCAGGCTCCCAAGTGCTGAGATTATAGGTATGTCCCTGTGAGAGGTTTATTTTGGCTCACAATTTTTAGGGGATTCAGTCCATGGCTGGCTGGAAGGCAGAAAGGGCATGGCATAAGGGCATGGCAGAAAACTGCCAATCAACCCAAGGCAGCCAGAAACCAGAGAAAGAGAAGGGAAAAGGCAGGGACAAGAGTAAAACCTTGCAGGTCATACCTCCAATGACTCCCTTGAACCAGGCCCCACCTCCTAACAGCACAGTCAGTGATGAACTCTTCAGTGGCTGAATCCACTGATGAGTATGACACCCTATGATCCAGTCACCTTCCACACACATGAGACTCTTGGGGGACATTTTAGATCTAAACTATAACACATTTCTACAACATTCTATGGGTGCCAACAAATCTTAAGGCGAGATTTGTTGCAAAAAAAGCAAAAAAAAGAATGGATTCAATGAGGCATGATTCATGATAGTCACTGAATAATAACCTCCCAGAAGTGAGTATGTAGTATACACACATATATATATATTCCTGTTGGACCTCAAGGGAAGCCTGCTTGCCCTGTACTAATGCGAGCCAACCATTTTAAAGCAATCATGAAGAACCAAATAGTATCATGGAATATACATTACATTTATCATGTAATTTCTGGTTAAAAGAATGTTTTCAGCCAGGCATGGTGGTGCACGCCTGTAATCCCAGCACTGGGGAGGCTGAGTCAGGAGGATCACTGCCAGTTCAAGGCCAACTGGACTACATAGTGAGTTCAATGCCAGCCTGAACTATAGAGTGAGACACTGTCCCGAAAAACAAAAAGAAAGGGCTGGAGATTTAGCTCAGTGGTTCTGCCACCTGCCTTGCAAGCACAAGGACCCGAGTTCGATCCCTGGTACCAACAAAAAAAAAGGAGAGAAGGAAGAGGAGGAAGAGGAGGAGGAGGAAGAAGAGGAGGAGGAGGAGGAGGACAAAGAGGAGGAAGACAAGGAACAAGGGTGAGAGTGCTCATGATAACCATATGAGCAGGCCCACTTCAGTAGTAGAATCAAGGCTCCTGCAACCTAGTCCAAAGTTCCAAGGAGAAAATTGAGTTGACAGTCATATATTTATACACATGCACATAAAGCACCACTAGAAGTTAGATATTTAAACTGTGTGCAAACAAATAAACCAAACACCATGAAAGCAAACTTACCTGCTAATAGCTCCTGGCAAGTATTAAAATCAATTTACAGGAGATAGTGATGTTGGAATTGTCCAGAAAATGAGTTCCACAGAGAAACATAGACAAAAAAGCTCACCATGCATATTTTCAGTGGGATAAAGTCTGAAAAATAGGCCAATGTCTTTAAAAATACAAATAAATACAATCGCAACCAGGGACAGAGGAACATCCTGCATTTGAATATCTATGACCCTTTGGGAACCCCTCACCTGCAGCACCTTGGACAGAGGAAATGGTGAGTGGTTTTCTTTTGTTCACCTAGGTAGTTCTCAGGGGCTTGTGTTTAGGATTCTTAGACCCTTGGGCCAGGGATTTAGCTCTGAGTTTGATCTCCGGTACCGAAAAAAAGGAAAAAAAAAAGATATAGACCCTACTTGGCCTGTGAACCTACTTAGGCCACTTCCTCTTTTCCTTTTTTTTTTTTTGGTAGTGGGGATTGAACTTGGGTCCTTGCACTTGCGCAGCAGGCGGCGAAACCACTGAGCTAAATCCCTGGCACCCTTTTTTCTTTTCTTTTTTTTTTTTTTTGAGATAGGGTCTCACTATGTAGTTCAGGCTGGCCTTGAACTCACTATATAGCCCACGTTGGCCTTGAAGCTTGAACTCACAGCAATTCTCCTGTCTCTGCCTCCTGAGTTGCTGGCATTACAGCATGAATCATCACACCTGGCTTCACTTCCTCATCTTAGGGTGAAGCTGTATTCTAAATAATTTTTCCCCAGAATTAGTCTGTTGAACTACCTAACACTGTTGTGTTTTTTGTTTTGTTTTGGGTGTTGGTACTGGGAATTGAACCCAGGGTCTTCACACTACATTCCCAGGCCCCTTTTTAATTTTGAGACAAGGTCCTGCTATTACAGACAGGTAAGTTAGACACAAAATTAATAAGCAGTGAGAGAGAGAGAAAGCCATCAAGGAAGTCAGTGCAAAAGCTGAAGCACATGAAAATTGTGGCTGCCAGTGAATTTGAAGAGAACCAGGCCCCAGGCCTCCCTGGAGATAAACAGCAGCTTGAGAGTGCACTGTATCCCCAGTACACTGTAACTAGCAGCACCTGGTCCTGAGAGCCCAAGAGAGTGCATCAGATACGTAGGTGAGGGACCAGAACACGACCCGTACTCCCATCCCTCTCCAGGAATCCTTTGTTCTTTCCACGTGAGAAGTTATCGATGAGCCCAAGTAGATGAGCTCGCCACAGACCCCTGATGCATGCCTTGCTTCCCTATTGGACAATATTAGCTAAGCAATTAAACTCGGAATCCTACAGGTTAATTGTAGCTCAACCCACAGTTACTCCAGTTGCAATTCTGCTGTGTGAAGTGACCTTGATGAAGAGCCTTGGCGGCCACCCACTCAGGCCCCCCTGGAAACCCAGGAGCTCTTCTCCTCCTTACTCCCATGAAATTCCCCTAAACTCCTCCTTTGGTTGGAGGCTTCATTCCTCGATGTTGTGAGACCACGAGCTGTGTTCATAAGGTAACACTGCCAAATTGGTAAGTTGACCAGGCTGGGCTGGAGCTTGCGATCCTCCCTGCCTCAGCCTCCCAGAGTGCTGGGATTGCAGGCATGTGGCACCATACCTGGATAAAATTGTTTTCCTTTCTTTTCTTTCTTTCTTTCTTTCTTTCTTTCTTTCTTTCTTTCTTTCTTTCTTTCTTTCTTCTTTCTTTCTTTCTTTTTCTTTCTTTTTGGTCTTTTTGAGACAGGGTCTCACTATGTAGTTCAGGCTGGCCTTAAACTCACTATGTAGCCCAGGCTGGCCTCAAACTTGTGGCAATCCTCCTGCCTCAGCCTCCTGTGTGCTGCATGCTTCACCACACCCAGCTTACTATGAAAAGGTTTTGACCAAGCAGAGGACCCCCAGATCCTCCAGGGCTCCCAAGACAGGATGCTAAGAGCTTCTGGTTAAATGAATCACAGTGGTCCTCAGGGTGAGCACACAGTTCTCGGGGACACTGGAGGGAAATCTCCCAGAGGGTTGGGAGAGGTTCTTTGGTCTAAAAAAGTAATAAACATAGATTACTGGTCAGTGAAGCCATATTAATGTACAAAGCAGGAAGCAATGAACAAACACAGGATTCAGGAATCTGGCAGGAATGATCTCAGAAGCTGCTGGACTCCTGCCCGGTATGGAGAGTGCAAGGTGTTAGACTCAGACCTCTGCGGCGAGCAGGTCACTGCATGGCCACATGGGCCCGGTTCATGTGCAGATCACTAGCTGCAAAGTAGTCTGGAAAATCAGGTCTTTGGCTGTCCTGCCTCTCTGAATAGATGACAAGTAAAGTGGATACTGACAGAACCAAGCCGAGGATCCAGGACAGTGGGAGAGGAGGAAATGGTCCTTTCATCTGGGTGGAGAGTCATGATACCTAGTGATCCTGAGGGAATTAAGGAGAAAGAGAGCCATGGGGAGAGGGCAAGGTACTGGGATACTTCCTGCAGGGCCGGCCAAGGACTAAACCTGAGGCTGCTTGTCTCCAGGTTTGTTATCATACAAGAGGATGTATTTCATTATCTAAACTGCTTTAAGATTTTTGTTGTTTTTTGAGACAGCGTCTCACTATGTAGCTCAGGCTGGCCTCAAACTCACAGCAATCCTCCTGCCTCAGCCTCCCAAATTCTGGGATTACAGGCTGTGATTTCTCAAACTTTTCATGTCAGTTTAGAAAAAAGAAACACCTAGGAATCAATCTAATGAAGGATGTAAAAGACCTTTACATTGGGCTGGGGATTTAGCTCAGTGGTGCTGCTGCCTGCTTTGCAAGCACAAGGTCCTGAGTTCAATCCCTGGTACCAAAAAAAAAACAAAAAACCCTTTTGCACAGCAAGAGAAACTACCAACAGAGAGAAAAGACAACCCACAGTGTGGGAAAATTTTTTGCCAGCTATTCCTCAGACAAAAGACTACTATCTAGAATCTATAAAGATCTCAAAAAAATCAGACCCCTCAAATTTAAAGACCCAATCCAAAAATAGCCATCTGAAATGAACAGACACTTCTCAGATGAAGAAGTAGGAATAGCAAAAAATATATGAAAAAATACCACCTGCCTGGCAAGCCTAAGGACCCAAGTTTGATCCCTGGTACCAAAAAAAAGAAAAGAAAAAATGTTCAACATCACTGGTCATTTGAGAGATGCAAATTAAAACAACACTGAGGGCTGGGGATTTAGCTCAGTGGTTTTGCCGCCTGCTGCGCAAGCACAAGGACCCGAGTTCGATCCCCGGTACCAAAAAAAGAAGAAATAATAGTAAATCCAGAAGCTGATAAAGTATGTCAGTAGGTCTGTGGATGAAGGTAGGAACTATATCTCTGTAAACTGGCACAAAAAGAGAAAATATAGTAAAGAAAAAGAATGATAAAAATCTTACAAGTTGGATGAAATAAGTCCAAATGTAAGCTATAATCATATACATAAAGAGATTTTTATAGTTATGCATTAACAGACTGATTTTCAGATTGGATAAACTTTTTTGGCTATATATTGGAGGCTGATCAGACCTCCAATCACCTGACCAAGGCTAGGGCGACAGTAGAACAAAAGACAAGATAAGATCCTCACTGCAAAAATGGGGGCCCCCCCAATGGTCAAAGCTCTTACAAGGGTAAGATGTTGTCTCCTGGAACTTGCCACTATTTATTGAACACACAGCTTCTTGAAGGGGTGAGGGGTGATGCAGGGAACACTGGAGTGGAGAGCACTGATGCGAGCAGGGTCCTAGCAACAAGGGAACAAGACATTCTAGCAGGAACAGCTCATTGATTAATGGGAACTTTGTTTATTCCCATAGATTAATTTCTGCCTCTATAGAAGTTTTGTGATGAGCCATGTTGCCCTTAGAAGACTTCACAGTGTCACAGATCATTGAGACCTCCGCTATAACCAGTGACACAGGGAGTTGTTCCTTTCCCACACACCAACTGCTAGCTCTTCCAACAAGCCATTGTGGGCTATAGGCAGACACAAACTTTTATTTATTTATTTATTGGTACCGGGGATCAAACTCGGGACCTCGTGCTTGCAAGGCAGGCGCCGGAACCACTGAGCTAAATCCTCGGCCCAGGCTCAAACTTTTAATATGAAAAGCCAATTTATAAATCTGCAACTTGCTCAAGGCGGTCTCCATTAGCTATATACAAGAAACGTACAGGGTGGGGATTTAGCTCAGTGGTTTCACTGCCTGCTGTGCAAGCACAAGGACCTGAGTCCGATCCCCGGTACCAAAAAAAAAGAAACTTACCTATAGAAAGCCATACAACAAAGCCAAGTGTGGTGGCACTTGCCTGTATACCCAATTCCTCGGGAGGCTGAAACAGGAGGATCACTTGAGCCCTGGAGTTAGAGGCCAGCCTGAACAACACAGTGAGACTTGTCTCGAAAAAAAAAAAAGAAAAAAAAAAGTCACATAAGGTAAAGGCAAATTTCTAAAAAAATTACATGGGAAAATAGGGAAATAAATGAATGAGAAAATCTTGTGCAAATACCAAAAGAGAGCTTAAGTGGGTAATATAAAAATATAATTTAGGAATATGATGGACTAAAGGTTTGTGTGCCTCTGAAATTCATATGTTGAGCCAGATGTGGGGATGCACACCTGTAACCCCAGCGTTCAGAAGGCTGATTAGGGGGACTGCCATGAGTTCAAGGCCAGCCTGGGCTATAGTGAGATCCTGTCTCAAGACCCCCGCCAAAAAAAAAACCAAGAGGAAAAGCATTCACAGAGGGGTAGTGTTGCTGGGTGGACCCTTGGCCGAGCAGCTCTGAGATGAGGGCTACATGCAGAAAGTTTCTTGGAAGGTGTTCTCGGGGTCCAGTCATGGAGGCTGGACAGAGGGCAAAGTGCAGCTGTGCCAGGTCTCGGCGACCCCACAGCAGCTTTGGAACTAGAATAGCTCGCCGAGATTCCCTCCCAACACAGTTGGCTGGCTGCAGCTTTCTATCCAAGGGACCACTCATTAGATTGTGTAAGTTCAAGGCCAGCCTGGACTACATAGGGAGACTCAAAAAACACAGATAAACAAACAAACAAACAAACAAACAAACAAATAAATAATAGGAATTTTGATAGTGATTGCATTATATCTGTAGATCTACATGGGGGTTATTACAGATATTTTGTGGTTTTGGGGGAGGGTTTTTTTTGCTTAAATTCTTTTATTGGTACATTTTAGGTATACAATATGTTTACATTTATCATTGGGTGCTTGTACCTGTTACATGATGTATCTTGGTTCTTATTTTTCCCCCTTCCCCTGCCCTCCCTTCAACCCCTCCATCCCTCCCTATTTACAAAGACTTTATTTCCATTTTTTCCTTTTCTCATAATTTTTCCTTTCCCTTCTTTCCTTTCCCCTTCCCCTCCAACTTTCCCTACCCCTTTGGACCTTTTCTTCCTACTTCAAATTATCAATTATTCATTATTACAGATATTTTGTAGTGACCTTTTTATTATCCATAAATGAAATTCATTGATCAGGCAGTTTCTCCTCACATAGGATTCCATAATGCTCCAACTTACTACAAAGCAGAGGTAAAGAAAACAAACATTTCAAGCTGGGCGTGATAGCAAACCCCAGCACTCTGGGAGGTGAAGGAAGGCAGGAGGATTGCTCAGCTGGGGCAACTTAGTGACTCAGTAAGATCTAATCTAAAAAATTTAAAAAGCCAGACCTGGTGGTGCACGCCTGTAAACCCAGAACTCGGGAGGCTGAGGAAGGAGGACTGTGGTGAGTTTGAGGCCAGTCTCAACTACACAGTGAGTTTGAGGCCAGCCTGGACTACATAGCAAGAGCCTGTCTCAAAACACCAAAAAATAAAAATTAAATTTAAAAAAAACAAAAAGACTAGGGTTGTAGCTCAGTGCAAAAGCCCTGGGTTCAGTCCCCTGTACATACTTGAAAAATAAGAAGGCATTTCGATAAATGTATGTGAGCAGGTGTGACTACACACAGGCTGCCTTTCTGTGAGATGTCGGATGTCTTTGGCTTCCACCCATTACAACACCAACAGTGCCGCCCTGTCACAACAGACACCCTACACCCCAAACTCTGAGAAGCCAGACAGAGAGGAAAACACCGTAAACTGGGAGTCAGAGAGGAGACTGCTCGCTCTGCCCAATCACTTTCCCACTCTTGGGCTCCCTTCCCTCCGAGACTGCAGACTCTGTCTGTGTCCCCTGGCTGCTGAGGGCCGTGGCCACTGCTCTCACTGCTGGCCCAGCAAAGCAGAACTGCTGGAGAGTGGACAACAGCAACGTGCATACCTGATGGCCAATTCAAGGACAGAAATGGCACCCAAGAGTTTCGATCTTTTTGGTGTAGGACTTGTCATCTTCTAGGATTTGTTAACTACACACAAAATGCCGGCCAATGATAGACAGCTTTTGTTGCAACCCTTGTTTACCATTTACACACACACAGACATATCAAAGTCTCTCTTCAGATACAGTTATGGCTGTGTCCCCCCAAAGCCTAATGTGGTCATAGGCACGGCTTTTTCAGAGGATCTAGAGTGTGTGACACTAGAACTGATTCATGGTGCAATGCTACTCTCAAGGGCACTAGGATTAAGGCTGTGAGTGTTGCCCATCCTAAGTAACCTGGATAAAATATAAGGGATAGAAAGGGCTGTGGTCATCCCTTGTTGCTTTCTACCTTCAGCTCACCACGAACTGCTTCTCTTCTGTGATGCCCCTCTGCCATGCCATTCTGCCTTGGAGTCAGCTGACTATGGACTGAAACCTCTACACTGTGAGCCAAATAAACCTTTCTTCCTTTAACTTTGGGTGCCAGGTATTTTGTCTCAGCAACAAGAAAAGTAACTAAGACATTCTCTACATTAAATTTATTAATTTTTTAATTATTATTTTTATTCTTTGAGACAGGGTCTCACTAGGCAGTTCAGGCTGCCTTGAACTCACTACATAGTCCGGGCTGGTCTCCAACTCACCATGATCCTGCTGCCTGGGCCTTCTGAGTGCTGGGGTTACAGCTGTGTGCCACCACACCCAGCTTATCAATCTAATTTTGAACACTTTGCAATTGCCATAGCTTTTTATTTATTTTGGTACCAGGGATCGAACTTGGGACCTTGCGCGTTCGAGGCAGGTGGTGGAACTACTGAGCTAAATCCCCAGCCCTTTTATTGCCTCTTTATGGAAGATTTTGGGATTTCTGAAGTTTCGTCAAAATGTGTGCATCTTTTTAATCAGTTTGATATTGGTGGGTCGTATTTTTCTTCAGCTGGAGGCCATTTTCTTCTATTATTTATTTCCCCACTCTTGCTTTTGTTCTCTCCCCTGCAGTATGTGGTGATTTGCATTCTGAGCAGCTTCCTCTGCCCGGTCTCTGGGGCCTCCCCGCCACCTGCCCTGCCGTCCATCACAACACCCGCTTGGCAGCTGCTCCCTCGAGGCACAGTGGATTCCTCACTGAGGTGGGGTCTGCAGTGGCCCCCGTGGCCTTGGGTGTGAGATGGCTCAGTCAGGAGAGCTCCTCTGGGGGTGGAGCAGGGTCAGAGTTCCTGTCCATCCATCCGGACAGAGAACAGTTCCCTGCTCAACCCCAAGGGCAAATGCGCTTGCAGCAAGGCCTAGAGGCCCAGTGCTTGGCAATGTGCTCCACAAATGTTTGAGTGAATAAATAATGAAAGAGGAGAGGGGAGGGAGCACAGACCCCGAAATTCCAGGTATGCCTCCTTGATGAATTACCTGAAGTGCCCTCCTGGCTTAGCCCTGCTTTGTATTTGTTGACTTTTTCTTTTGAGACAGGGTCTGGCTGTACAGTCCAGGCTGGCCCTAAATTCACTACATAGCCCAGGCTGGCCTCCAACTCAGTGATCCTCCGGCCTCAGCCTGAGTACTGGAATGACAGATGTGTGCCACTCATGGCGCTCCTCCTGCCTCACCCTTTTGAGTTCTGGGATTTTGAAATACAGCTTTATGATACTGCAGAGCTTTCCTTTCCCAAGCCTCTATTTGGACTTTTGGACTAGTTCTCTCCTGCTATAAGTGCATATGTGTAGAGGAAGACAGTAGGAACAACATTCCAGGAGCACCTGAGGCCAGATCTACCTGCACAGGTGAACACGACACTTTTCCTGAGCTGGCGAGGCAGGAATGTCTGTGAAATGAATCCTGCGTGTTTTTCCCACACAGACACTATTAGATACGTCCCTGAGCTATGGCGCATTTAAATAAGCTAGCCCTTACTTTCTGACATTATCCATATCACAAGTTCCTCCTAATTCACACACAGGGCTGTAAGAAGCCAAGGTGGCTCAGGAAAGAGACTTCAGCTCCACTTTACAGGACACATCATCAGGAAAAGACTCACAGAGGGTGAGGTCAAAGGAAGGTGGCATCTCTTGTTAAATGGGGGTCTATATCCTCTTGACCAAGCTTTTTGGTAGTGAAACGTTTCTGTCAAAATAGGTAATAAGATGTATGTCAAGGCCAGGAATGGAGGACACATCTGTAATCCCAGCACTCTGGGAGGCTGAGGCAGGATAATCAAGTTCAAGCTTACCTGGACAATTTAGCAATTTAGCAAGACTGTCTCAAAATGTAAAAAGTGCTGGGGATGTAGCTCAGTGCAAAGGCCCTGAATTCAATCCCCAATACTGAAAAAAAAAAGTATCGAATATTACTTTTGTAACTAGGAAGAGAGAAATGGAAAATAGGATGGGTGCGGCTAATAAAGAGCCGTGTGTGTGGAGGTCTAAGAACAGTTCCACTCTGCACTGGACCATGCTGTGAGTGCAGGGGTGAATCGGACCAGAGCTGAAACAAAAGTGCTCCCCACAGCACCTCAGGGCTTCATCCTGGAGAGCTGTGTGCAGTTCACCAAAGACATTCCAAACAAGCCATCTGCAGCTTTTAACCAAACCTTCAGGAGGCGGGAGACAACCCACAGAGCAGAAAATATCAGCCCATCACACAGTTGAGAAGGCATTTGGACCTAGAGTATAGAAAGAGCACTCTGTACTCAACGACATGAACTCAAATAATCCCCTACGAGGGGCAAAAGGCATCAATGGATGATGTTTCGCCAAAGACCAACAAATGGCCAAGAAGCACACATACAAAACACGTTCAACAAGGGCCAGGGATTTAGCTCAGTGGCACAGCACCTGCTTTGCAAGTGCCAGGTCCTGAGTTCGATCCTCGGTACCAAAAAAAAAAAAAAAAAAAAAAAAAAAAAAAAACAGGGCCAAGGATTTAGCGCAGTGGTTCCAGCGCCTGCCTTGCAAGCCCAAGGTCCCGAGTTTGATCCCCGATACCAAAAAAAAAAAGAAAGAAAAAGAAAACAAAAAACCCCCCACGTTCAACATAACTGGTCGTTTGGGAACACGGATGCACGCCAAGGCAAGACGGCATTGCATACCTGCCGGGATGCCTTTGAGGGAGACAGTAGATGCAGTGCTGGCGAGCACACAGAGAACTGAAGCTGTTCGAGCTCCCAGCGGGACGTGGAATGCGTGGGTGCGCCGGGAAACAGGCTGGACGCACCTCCAGGACTGGAGTTGCCCTTACGGCCCCAGCTACGGCCTGGAGAAACAGAATGTGACCCACAGAAACTGGCACAAAATGTCTGCACCACCTTAGTCAGGTCACAGTGAAAACCGACGTCCACCCAGTGACCGATGGATTCAGGCTCCATGGGCCTATGAGGGCCTTTGAAGCGCTGATGTGAGCTTCCACGGCGAAGCTGGGAGGCTTATGCTGAGGGAAGGGATTATTGTGGAATGTAATTTCCATCAAGTGACTGGAACAGACAATACGCAGAGGCTGGAAATAGTTCTTGCCAAGAAAGTAGTGGTTGCCGGGTGGGGCCCGGGTGAAGGTGTTAAGTGACTGCTGATGGGAATAGGTTTTGTTTTGTGGGGGGAGTGGGGATTGAGCCCGAGGTCTTTGCACTCAGCTACATTCCCAGCCCAGTTTTTAAAAATCATTTATTGGTTTATTTTGTCTCTACTAAACACATTAGTCATTGTCATTTAAATATCTGACTTCATTAGAAACCCTTTCAACACTTTTCCTCCCTCCTGCCATAAAAAATGGAGTAAGTAATTTGCTTTAAAAAGAAAAACCAACTATGAACAAGCATTCTGGTTTCCTCTCACACTTCTGTTTCTCAGGGACAGTCTGTAAATCAGTGAGACAGCAGGCTGGAGACTAAAATTCAAACCATCTTCCACTCAAAAGTGCTAAACTCTGGAATCTGCTCTCTATACCTGTCCTCTTCACATCCTAACCCAAGTACAACTGAAACCACTGATTTAAAAACTGTTAAATAGTGCTGATTTCCATCTGCTCTTTTAGTTGAAGTGTGGTTTTCAGTTTTGAGACAGGGCCTAAGTCACTAAATAGCCCAGGCTCAGCTCTGCCTAAATCATCTTAGCATCCTGCATAACCTGGGTTCTCAACTTTATGTGTTTAACCATTTATATTTCATGAGTTTGGAATTTAAAATCTAAATAGAGGCTGCACGAAGGATTAGGTTTGCATTATTTATAGATGCGAGAAAATTGCAGGGTGTTAACAGTTTAATTAACATTTCAAGCACCCTGAAATCTTTCAGAGCCCATTAACAATCATATTTGTTATGTGCTCCCTCTGTGAAGATATTTACTCCCAGTCACCATAAAACTTAATAACCCATAAAGCACTTCAAAATCATATTTAATGGGCCTTACTTCCAACCTACATAGTCCTAATTTTATAAATTACACCTTAATACCCAGAGGAATTTACCATTACATTGGTGATGTGCAGCGAAGAACAAGTGATCTTTCCTTAACGGTACTGTCCACTGTTGCAGCTGTGAGCACATGGCTGCTGGGCATGGGAATATGGCCAGTCTAGGTGGAGCTCCATGGGCGGGGTCGTAGATCAGTGGTAGAGTCCTTGCTGCCTGTGGATGAGGCCTGGGTTTGAGCCTCAGGACTGTGAAGCCCAAAGCCAAAACCCCAAATGGAGACATACCGTAAGTGTAAAATGCCCATTAGATTTTGAGGACTTAGTACAAAAAAGAGAACCTAAATTTTTTTTTTCAGACTGGGAATTGAACCCAGGGTTTTCACACTGAGCTACACTCTCAGCCCTTTTTATTTGGAGACAGGGTCTCACTAAGTTGATAAATTGTCTAGCTGGGCTTAAACTTGTGATTCTCTTGCCTCAGGTTCCTGGAGTGTTGTCATTAACAAGCATGTGCCACCACGTTTTTGTCTTTGGAGTTGGGGTCTTGCTGCATACCCCTGGCCTTAAACTTGTAGTGATTCTTCTGCCTCAGGGTCCCACAGTGCTGGGGTTACAGGTGTACACTACCATAGCTGGCTTGGTCCGTTTATATATATGGAATTAGAATAATTTTGTTCTGATGGTCCTGAGAATTTAACCCAGGGCCTCAGGCAGGCTAGGCAAGTGCTCTACCACTGAGCTATACCCCCTGACCAAGAGTTTTCTAAAATCTTAACTATAAGTTGAAATATTTTAGATACATTTGTTTAAATACAAAATTAAATTTCACCTGTTTCTTTTCACTTTCTTAATGTGGCTACTGGAAAAGTTTCAGTTACCAATAGTAGTCCCTGCCTTATCTTTGTTTTTGCTTTCCACAATTTCAGTAACCTGCAGTCAACCATGGTCTGAAAATCACTACAGTACAATAAAGTGGAGTAGGGGAGGAGAGACCACATTTATGTAACTTTTATTACAGCATAGTGTTAGATCTGTTCTATTTTATTACTAGTTATTGCTGCTAATCTTATGTGTATCTGTATAAAAAAACATGCAATCTCTAGGTCCCTGCTGTCTGAGGGCTGTTGGATGTGTTCCCTGCAGACCCAGAAGCCACTGTACACAAAAACACAACTCACCTTGTTCTAGAGAACAGGGTTTCTGAGGGGACCATCAATACGCAGTAGGAGACACAGGGTCTAAGAAACCTGTCATGATAGTTTTCCAGTCTTATCTTTTTAGTTTTCAGGAGTCGTTAGCACAGGTGGAAAAGCTGTATCATAAAGCCCACACTGTATCCTCATCCTCACAGAACAAATGGATGTCTGACTCTACCATTCTTGTTTTGTTTTGCAGCACCAGGGATTGAATCCAGGGCCTGCTCATGCTGGGCAAGTGCTCTGCCACTGAGCTACCTCCCCAGCTACCCTTTCATATGGTAAGGCCACTGAATTGAAAGGAAGGGTAAAAAGAAAGAACTATAAGGGCAGGGGATTTAGCTCAGTGGTTCCTGCCGGCTGCCTTGCAAATGCAAGGTTCCAAGTTCGATCCCCGGTACAAAACAAAAAAGAACTATAGGTGATCCCTGAGAAAGCCAGAAAAAGCATGGAAGTGGTTTTAGGAAGAATGCTGGGATGGTCGTAGCTCATTGGTAGAGCGCTTGCCTAGCATGTGTGAGGCACTGTATTAGATTCCCAGCACCAAAAAAAAACTATGAAGACTCATAAAGAGGGATCTATTTCAAGTGTGGAATTCTGAATCAGTGTGAGCCCTTGATCTAATTACAACTTAAGCTGCTTGCATATAGTGCACATGTAGTTACTGCATCACTGTTGGTCACACGCGATGGGTGTGGACTCTCCTCTGTACGTTGGATGAATCACTTGTCAACCAGGCCAATGCTATCCATGACAGAGCAACTAGCACATGTGTGGTTGTGCAGCAGTTGAAATGTGGCTGCTGAGTGGAGCTGAATCTTTCAGTTCATTCTGGGAACTCCAGGCTGGCCTCACGTGGCCAGCAGACTACCTTGCCCCTGAAAGCAAGCACAGACCTAGAGCAGCTGACCCCTCTAGGGAGGGTCAGAGATCCTCTTCCATTTCTGGCAGCACATCCTGCACTTCAATGCTAACCCACTGGCACAAGTTTGGAAAGCACCATCTGGGGGGAGGATCTTCCCTGAATATACCGAGGCTCCTAAAATTGCAAGTCTGTAATTGTGTGCATGTGTGCATACAGTCTTCCCTTTTTCTTCTCTGGAGACAGTGTCTATCCTCTTCGCTAAGATTTTCCAAAGTGTTCACGTCCACCATCAAGATGTTCCATGCTCTTGGAAGGCAGCCCCACAAAGTGGGAAAGCAGATTTCACCAAAGAAAAGCCTTGTTCTTTGCTATGCAAGCAAAAGCTTCTCAACCTACGAAGGCCAGAACCTGGCCAGACAGCTTTTTAATTCTTCCACTGGACTTTTACTTCTGTCTGAAACAAAAAAATGATTCATTGTCCAGTGTTTTTGTTCCCAAAAAGCATATATACAGGAGCATCAGCTGGTAACTAAAACCATTTGAATATACTTTTGCACTCCCCCTTCCCCTTCTAGTCAGTGCAAAATGGCCACAAAATGTATTCTAGGGCAAGACCCAGTTTGTACTAACCTCTATTGGGTAAAACAACTGGTGAAGTTCCAACTACTGATGTATCACTGTGGCTACTACTAGTATTTTGTGATTCAGCAATCAACCAGAAACTTTTCTTTTTGGTACTGGGGATCAAACTCAGGACCTTGCGCTTGCGAGGCAGGTGGCGGAACCACTGAGCTAAATCCCTGGCTCAACCAGGAACTTTTAATTTTTTAAAGATTAGGGTCTTACTATATTACCTGGGTTGGCCTTGAACTGGGTTCATGTGATCTTCCTGAGTCTGCCTCCTGAGACTACAGGTGTGTGCAATCATGCCAGGCTACAATTTTATTTTATTTTTATTTATTTATTTATTTTTGGTACCAGGGATCGAACTCAGGTCCTTCTGCTTTCGAGGCAGGCGGTGGAACCACTGAGCTAAATCCCCAGCCCAAGGCTACAAATTTAAAAAAGCCAGTGTAATGGTTATCCGGCTATTATTTAAAACATGTAAACCATGAAGATTCCAGGACCAACCAGGTTTTGTTAGTGTAATGGCTGTCTAGTTATTATCTACAACAGAAAACCATGAATATAAGCATTTCATAGCATGGTCTTGATAATCTGCCTTATTTTTCTGTTATTAAAAATGCTGGTTTTACATCATACTAAAATAATTCTTTAAGGCAAAATTTTTAAAAATACTTCTATACTGAGGATGAGGTTATCTTCCAGTTTTATAAATGTGTCTGAGAGAAACATGTTAACAATGAAAATGTCCTAGCAGGGTGCAATCTCAGCATATGGGAGGCAGAGGCAGGAGAATCACTGTATGCTCACTTCAGCAGCACATATATATAAGACCCTGTCAGAAAAAGCCAAAACCAAACCAAAACAAACCACAATGAAAAATGTGATTTCTATCCTAAGGTGATGAGTTATATTCTACTCTAAGTCCCTAGAGTTAGACAGTATGTTCTCAAAGTAGCTGGAAGACTTCACCTTGAATCATTGTTTTTCCATTGGTGTTTTTTTTGGTACTAGGGATTGAACTCAGGACCTTGTGCCTGTGAGGTAGGCACAGCATCACTGAGCCACTGAGTCCCGGCCCTCAGTGCTGTTTAAGGAGATATGAAGAAAAAAAGAAAAAAGAGAAGAGATATGAAGCCAGGCACAGTTGTGCATGTCAGTAATTCCTGCCACATGGAAGGCTGAGGTAGGAGGGTCACAAATTTGAGGCCAACCCGGACAACTTAATGAGAACCTGTATCAAGATTTTAAAAAGGGGATGGGGGGAATGGGGTGTAGATCAGTGCTCCCTGGTTTCAATTCCCAGTACTGGGCAGGGGCAGGGGCATGGGAAGAGACATGCATAGACTGGCAACTGGCTAATGCAGCCAGGAAAATGAATTCATCACAAGGTACCATATCTCCCAGTTGAAAAAAACTTAAGTTCAGCCTCACTTTTTATAAAATGTAAATTTATAAATGCAGAACCGCAGAATACACTTGCAATAGAAAGACTTAAGTCCTGGATAATAATTTTCATTAATCAATCTGATGAAGAGAAGAACTGGCTATGACTGGATAGTACAGACCAGGCCACTATACATGTAATAAGTTTGGTTTTTAGGCCAGCTAAGAATAATCTGTCATGATATTTTCAGTCCTTTCTTCACCGCAGCTGTGTGGTAGGGTCCTCAGAGGAAAAGGGTAGAGGAATCATGTTCTCACTCTTACGTCTGCTGTCAGATGCAGGACAAATGTCATTCACCTCCACAGAGTGCTGCTCATTCCTTTCATTACCAGTCCGCAAGTACACTGGAGGGGGCTGAGCTGTGGGAAGAGAGCTGAGCCCAGCTGGAGGCAGCCGGCCATGCTGTCTGATGTTCTTCTCTGCCATTCTCAGCCCGTACACAAGATCACCACACACTTGTGCCAGCGTCATTTCTGAGGATCCTTCATGCACTTGGCCTCTTCCCTTTGGTCATGGACAAGACTCATTTACACTTAAGTTTCAGAATTTATTTATTTACATTATCAATAGAAAGCAGGGTTTAAAAATATTTATTACATTTGGTTTTAGAAATGATAGAGAATAAAAATCAGTAGTTAGCTCACGCAACTTTAGAAGGCAGATTTATGCTTTCACACCAGAGACTTTGTATGTGATACTGATGGACACCTAAGCAGTGGGTGACAGAGGGTTCATGCTGCTGACACAGGAACCCTGGTATATTTTAAAGTCTTCTTCTCTGCCACTATTTATTTCAGGGCAAATACCAGTTCCGTGGAAACAGTTCTAAACATAAAAGGCACCTAGAGTAAATTAGACCTTAAGCAATAAAAATAGCTACATGTTTATTTATTTATTTACTTTTTTGGTACCAGGGATCAAACTCCGGTCCTTCCGATAGCTACATGTTTACATGAAGAAAAGAGGCCCTATCAGTGTAGCTCTCCTGCAAGGCATTGATGATAAAAATGCAAAAGCAACTGCAAACTAAACAGCATATAAATGGTTACCTGAATCTGGTACATGAATTGCATAATGACTATCATCCTTTTTTTAGTACTAGAGATCGAACTCAGGACCTTGTACTTGCCAGGCAGGCACTGTGCCGCTGAGCTACAGCCTCAGCCCACTATCACTTTTTCCGGATGATGATACTGCAGACTGAACTCTAGGGCCTTCACACTGAACTACATCTCAGCTCTTTTTAAAGTTTTGTCTCCTGATCTTTTTTTTTTTTTTTTTTTTGGTACTGGGGATTGAACTCGGGACCTTGCGCTTGCCAGGCAGGTGGAGGAACCACTGAGCTAAATCCCCAGCTCTTTCTAGTTTTTATTTTGAGATAGAGTCTCAGTAAGTCACCAAGCTACCCAAGCTGGGCTTGAATTTGTGACCCTCATGCCTCAGCCTCCCAGAGTGCTGGGATTATAGGCATGCATCACCACACCCAGGTAACAATCACTTTTGTATTTATAAACCTGTGTAGATATTTTATTATCATTTGAATCAGCATGAGTACTATATTTGTAACTGGGGACTCTCAAATTATTTATCCATAATCAGGATTTGTTTTGTTGTATTTGCTCTTACAATGCTTGCTGTGTACTCCATTCATGATGTATTAAGAATTCCTGTTGTTAAGGGCCAGAGATTTAGCTCAGCGGTTTTGCCACCTGCTGAGCAAGCGCAAGGACCCGAGTTCTATCCCCATACCAAAAAAAAAAAAAAGTTTAGATCTTTAAAAATAAAAGCTGGAGGAATGCGAATTTCCAAAAAACAAGAAACTGGCATCTTGGAGAAACAAGCTAAGAAAATAGGATTAGAGAAAACAAGTGCCATTGTAAATGTTGCAAAAATACAGACACTGGATGCCCTGAACGACACACAGGACAAGCTCAACCATAAATTTCCAGCAACAGTGCACATGGCACATCAAAAACCCACACCTGCTCTGGAGAAGGTCGCTCCACTGAAAAGGATCTAGATTATTCAGCAGCCACGAAAATGTTAAGCCGGGACATAAAACACAGCCAACTAATCGACTGCTTCAGTCATCTGGCAGCTTAGCAAAAAGGACCCAAACTTTCCAGAGCCCTAGAGTACTTGACTGGTAATTAAAACAGCTTTTGTATCTTCCCTGTTGACTTTAGATAATAAAGAACCTAAAATTGTAAATCCAAAAAAAAAAAAGAATTCCTGTTGTTAGGGGGCAGGGATTTAGCTCAATGGCACCAGGGCCTACCTTGCAAGCATGAGGTCCTGAGTTTGATCCCCAGTACTGGTGGGAGGTGGGGTGGAGACAAATTCTTGTTGTCCTTCAGATATGCAGCACAACCTAAAACTGCTATTTGATACTTTCATACTAAAGTCCATTTTTATTATAAAGCCCATAAAACTATATCTGACTATGATTTAAGCACCTAAAGTACATTCTGACCAATTTATATTTTCTGAGCTAAAATTAGGATCCTCAAAATTTGTGTATATGTACAAACATTGCAAATTATTTCCTTAAGCTAATAAAAACTTAAAAAAAAATACAAATAATCCTTTACTATAAAGATTCAAAATCCAAATATGAGTGCTCTGCCTTAGGAGGAAGCAAAAACTTGTCTGCATGTAGATAAAGCAAGCACTCCTCAGCGGAGCCAGGTTGTGTTCAGCTGTGTCTGGTTCTTGATGCTGGTATCCATTTTTAGCACTTCTCGGATGGCCATGGTAGCATAAGTAGAAGGAGGAAGTGAAAAATCCATTTTCAGAGCCCTGTATTTGCCTTCTGCCAGGCAGGAAAGAAGACAACAGTCAGAAAATGAAGGCAGCCACATAGAGTGGAGAGAGTCACAGACTCTCTAGACAATCCCAGAGCTGTGTCCTCTCCTTAGGCTTCCATTCCCTGGGCCTCAGAGATGGGGACTGTGGGAGTCAGAGATCTGTGAGTGTCTGGACCAGCCGGAAGGATACAGCAACTCTACCCAGGAGCCTCCACGCAGGGGCAGACAACAGAAGACCACAGTGGAGAAAGGCACATCAATTCAAAAAAAGTAAACCTGTCCCCTCCAACAGACACAAAAGAGCAACAACAAAAAGGAATAAGGCCACACGTTCTCTTTCACAGTGGTCTGCTTCTGTTCCTACTTTTAATTGGCCTCCACTCACTCTGCAGAGCATGTTTCTTTCTTCTTTTTTGTTTTGTTTTTTTTTAGAGACAGGGTCTCGCTATGCAGTTCAGGCTGGCCTTAAACTTACTATGTAGCCCAGGCTAGCCTAGAACTCACAGTGATCCTTCTGCCTTAGCCTCCCAAGTGCTGGGATTACAGGCGTGTGCTATCACACCTAGCCTGAGCATGTCTTTTCCTACTTTTAATAAATGTAAAACCATACCACTTTTTAAAACAAACAGACAAACAAACAGAGGAATGACAAGAAATTGACAGCAAGAAAGCAGTTTTTAGACTCTCTTCCTTGTGGTCTCTGTATGAGGACAGGGAGGAAATATGCAATCACCCAGTATCACACCATTTCTAATGTTCATCTTCAGTGGGAGAGACTGTTTTAGTGACTCACCTCCAACCATGATCATGAAGCCAATGTGACAAAACATGAAATAGAAATCACAGAGTGGGTGGGTGGTGGTGATGACTCTAAGAGCAGTTTGCCCAAAGCATTACATTTTTTTTTTGGTACTGGGATGGAACTCGGGTCCTTGAGCTTGCGCAGCAGGCGGCGAAACCACTGAGCTAAATCCCCGGCCCGGCATTAGATTTTTATATGAGAAAACATTTCAAAGTTGACACAGAGCTGAAGAGTGAGTGAACTTACCAGAAGCAAATACTGGTGGTGGTTTCCCTTCTAGGTTGTCCACATCAGTGTTGAAAAGTGGAATTTTAGGGTCATCATATACAACCACTTCCCTTCAAAACATACAAAGAAAGTATGAATGTGAACATTCATAAATGGCATTTTCTCTTCACCACTTGTTTCCCAAGGAAACATATAGGTCTATTGTAAATAATTATAGGTGGGACGCTTAACAACAGAGCAGGGCTACATTTTACATATAACTCTTCCTAGGGCCTTTATACTAGTAAATAGTAAGATGACAGATGACACTGGCCTATGGAAATGATAGAAAATGTTTCCCTAGGATGGAAATTCTTTTTACATGAAGCTAAGTAGTAAACCTCACTTGGAACAAATGTGATCAAATTAATCATTTCCATTTTCTCTAGAGTGGTCATGACCCCACAAAAACCCTTTTACTAGTGAGGAACTGTTCTTGAGTGAGGAAGGTAAAGCTCAACTCCGGCAACTTCATGCCCACTGTCAGAGAAGAAAGGGAGAAGGTGAGAAGGAAAGAGGGAAAGAAAATTTCCTGGTTCTAGGCAACCAGTTTAGGATTTCATTTTAAAATTATCAATTAAAGCTTTAATAATACTAGTATGAAAGTATTTTAAAATGCATTAATATGAGTATCCTTTTGTAGAAACATGATATTAGAACAACCAGATCAGTATTTAGAATTCATAGCAAATTCTGAGTAATTTGCTTAGGAATAGCTCTATTAGCAAATTTTAGTTTTTTAGAAATAGGAGGAAAAGTTCATTCTCTACATATTTCTTCAATAATTTATCGATGTTCAACCAATGAATGGATAAAGAAGATGTGGGCTTTTTATACAATGGAGTACTACTCTGCCATAAAGAAGGATGAGCTTCAGACATTTATAGTTCAATGGATGGACCTTGAGACCATATTCTTAAGCGACTATGTTTAAATACCACATTGCTTCTCTGGTGTGAGAAACTCTAAGTGGAAATAAGGACTAAGATGTATAATAGATATTGGGAAATGGGAAGAAAATGTTCAAATGGGAAGGGGAACAAGGGAGTGGGGAGGAAGAAAGGAAGGAAGAGACAAGAAAAAAAGTGAAAATAGAAGGAAAAAATGGAAACGAAGCTTTTGTACACAGGGAGGGTAGGGGGGTGGAGGGGAAGGGGCAATGGGAAAAGAGAGGCGGGAGGTATCATGTACAGGTGCAAATTCCCCATGATGAGTGTTATCATGTATGCCTAAATGTACCAATAAATGTTATTAAAAAAATTTAGTGATGTTAACAAATGTAAATGAAGTCACTTTCCCTGTATGATTGCATTCAACACAGCTTCATGTATTACTTGATGAGTTGAGAAATACCAACTGACAGAGCAGTGATAACAGTAATGAGAACAGTAGTACTTATGAAATACTTAGATGCTAGGTTCTCAGCACCGAGAAATACATACGTAAAGCAAAAACTGAAAGCCTCATAGAGTAATTCAGTTCTATTTCATCCTAGACTATACTCACCAGCTGACATTCTGAGGACGAATAATGATCTTTCGGTAGGCCCCTGATAAAGAATAATCTCGAATTTTGTGTCTCATATTGTCAATATCAAGGTTGTCCATGGTCAGCATTTCTCTGTAGGCTTCACTAACTAATATGAAATAGAAAACGTTAGTTGGGATGCAACCCAACAACAAATTCTAGTCTACCTTGAACTAGACTAGAAATAATGTAGTATGAATATAGTTAGACTGTCCTAACAACGGTAGTCATTCTAATTTATGACTCAAAGTCTATTCTCTGGAATCAAACTTAGTGACTTAGTAACCATGACTAGGAGGTGGCTGCAGCTTTGGCTTGTCCAATCTGTAGGTTATCTGTAACCAGCCCCCTACCGCAGCATAACTTTCAAATCAACTACAAAAGACCACTTCAGGAGTCAGGAGTGGTGGTGCATGAGTCACCTCAGCACTCGGGGGGCTGAGGCCCAAGGACCAGGAGTTCGAGACCAACCTTTGCTACATATCAAGCTCAAGGCCAGCTTGGCCTACGCAGCAAGGCCTTGTCACAAACAAACAAAGCAAGCCTTTTCATCCAAAGTTGCTAAACTATGTGCTCAGAGTCAGAAAAGACCATACACAAAGGTTTCAGTGCTCTTTGGAAGATGTAGTTATAAATAAATGTACAAAAATAAGAGACCTTGGAAAGCCATCTGGCTCACCCTCACATCTGATGCAGAAGCTGTATTTAATACCGAGAGTTTCTAGCCTTCACCTCCACGTCGTTATTTACAGAGAACTACTTTTTTGTGAGGCACAAAATTACTAGAAAAGTTCTTCCTATTCCAAGCTGAAATCTGCTTCTTATAGCCTCTGATGATTGCTCTGGAACACAGTGGTTAAACTTTCCTCTATAAATACTCTCAAATATTGGACCTTTAAGCCATGTATCATTAGACCGAACAATGGTCCTCTCAACTGTCTCTCCTTTGATACACACACACACACACACACACACACACGCGCGTGCACGTTTTGTTTTCTGAGACAGGGTCTCACTATGTAATCCAGGTTGGCCCCGAACTCCTGACCCTTTTGCCTCAGCCTCTTTAGTGCTGGGATTACAGATGTGCACCTGTAATTTCTGCACTGACATTTTTGTGTTTTCCACCAAACACTTCATCTGCCCTAGGGTAGCAGGCTTATAAGTGCAATAATAACTCTGGATGCTTTTAAATAATTTTTCATATAAACACTATTGAACTAGGGCTTTTCCATTTGTACATTTGATCATGGAGCTTAAGCATGAGAATTTATGTTTAACCCTATTAAATGCTTTCTACAGTTTTCTGAGATGGGGTCTTGCTACACTGCCCAGGCTGGCCTTCAGCTTGCAGTCTTCCCCTTAGCCTCTCAACTGCCTGGTGCAGTTCTTAAGTAATTTTTCATGTTATGTAATATTAACTACATTGTACTATTTACAAATGTGATCAGCAGGTTTATCTAAGCTATTCATTAAAAAGCCAACAGGGAGCCCTAAATGAGTGCAGCTGGGTACTAGTGTGTGCCTGCTAGGTGTCCACTTGTTGCAGTATCACCTATACAGCGTATGAATCCCTATCTTGGCCACAAGGTTTCACGAATAGTGTTTTCAAAACTGCTAAACTTGCTCCAGTTGGTATTAGCAACGTTCCTGATTCTGAGAAGTATAAGAAAGAAAAGAATGTTTTCCTTTTTTTGGGGGGGAGACAAGGTCTTGCTATGTAGTCCAGGCTGGCTTTGAACTCACTGTGTAGCCCAGGCTGCCCTCCAACTTATTGCGATTCTCCTGCTTCAGCCTCCAAAGTGCTGGGATTACAGGCGTGCGCCACCATGCCCTGCTTTCTTTTTCTTTCTTAGGATGGTTGATTTGGGGTGTCAACTTAACTAGATTAAAGGATATTACGATAGCATGCACCATTATTTGTTCTCAATGTTTCGGTAGGCCCTGAGCCTGTCCCTCTTATACTATAAGGGAAACACGAGTGATTTTTCCCCCCTCCCTCCCTCCTTTCTTCCTTTCTTCTGTCCTTTCCCTCCCTCCTTCCTGTGGTACAAATTGAACCTTTTTACTGAGCTACATCCAGCCCCCTTTCTTTTGGTACTGGGAATCTAACTTAGGATGTTGAACTTCCCAGCCAGGCACAGCACCACTGAGCTACAGCCCCAGCCCTCCCAGCACCGCCCCCTCTTTTTTTGGTACTGAGGATCAAACTTGGGTCCTTGTGCTTGTGCAGCAGGCGGCGAAACCACTGAGCTAAATCCCCGGCCCAACCCTTTTTAAAAAAATAGACTGGGTCTTGGTAAGTTGCCTAGATTGGGCTTGAACTCACAGTCCTGCCTCAGCCTCCCAGAGTGCTGGGAGTGCTGTCCCTGGCTTGATTTTGTTTTTGATTAGACTGACTGAGCTGCCCCACACTTGTATGGGGAGGATGTTTATGGAGGAGACTGGCATATGAGTCAGAGGACTATGTGTGCACACACCTTGGATGGAACAAAAAGGAAGGGTGGATTGTTTCCCTCTCTCTCAGGGCTGGGACAGCCTCTTCTCCCCTGAAGGTCACAACTCCAGGCTCTTCTGCCAGTGGACTCCAGGGCTTGGGCCAGCCAGCCCCCAACCACATCACATTCTTGGCCCTGCAGACTCAAGAGAGCCACACCACCGCCTTCCCTGCTCTCTGGCCTATGGACCTGGACTGCACCACAGCTACTGCATTCCCTTATTCTCCACCTTGCAGATGATCTGCCAAGGCATTCCCAGTTTTGCACTGGTCTCTGCAGCACTGGGGAAGCTGGCCTTAGTGTCTCAAGTGCCTTCCCACAGCTCCGGATTCTGCTCTCCTGGGTCCTGGATCCCACCTCACATTCCCACCTCCTCACACCCACCCTTTCCCTCAGGGAAGTTAGCCTGTGTTCCAGGAGCACAGCAATTTGGTTGAACTAATCAACATATAAATGGGAGATTTCCACTCGCCCTTCTAGAGTATTTACATTATCTAAGAAGGGTGTTTCTTATAATCATTTTTGTAATTCATAAAAGTTCCAGGAATATATTTTGATAAGTAAAATATTTCTGGCCACTGGGCATGGTGGCTCAAGCCTATAATCCCAGCACTTGGGAGGCTTAGGTAAGAGGACTGCTGCAAATTCAAGGCCAGCCTGGACAACATAGTGAGTTCAAGGCCAGCCTGAACTAATAGCAAGAACTTTTCTCAAAAAACCAAAAACAAAAGAAACAAAAAAAATTCTGGCCTCTTGAGAGAAAGGATGGATATTTTTTTTTTTTAGGTACCGAGGATCGAACTTGGGTCCTTGCGCTTGCACAGCAGGAGGCGAAACCACTGAGCTAAATCCCCGGCCCCAAGAAAGGATATTTTAACAGGAAAACACAACCAGTCTCAGACTCTCAGACAGTCCCACTGAACTGGTGCCACAGTGAAAGCTGTTCTTTTTTTAATCTCTGAAGAATCAGTTTTTTTGGGTTTTTTTTGGTACCGGGGATCAAACTCGGGTCCTTGCACTTTCGAAGCAGGTGGCGGAACCACTGAGCTAAATCCCCGGACCCTGAAGAATCAAAGTTTTAACCCTCTACCCCCCTGCACAAGGGGCACCCATGAGGGCAACCGAAATAATTCGCAGCAGCTTCTGGGGAACGGGAAATAGAGAATTCTAATTTCCCACTTAGGGTGGTGGGATGGTGGTGGTGGGGACTGAACCCAGGGTCTTCACAATGACCTACATTTCAAGTATGTTTTTTTCCTTAAATTCTGAGACAGTCTCTTGTAAATCACTGAATTACCCAGGCTGGGCTTGAAGTTGGGATCCTTCTGCCCAGCCTCACCGATACTGGAACTACAGGCACATATGCTACCAGGCCCAACTTAACTTTCCCCCTTTTTTTTTTTTTTTGTACTGGGGATTGAACTCAGGACCTTGCACTTGAGAGGCAGGTGGCGGAACCACTGTGCTCAATCTCTGGCATCTTTTCACTTTTTAAAGCTTCTGTGTATTTGCTGACTTTTTAAATACGAGCACATACTATTTTTCTGGTGCTCTACCCCTGAGCTACATTATGAACCTTTTATAGTTTATTTTTGGCACTGGGGATCGAACTCAGGACCTTGTGCTTGCAAGGCAGCGAGGTGCCACTGAGCTAAATCCCCAGGCCCCTTTTATAATTAAAAAAAAAAAAAAGTTTAAGGAAACCTATGTTGAAATACAATTGTCCATCCACAGGGACTTTCTCAGTGACTCTTTTCAGACTCATTCCTGTCTTCAATATAAATGAGTGATTTTTTGTGTTTTGTTTTGCAGTGCTGGAGACTGAACCCAAGGCCTTCTGTACACCAGGCAAGTGCTCTAACACTGAGCCACATCCCCATCTTAAATCAGTGCATTTTAGAAATTCAAATAATGCAAGCAGCAACCATGAGAATACAACTATTACTAGAACTACTATCCCCTCTTGGCCTCTTGGGCCCAGGCTGGTCTCCCACTCATGAGCCCAAGCAGTCCTCCCTCTTAGCATCCAGCACAGCGGGGACTACAGGCTAGGGCCTAGCTCTCCTTTTTTAATCTAAATTCTCCATTTGAATGTACTCCTCTGGGAAACTTTCATATACAACCTCGGTTTACATACATATGTTTGAAATTTAAATAACTCTTTAAGTGTGATGGAAATAAGGTTTTAAAATCAAGAGTAGTGATTTTTTTCTTTTCTTTACAGGTTGCTATCAGGGCTTAACTTCATTAGACCTGTTTTCACTATTCTGACCAACCCCCCAAGCCCTGGGTGGAGGGACTTACTCTTATGCTTTGGGTAGATCACATCAAAACCAGGCAAGGGCATCACCACATCATGAATGGAGTAATTAGTAATATCTTCTTCCTCAATATAGGTGGCTGTGGCTGCAAATCCATAAGCAAACAGTAACTTAAGGAAAAAGCCACTATTTTTATGAGTTCAAGCTTGGAAGGAAATTAAATTGGGATACCTATCTGTCTTTTCTATTCTAAGAAATAAAATCAAAATTTAATAGAATTCTTAACGAGGATTAAAAAAACTCAGTTGCACCCTCATTTTCTGGGAACATTCACTTTAAAAAATCAGCACCTTGGGGCTGGGGATTTAGCTCAATGGAACCAAGGCTGCCTGCCTCACAAGCGCAAGGTCCTGAGTTCAATCCCTGGCACCCCCCCCCCCATCAGCACCTTAAGCCAGGTGTGGTGGTGCACACACCTGTGAGCCCAGCACTCACTGAGGCAGAAAGATTGGTCCGAGTTTGAGGCCAGCCTGGGCTACAAAGTGAGTTCAAGGCCAGTTTGAACTACATAGTGAGACTCTGTCTCAAAAAAAAAAAAACAACAGCACCTTCATCCTTCTTAGGTGACAATGTGAAAGGCTTTATGGAAAGCCATCATAAATGTATGCATTTTGCTAAATGAGTAAACAATTTAAAAAACAACCTATATTTAGGGGATGAAACGTACCTGGGACATTAAAGTATACTGGTGTGATCAATACTGCACGAGGAAAAACCATCACATCAGGAAAACAAAATTTTAGAAAAAATGCAGACAAACAGGACATGTATGAGCTAAGGGATGGTAGCCAGGCATGTCACTGACCTAGGAACATGGATCTTGGAATCAGACAAGTGGGCTCTGAATTTCAGGTTTTTTTCCTAACAGCTGTGGTACACTGAGCAAGTGACTAAACTGCATGAAAAATGGAGAGAATATCTGCCAGCAGCACTGCAGGATACAGGCAAAGGGGTTAGTGTAAGACCTGGAACACAGCAGGCCATAGTGGATGGGATGTTACTGCTGTCTTAGGAATGTCTTGGGCGCAGCACACACAGAATGCCCATTCTGTAACGGCCGCACATACCGTTAGCTCTAGTCTGGGATTAGCCTAAAGAAACTTTAAAACTGGCTGACAACAAGCCAGAAATACACATATTTGTAGGCCCAGGTTAAAGCTGGAAAGGGATTATAGCCATCATGCATCCAAATTCTATTCTACAAGGTAACTGAGAAAATGAGTCAGATGCTTCCTCAAACCAGATAAAGATTTTTAAAATTACAAATATAAACTAGTCATTCTAAGCTTAAGTGGCCCTTCCCTCTCAAGCTTACTAAACATCTCTCTTAATTTAGTAGGTAGGCAGGATTTTAAAGCCACTGGTGTCAGAGACCTAAATCCTATTTGATTGAACAATGATATGAGCTGTTTTACCTCCTTTGAGAACAAGGTCCCCTGGGACAGGTTTCAGCCCATAGTCTTCTATCCTCTTGCTTACCATATTATTCCACACATAGCTTTGATAGCTATGGATATACATTAAGCGATTATTTCTTGGTATCTGAGGAGAAGGGAAAAAAAGGCAAGAAAAAATATTCTGAATATAAAACACTGTAGACTCTACAACATCTTGCTTGTTTAGTGGTGATCCTTGTATTAGAAATTCATTTTTTAATAGCCTGTAGAAACATTCACTGATACAGAGCACTAAATATTAGAGACAGAAACTAGAAGGATTAATATGGTAGCAGTTTATAAAGTCTGTATAAGGAGAACACCTAAAATGCCTTAATGACGACTAATTACTTGCAGGGAGAATCCTGCTTTATTTGTACATCTGGGAAAAAGCAACTAAGACAGGTTTAAAGGATAAACTTTAACATGTCCTAGACTATTATATAAAATAGTGGCAGAGGCTACATTTGCCAAAATAGCACCAATCTTGGGCCACCATGATAAACCCAGACTAATAGGCAACTATTCAGACTATTGCGGTCCAAATCTCTCTCTCTTTCTCTGTTTTTGGTACTGGGGATTGAACTTGGGACCCTTGCGCTTGCGAAGCAGGCGCCGGAACCACTGAGCTAAATTCCCAGCCCCCAACTCTCTTGTTAAGGCAGTTTACAGTTCAAAGGACGATGACCAAGAAATGATTATACAACAGATTCTGAATTTCTAACATACTCAATTTAATTTTCCCCTGGAGACTGTCTTGCACATTAAAATGTCTCCAAAGGCCAGGGATTTAGCTCAGTGGTTTCACCGCCTGCTGCGCAAGCGCAAGGACCCGAGTTTGATCTCCGGTACCAAAAAACAAACAAAAAAACAAAACAAAACAAAAAACAACAAATAAACCCCCAAACCTCTCCTGCCCTCAATGTTAAAAAGTAGTGCTGATGTTGTCCACATCTACCCACTCATCTCCATTTGGGTCTGAACAAGGATCACTAGGGTAGAACACCTTTGGAGATCACCAAAGGATACTTATTTACCTTCTGTTCTTTCAAAATTCACTAAAATCTTCCAAGATAACGTTTAAAAAGCATTAAACCACCTTGGACCATTGCCTGACTTCACAAATTGCACTCACTATGCCAAATGCAGAGACTATATTCTTCATTCCATATTTTGAAAGTCCTCGAAGCAGCTGCCCCTCCACACACCTTTTGACAGGCAGTTTTTTGAGGGCAGCAGTTGGGTCTTTGGTCTTCGCCCATTCTTCCCTGCATTTAACCAAGTACCCTTTTTCAGCTGGGGAGGAAAAAAGCTATGATTAAACAATTTATCCAACAGATGCTCTTTCACAATAGCGTATTTCAGAGGGAACACATTATAAAGGTTGTCTACAGTGTTCTGCTCACTTGAGAACAGCTGCAAGAAAGTGAAAAGATGTGGACTGGGCCAAGTTTAAAGAAGTGTGTGTCTGACTGTGCCAACATGCTCCTGCTCCCAGGCTGACAGTGAGAGCTATTTACTCTTCACTGTCTGCATAGCTAATTCAACAGAAGATAAAAGCCTGGTAGTCTTTACTTCCTTCTCTTTTGCCATTGTACAGTCAGATGTAATGGGTTATTTTCTTTAAAGTTACACAATTCATCTTTTTTTTTTTAGCTTGCAGATGAATACTTACCCAAAGTCAGTATAATTATTTCAGCAATTTATAAAGTGGGAGTTAAATCTCTTTTATACAATATGGCTTTAGAGGTACTTTCTGGAAAATTATTAGTAAAAATTATTTTTAAAATTTTTTTTGTGGTACTGGGGATTGAGTCCTGTCTTGCTAATGCTAGACAAATGTTCTACTGTTGAGTTAAATCTCCAGCCTTCTTTGAGACAGGGTCTTGCTAAATTGCCTAGGCAGATCCTGAAGTTGCAATCTTCCTGCTGCAGCCTCTGGAGCAGCTGGGATTAGAGCCGTGCATCACTATGCCTGGTCATTTAGGAACTTTTAAACTCTAAATCTCAAGTTTTTTTCTGAGACAGGGTCTCACTGTATAGTCCAGGCTGGGCTTGAACTAGCTACATATCCCAGGCTGACTTCGAATTTGTAATCTTTCTGCTTCAGTATTTCTTTCTCTCCTTTTTGTTTTTTTGGGTGCCGGGGATCAAACTCGGGTCCTTGTGCTTGCAAGGCAGGCTGCTGAACCACTGAGCTAAATTCTGGGCCCCATCTGCTTCAGTATTTCTGAGAGCTGGGATTATAGGTAATACACCATTATGCTCAACTTCTCAAGGTGTTTTTGCCAGGATTTTATATTCCATTACACTATGCTTTAATAAAATAGCACCATGTAAAGGGTTCAAATACATTCATAGATTTAATAGTGAAGGAAGAAAGGAAAATGAATTTATTTCTCAGATGTTTACTCATTATAACCAGGACATAAATTTAAAAATCTCAAGTATATATACAAAATTTGTGAGAAATATAAAAAAATATACTATACTTTTAATTAAAAGGGCTGGGGAGTTAGCTCAGTGGTTCTGCCACCTGCCTAGCAAACACAAGGTCCTAAGTTCAATCCCTGGTACCCCCCCCCAAAAGAATTTTAATGTAAAAATAAAATTCTAAAACTAACCATCCCAATTTGCACATATGAAGTGCAATGGAAAAAAATACAGATTTTTAAAATAAAAAATTTACACCTGAGTGTGGTGGCACATGCCTGTAATTACAATGTTTGAGACGCTAAGGCAGGAGGATTGCCCCAAATTTGAGGCCAGGTTGGGCTACATAGTGAGTTCAAGGCCAGCCTGAACTACATAACAAGACTGTGTCTCAAAAAAAAAATTACAGTAACAAGACATGTTGCCATTAATCCTGCTCAAAATCCTTTCCCTCACTTCAAACATACTTAGCGCATCATTCTTGCCACTTCTTGAAGCAATTCTGGAAGTCTTCTTTTATGAGTATTATTAGTTGGGCTGTAGTGGCACCCTCGATGTTCTGAATTGGTTAAAAATGTTTACCTTCCATGGTCATTTTGACTTTGGGGAAGAGTCAGGAGTCATATCCTAATATTTCTATTTTTTTTTTTTTTTTGGTACCGGGGATCGAACTCTGGTCCTTGTGCTTGCGCAGCAGGCGGCGAAACCACTGAGCTAAATCCCCGGCCCAATATCCTAATATTTCTATGAGCTCACCTTTCCATTGGATGACACGAAGGAAGAGCACACACTGAATTTTTTTTATCATATCTCGTAAGACATTCACAAGTGAAGACTTGTAGAACTGCTTTAGAGAGCAGCAAGAATAAAGAGATAAGTGTGTTTGAACCTAGAAGGAAGTATTTTGAAGGGGATTGATTCATAACAGTGTCTTTTACTGTAATACATTTTAAAAATTAAAACATTTACTGTATATTCAACTTAACACTTTTTTTTTTTGAGACAGGGTCTCACTATGTAGTTCAGGCTGGCCATGAACTCACTATGTAGGCCAGGGTGGCCTTGAACTCATGGAGATCCTCCTGCCTCAGTGTCCTGAGTGCTGGGATTTCAGGTGTGTGCCACCATGCCTGAAACTCACACATTTTTATTGGAAGAAATTCCATGACTACTTAGCCATACACTGTTTCTTTTCTCTCTCTTTCTTTCTGAGACAGGATCTCCTTGTACTCACTGTATAGCCCATGCTGGCCTCGAACTCGTGATGATATTCCTGCCTCAGCCTCATACACTGTTTTTTTCCCTTTTCTTTCTTTTTTTTTTTTTTTGATGCTGGAGATTGAACCCAACCTCAATATTTTTTCTTTTTTCTTTTTTTGGTGCTGGGGATCAAACTCGAGTCCTTGCGCTTAATATTTTTTTTAACATAAGCTTTATTCTTACCTCCAGAACGGGGTTTTAGTATTAAATCCATGACTTCTGTCCAGGAATTCTGAAGAATAGCTCTAAGATTAAACAATATTTATTTTACTAATTTTGTATTAAGATGAATCTTATGTGCCAAAATCTTTGTCAAGTCAACAAAACGTAGTAGCTTTATATTAAACTTAAATGTAAGCAGAAAAATTAGGATATTGATTTCAAATACCAACTTTAGAAAAATTGAGAATAAAATTAAAGATATGCTTACTCATACAACTGATACCATTTTAGTTTTGTAATGCTATAACAATATAAACACTACCTAGTTATATTTGAACTTTATTATACATGGAATAGCTACATAAAGTCTTCATTATTTTGGTGGTGCTGAGGATTGACCCTAGAGCCTCATGCATGTTGGGCACACGCTCTACCAATGAGCCATCTCCCTAGCTCAAAGTTAAATCTTCCTAAGTGCCAAAACTTGTTTGAAATTGCTCAAAAAATTTTCTGTATGTTAAACACTCCCTACCTAGGCAAATAGAATAAATACAATTAATTCTTCTTTATTATTCTTGCCAAAATGGAAGTATCTTTATTTTGGGGTATTATAAAAAAGTTCTACCTTCTTGTTTGTTTGTTTTTTGGTACTGGGGATTGAACTCGTGTCCTTGTGCTTGCGCGGCAGGCAGCGAAACCACTGAGCTAAACTCCCGGCCCTCTACCTTCTTGTTAAAAATTAAATAGTATATAAGAAAGCTTTTCTGTTATCCAACCTCTAAGAAATAAAACAATGTAGGGCTGGGGATTTAGCTCAGTGGTTCCACTGCCTGCCTCGCAAGCTCAAGAACTCAAGTTCGATACTGGCTACCAAAGGGGGAAAAAAAAAAAAGAAGTCTGAAAACAATGTCAATACAGTGTATTTTTCTCCTCTGGCATGCCTTTTATGTATATAGGCAACTTTTCCTTATACTATACTATCTTTTACCATGCAAAATTTATATTTTGAGAATTAAGTCTGAAAATTTTTCCTTTAAAAATTTTAGTCTTGGAAGTCATGCTTCCTTATCAAGAGAATATAGAAATACCCATCTATTATTTTTCCATTTAATTATAATTTTCAATTTTCATGTTTAAGCTAATACACGGGATATTTCTGAACATGAATTTACCTGAGATGCTATTAGATATCTAGTGATGAGACAGATATAAAGAAATAACGTCAATCCAGTAGTGTGATTATAGTAATAACTTCCTATTGTTGGCCACCCTTCATCCTGGAACTAGCCATGTTACACAAGTCTTTAAGTCTCCTCCTCAGGTGACACAGTATTTAGCTGGCTAGACGCCTAGCACCACCTCTAAGGTGTGCAGCACTAACTCAGCACCAGGTCTAGATCTGCCTAGCATTCTGTGTAAAACATAACACATGTCCTGTGCTATGGAAAATGATACATGGCCTGCAGGTCACATCTGGTCAGCCATTTTTTTTGGGGGGGGTGGTTTCTTGAGATAGGGTCTCACTGTGTAACTCAGGCTGGCCTTGAACTATGTAATCCAGGCTGGGCTTAAACTGGCAGTGATCCTCCTGCCTCAGCCTCCTGAGTGCTGGGATTAAAGGATTACACCACGCCCATCTTGGTCATTTGATTTATAAACAAATTTATTGGAAAACAGCTGTCCTGATTCAGCTGTGCGCTGTCCATGGCTGTTTTCATACTGCAACATCAGAACTGATGAGCTGCAAAAAGTACTCTAAGGCCACAAGGCCAAAACATTTAGACCTGTACAGAAAAACTGCCAAGCGGGCCGGGGATTTAGCTCAGTGGTTCTGCCGCCTGCTGGCCTGCTGCGCAAGCGCAAGGACCCGAGTTAGATCCCCGGTACCAAAAATCAAAACAAAACAAAAACCCTGCCAAGCACTTGGGAAGCTGACCCACAAGCATCACAAGTCTGAGGTCAACCATGAATCAAGTTCAAGGCTGGCCTGAACCATACAATGAGACCCTGTCTCAAAGAAACAAAAATGAAACAAAAACTCTGCTACTATCTGGTATATTTTCTTCTCACCTGCCAGACTTCTCACTGGTATATACTGTGAAGGCTCGGCATCTAGTGTCATAAGAAATATGTATATGTGGCTCACAGTCGTCCATCCTATGACACACTACATAGCAAGAGGCTTTGTACTTTTCTTATTTTATCTTCCCTTCTCCCGCCTTCTTACTACAGTAAAAATATACATAAAATTCATTATTTTACCAACTTTTAAATGTTCAGTTCCATAGATTTTGTCCATGTGTTGCTGTGTAAGCATCAGCACCATCATCTTCAGAACTTTTTATCTTCCTAACTGAAACTTGGCACCCTCAGACGAGAACTCCCTACTCACTGCTCCTCGAAAGCTCTGGCAGCAGCCCTTCGTCCTTCTACAACCAGCTTCTCTTGGAACCTCATATGAGGGGAGCTGCACACTATTTGCCCTTTTGTGACTGGCTGATTTCAGTTAGTTTTCAAGGTGTATCCATACGTAGCATCTGTAATAATTCCTTTTTGTTTTTAAACAGGGTCTGGCTAAGTAGTTCTGGCTGGCCTTGAACTCACGGTGATCCTGCTGCCTCTATCTCCAGAGTGCTGGGATTACAGGCGTGTGCCACCATATTCAGCTAAAAATTCCTTCCTTTAAAGGCTGAATTATATTCTACTACTGTATATACTATATTGTTTACTCATCTGTTGGTGGGCATATGGGTTCTACCTTTTGCTTACTGTGAATGATATTATTCACATAATAACAGCATGAACATAAGCACACAAATATCTGAGTTTGTTCCTGCTTTCTGTTCTTTGGGGTGTTTACCCAGTAGTGGAATTCTGGGTCACATTACCATAACATTAATTGCTTTGTTTAGTTTTCTGGGGAGCTACTATGCTATCTTCCGTAATGGCTGCGGCATTTTACATCCCCACAGGCTGTGCACAAGGGCTCCAACAGCATCACGTCCTCACCTCTTCACTGACACGTACTTGACAATACCACACCTCCCTAAGGCCTAGTGGTGGTGCACATCTTTTCATGTGTTACTTGGCCATTCGCGAATCTTTGGAGAAATGTCTACTCAAGTCCTTTGCCCAGTTCCACATTTTTTTTTTTGCTGTTGCTGAATTTGTAGTTCTTTTCATATTCTAGATATGAGTCTCTTATCAAACATATGATTCACAAAAAAACAGAAACAAAAACTAAATTGCCCAGGCTGGCCTTGAACTTTCAATCCTCCTGCCTCAGCCTCCTGAGTAACTGGGATTACAGGAGTGTTTGCAAACATCTTAATATACTCTGGGTTACCTTCTCATTCTGCTGACAATGTCCTTTGGCACACAAATGTTTATAACTTTGACAAGTCCAACTTAGCTATGTTTTCTTCTGTTTTTATGCCTGTGTATTTGGTGTCACAGCCAGGAAACTACAAGCAAAGCTAAAATCATGAAGTTCTTCCCTATGCTTTCTTCTAAGAGTGTTAATATTTGTAGCTTTATGTTTAGCTCTTTGATCCATTTTGAGGTAATTTTTATATATGGTTTAAGGGTCAACTTCAGTTTTTTATATGTAGGATTCAGTTTTCCCAGTACTATTTGAAAAGCTTCTTTCATCCTTGTTGAAAAATCATTTAACCAGGTACATGAGGATTTATTCTGCCTTTTCTTAAAATATTTTTGAGATATACTTTACATACCATATATTCTCCCATTTAAGTATACAATTCAATGGCTTTTGGTATGTTCACAGAGCTGTCCTAAAATTGCCATGCAATTTTATCGGTTTGTTTTATTTCAAGACAGGGTCTCACTATGTAGTTTAGGCTGGGCCTGAACTCACTATGTAGCCCCGGCCTGGCCTCGAACTCACGGCGATGCTCCTGCCTCAGCCTCCTGAGTGATGGGATTACAGGCATACACCACCATGCATGGCGAAACTGTCACACAAAACTCACACAATTTTACAAATGTTTTGGTTTGAGACATCTCATGTAGCCCAGGCGAGTCTAAAACTTGTGACCCTCCTGCCTCAGTCTCCTGAATGCAGGGATTACAAGTGTGTGCCATCACACCTGGCTCTAGAATTTTTGAACTTGCCATCCTCCTGCTTCAGTTTCCCAATTAGCTGGGATTACAGGTATGTGCCACTATACCAGGAGAATACCCTATCCCATTATCAGCTACACACTATTGGCCCTGCCATGGCCCTGTTTCTAAAGACTTGCCTAATTTGGACATTTCATCCCCATGAATCATATACTGTGTAGGCTTTTCTGATTGGCTTCCTTCACTTAATGCTTTTACACACAAAGGGAATGTCATTCCTTCCTGTGTATACCACATTCTGTTTATCCATTCATTAGGTGACAGGCTTGGGCTGTTTCTATTTTTTAGATGCTGAGTGTGAGTTTCTGTGTCAATGTAACATTTTTGGTACTTTCAGTACATAGCTAGGAATGCAATTTCTAGGTCAAGTGGTAACTCCATACCTATCCTTTTAAGGACTACTAGGTTGTTTGCTAAAACAGCTGCACTATCTCACATTCCTCCGCTACAAGTTCCAGATTCTCCTGATCTTCGCCAACACCTGTTTTGTAACTTTAGCCACCCCAGTGGGCACAGGGCAGCCTCTCACTGTGGTGGACTTGCACTTCTGCAATCATCTGTAATGCTGAGCATCTCTTTGTGCGTTTTCTGGCCATTTATCTATATTCTGTGCCCAGGTTTAGAATAGGTTGTATTTTTGTTGTTGAGTGTGAGAGATCTTTATTTTCCACTCAAGTTATTTTTCCTTTTATTTTGCCGTAATGGGGACTGAACCCAGGGTCTGAGCTACATCCTCCAGCCCATCATCTTTTTCTTTTAAAGAGGGTCAAAGTCCCTAAGTTGCCCAGTCTAGACTTGAACTTGTGATCCTCTTGCCTCAGCCTTCCAGACTGCTGGGATTACAGGTGGACACCACTATGCCCAAGTCTTCTTTAAACTATAAACTGAGACTTTTGTTCTTTCCCTCAGGAGGTCCTATAGTGACTAAGTCGACTTCCTCGAAGATAGGAAATATTATGTTCTGGGAATGTATGTTTTGCATTTTGAACTGACTCTACTGACCTTTGGGCAAGTTATATAACTTATGTTCCTGGAAAAAAAAAATGTAGAACCATTTTAATTAGCTACTTACATCATTAGCTTTTTTTTTTTGGTGGTACTTGGGATGGAACTCAGGGCCTGACAAATGCCAGGCAAAGGCTCTGCCACTAAGCTATACCCCTAGGCCTTTTTAAATTTTACTTTGAGACAGGGTCTCAATATATTGCTCAGGCCTGCTCTGAACTTGTGATTCTCCTGCCTCAGCCTCCAAAATAGCTGGGATTACAGATATGCATCACAATGCCTACCCTATATCAATTATCTTTGGAGTGCAAAAATTATAGGACATTACTGCTATTCTTCTGCCAAATTACTTATAAATGTGCAGGTTGATATAACCCTCCCTTAAATGTTCTGTCCCATGAAACAATTAGCTTCTTTACTATTTTTATTCATGTGTTCTTATCATTAGAATGGATGAAAATGTGTTTGTCTTTTTTTTTTTTTTAAATGGAACTTTAATTGTTTTTTTGGTACGGGGGATCAAACTTGGGTCCTTGCGCTTGCAAGGCAGGCGGCAGAACCACTGAGCTAAATCCCCGGCCGGTATTTTTCTACTCTTATTAGTTACTATAGGTATTTTCTTCTCAACTTTTTTCCTTTGGCTAATACACTTTATGTATTTATTTATTTAGAATTTAAGAGACAGGGTCTATGTTGCTCAGTGTGGCACAAAACTCCTTGGCTCAAGCGATCCTCTTGCCTTGGCTTCTAGAGCAGGTAGGACTATTAGGTGTACACTGCTTTGACTTTACATTACTTTCCATTTATTTGAACACTTACTATACACTAGGCATAGAAACAGGCACTGCATAAGCCCCAATCTCACTTCTCTTTCACCACCTTGTGAGGTATTATTTCAATTTAAGTAATATATCTTTATTAATTTGAGTAATTTAAGGCTGAGAACTCAAGACTGGTTTCCTGCCTGGACTTTTATCCTTCACAGCACTATTTTCAAGAGGTAGAGAAAACACATGACAGAATTTACCATTTTGTGTTTCTAGGATCATAAAAGTAAATTCAAGTTCAGAGTTAGCTGCTGAAGAAAATGAACCGGACGTCGGTGAGACTTTACTACCAGAACTCTAGCTGATCAACTAGTGAGCTTGGATAGACTTCCCTGAGCCTTATTTCCACCTTGCTAAAATGAAGGCTTGAACCACAGGAAAGGACTGTGTCAAACCTGTAGCTACCAACTTTCTAACTCACAGGAACGTCTCCCAGAACACAGTCTCTGTTGGGCTTTATGATTTAGGTACTGATCCTTGGGACTACCAACCCACTTTACCCTAGAGGGGCCTCTTACACCTGAAAGTGAATCAGAGTACTGAAATTAAATTTACTTCACTGATTCTATCCTCAACCATTTTCTTGAAAGTGTAGAGGAAGGAAAGATCCAAGTTTAATAACTGGGAATCATTTGTTAGCAGACCATAATGCACACTGTCTCCACCTAGCTACTCTGGGTCGGAGTTACCCAGTTCCTCAGCCCAGACTTATCTGTTAAAAATAAAAGCAAAACCCGAGAGGGGTTACCAACGGTGGGAGAAAAGCTTCCTGTTTAGGTCATGCCCTTTTGAACTCTTGATTTCTACCTTGTACATGGATTATCTTAAAATAGAACGAAAATTAAGAAGCTATGGATCAGTGGTTCACTTGTCCTGAACAAGAATCTAGAAATACTTTATGAAATTAAATACTAACCTTCCGACTTGGTATGTAGGGACAGCTGTTGTTCCAAATCTTTGCATTCCATAGTAGTTAATAAATCCAATCTCCTTGAGAGAGTTCATAGCTTGTTGGACTTGGTCATCAGTTCCTGTTATATTTCTGCAGGCATCCAAATTATCCAGAGGAAAAAAAATTACAGCCAAACATATTTGGGGATGTGCATCCCAAGGGACTATGGCATGGCTTCCATGCCTCTCCTTTGAAGCTTTCTCTCCACCTCCTGAGGGCTCTTTGTTCATTGTTACACTTTAATAAACCCACCATTTCAGCCACTTTTTTTTTTTTGGTACTGGGGATCAAACTTGGGTCCTTGCACTTGCACAGCAGGCAGCAAAACCACTGAGCTAAATCCCCAGCCCCATTTCAGCCACTTTTAAGTATATAATCCAGGGGCAGTAAGTATATTCGAAATGTTGTGCAACGTTCACTACTATCTACTTCCTGAACTTTTTCAACTTCTCAAACTTAAACTCTACACCCGTTGCTCCCTGACCCCAATAACCTCCGCTCCACTTCCTATGAGTTGGCCTACTTCAGGCGGCTCATATAATCAACAGGCATTCTGTCTCTTAACACAGTATTTGAAGCCGGTGTTTTTCTGGTCTTTGGTGGGGCAGGGATTGCCTGTCAGTGCAAACTACAGTAGTATTTGCCCTCCCAGCTTTTTTGGCCCTGCTCTGCCTTCCTGCTAACCTGCACCTGATTAGTAACTCATTACCAGGCGATCTGGCCAGCCATCCTCAGGTTCTGCATTCCCACTTGTAATTCTTTACCTGAGAACTACAGTGAAGTGATTTCCTTGGAGCTCTCCCAATTTCAGAGGGGTTTTCTGATAGCTGAAATTTCCTAGCTTAAAGTTCATCAAGCACTTATTCAGGTGAGCAAGTCTTTGTGCAGATATTCTTTAAAAAGATAAAAAGGAGCAGAAAGAGGATCATGAGATACTGTCCAAGATGACCTAGGACAGCTTCCTGCAGAGAGCATAGCTGCGCATAGCGGGGCCACAGCTGGAAGAGGCAGGCATGGTGGAAGGTAAGCACACTGCACACTTCCTGTCCCCAAAGGGTCCCCGGCACAGCACAGTGGTGCCTTCTTTGACTAGGATGCTGTGGCCTGTGCTCCACTTCACATCCTCAAATCCCTTTGTTATTTCAACACTGATGGATAACAAAACAATAAACAGTATCTGTGGAATTTTGTTTTGGAAGAGAAGAAAGGTGAGAAAAGAGATGGTGGTAAAGAACAATCTCACATAACAAAAGAATATCAAGCATTAAGAAAAGAGTTAGTCATAGTTTCATCTATCAGAAAAATATTATAAACTCACCATAGAAAACTTGGAAAATACAAAAATGTAGAGACAATTCATAGGTTCATTCTTTTAAGAGAAATCTGTTAAATCTAACTCTATTTCCTCCTGTTCTTTTTATAAACATGTTAAAGATATATATATATATATATATATATGTATACACAGCTAGAATCCTCCCACAAATCTGTATCCTGCTGCTTTCATTTGTTTCCTATGGCATTACAAAATTTTCAAAGATGTCTTACCTTCTTCAATACAAAATCTGTAGAAAAACAGACACATTGAAAACCCTTTCCCCTCTCCATACCCATGTCCTCCCCACTTGCAGCTAAGAACAAGTCTGTATGTCCCTCCCAAACACTTTCTGCATATAGAAACATGTCTCCTTCCTCCCTCTTAGATTTTCTGATAAGCCTTATGTGTTATATATCCAGAAAAATACACAATTCATAAACGTTCAACTTATGAATGTCATCAAGGTGACCACAACCACTTAAGCAAGGTCTTCTTTTGAAAAAAGCAAATTCTGCCACATTATAAATTGTTTAGCACCTTTGCTTTAGTTATTTAATGAACACCTTCTAGAGGGGCTGGCAATTTAGCTCAGTGGCACCACGCCTGCCTCATAAGTGCAAGGTCCTGAGTTTGATCCCCAGTAGCAACAGAACAAAACAAAACAAAACAAAAGGCTTAGAGATTTGCCTTATCTACACAGTACTTCAGATCTGGCCTCTCCTGGGTACAGTGGCACAGAATGGCTGTGCATGGCATGGATGTGCCATCTCCTGTTTTTGTTTTGCAGTACTGAGGATTGAACCAGATGCTCCCCCATGCTAGGCAAGTGACACACCACTCAGCTACGTCCCCAGCCTTTAAAAATTGTTTTTCTTTTGACACAGTCATACTAAGCTGCCCAGGCTGGTCTTGAACTTGTGATTCTCCTGCCTACGATTACAGGAGTGACTACAGTGGTGCACCACCATGCCTGGCTGACCTGTCTCCCTTAATGGATATTTAAACTGCCACCAGTCTTTTGCTATTTACAAACAATTCTCTAACAAATATCCTTATACATTTCTTTGCTCACTTTTCCAGGTGTACATTTAGGATAAAGCCCTAGAAGTAGAAGGGCGTGGATTTAGTTTTAACCCTTCTCTCCATCCAGTGAGGTTACACCAATTTATGCCCAAACATTAACACCCCGATGCCCAATGCCTCACCCTGGGGCCAATCTCCTTGCTAAGTTGAATATGGCTCAGTGTGGCCCCAAGATGCCCAGACCGGAAGCTTGGTCTTCGGTGTCCCATGCTGGGAGGCGGAGCAAGTCCTCAGACGGGACAGAGGCTGTGTCCTGGGTTCTCGAGGCAGCAGCCCTGAGAGCACGCTGTGGTGAGTGGCTGACTCCCAGCCCGAACAGGCTCAGGCTCTGGCATGTGTTTGCTTTCTCTGTCTTGCATATGCTCCACCACTGCCAGCCACCGCAAAGTTCTCAGCCATCTGATACCAGCGCCATGCCCCTTTATGCACTGAGCCTTGAGCTGAATTCACCTCTTTTATTTATTAATACCCAGCCTCAGACATAGTAATACACAAGTATACTCCTTAAACCCACAAGATGGGTAGTACAAATCTTTTTAAAAGTTTTTAGGTCTCACTATGTAGTTTAGGCTGACCTTGAACTCAAGGAGATCTTCCTGCCCCAGCTTCCCAAATATTGGGATTGCAGCCATGTGCCATCATGCCCAATACAAATCTTTTTGAGCTTTGTCAGTCTGTTAAAATTTGGTATCTTTGGCTGGGGATTTAGCTCAAGTGGTTCTGGCACCTGCCTTGCAAGTGCAAGGTCCCATGTTTGATCCCCAGTAACAAAAAAAAACCAAACACACACAAAAAATTTGGTATCTTAAACCTGGTTAGCACATACCTGTAATCCTAGTTACTTGATATTATGTTACTGTTATTATTTTGTTATTTGCCCAGATACATGAGAGACTGAGGCAGGAGGTCTATAAATCTGAGGCCAGCAACCCTGTCTCAAAAAAAAAGAGGTTATAGGGCCGGGGATTTAGCTCAGTGGTTCTGGTGCCTGCCTTGCAAGCGCAAGGTCCAGAGTTCAATTCCCAGTACCAAAAAAAAAAAAAAGAGGCTATGGATATAGCATTGTTTTGGCCCTGGGTTCCAGCCTCTGTACAAGAGCACTGCGGGAGAGGATACACATACACATATTATAAATGCCACATATATAGCATCTTGACATTTATTCACATAAATGTGGCTTAAACCCACCCACAGATGGTGACCATAACCTGTTCATCCTGTTGTCTGTTGTTCTACTGGATTAATTTTTTACAGTACCGGGGGTTGAATCCAGGGCCCCCTGAGCTAGACTCCAGCCCTTTTTTCATTTTATTTGAGACAGGGTCTTGCTAAGTTGCCCAAATAAGCTTTGAACTTGTGGTCCTTCTCTCTCCACCTCCCATGTAGCTGTGTTTATAGGCATGTACCACTGTGCCCTGCCCTAGTTTACACATTATGGAAATCTGCCCGTATCACACATTTTGCAAATACTATCTACCATTTTCGTTTTTGTTTTTTTGGTACTGGGGATCGAACTTGGGACCTTGAGCTTTCGAGGCAGGCGGCAGAACCCAGAGCTAAATCCCTGGCCCTGTCTACCATTTTTATGAGTTTACTTTATATTTTACTATCATATTTAGAAAAATTTCCAATTTGATGTTGGAAAAATTCAAAATTAGAGAAAAGCAACCCACAAATAATTAACAGCCTTATACCTCTGACCTGGATTTACCAAGACAGATTTTCCCAAACTTCCTTTTTTTTTTTTTTTTTTGGGACGCAAACTCAGGGCTTCACACTTGACAGCAGGTGCTGTGCTGCTGAGATACATTCCTGGCCTCCCAGACTATCATATTTAGAAAAATTTCCAATTTGATGTTGGAAAAATTCAAAATTAGAGAAAAGCAACCCACAAATAATTAACAGCCTTATACCTCTGA
>NW_004624739.1:24047449-24073349 GCF_000247695.1 Heterocephalus glaber | reverse complement strand
TTTTTTTTTTTTGTATGGGGAATCAAACTCAGGGCTTCACACTTGACAGCAGGTGCTGTGCTGCTGAGATACATTCCTGGCCTCCCAGACTTCCTTTGCACATCTCTCTCTGTGTATATGTCCCCCCCCCCCACAGGGGAGATCTATGTATTTACTGAATCACTGAGTGAGCCACAGATGCAGGGCACTTTACCTCGCAGGACTGCAGAATCGCCTAAGAACAAGCAGAGCCTGCTGTGCAACTGCAATGGTCACCTCAGGAAGCCAGACAGCATTCACTACTGTCTCCTACTCAGGCCACATTCAAACTCACCAAGTACTCCAACAACATCATATAGGTGAGGATCTTTTGTTTTCATAGTTCTTGGTTGGTTTGTTTACTTATTTATTTATTTTAGTTCTGGTTTTTTTGAGGCAGAGTATAGCCACATGGTTCAGGTTGGTCTTGCCTCATGAACTACTGTACAAGGTAGGAAGCTAAACACAGAAGTCAGGAAATGGGCAAAGCTTGTACTCCATTTCCCTCTGTCCCTTGTTCAACTCAAGGCCACACATGATCCAGGAGAAGTTCAAAGGGGTAGAGCAGGTGCAGTCCAGATGTGGACTAGCTGTTGAGAGGCATCAGGCCCAGGAGCAAAAGGGCACCAGACCCTTGAGTTCCGAAACACATATGAGGATGATGGGGGGAACCAAGGGTGTGAATTAATCCAGGAATTATATCCCACAGGATCCGGAAAGCAGAGGATGGGTCTGAGGAGAGTGAGGACCAGGAGGACAGGACTCCTCTTAGTCAGGAAATGTTGCAGTAGCAACTGATAGACTAATTCAGAGGAAAAGGAATCCAACTGTCACCAATGAGGCTGTTCTGGGAAAATTCTGGTGACTGCTTTCTGATAGTGCCAAGGAAGTGCCTAACAAATCTATTCTTTTCTTTTTTTGAGATGAAATGGACATGAAATCAATCATTTTAACTGCTCTATTATATACAATTCATGGGTTCTTAGTATATCCACAACATTGTGCAACTGTCATCACCATCTCACCCCAAAACATTATATCCTCTGAAAAAGAAACCCCATGCTGCCGGGTGTGGTGGCACACATCTGTAATCCCAGCACTCAGGTGGCTGAAGCAGGAGGATCATCATGAGTTCGAGGCCGGCATGAACTACAAAGTGAGACCTCCATCCCCTCTCTGTAGCCCCTGGCAACCATTTACCTATTGTCTATAGGGTCCTCATGTTGGACACTTCATATATGGACTCAAACAATGTGTGACCTTTTACGTCCGACTTCCTAGCAGAATGTTTTTAAGGTTTATGAATGTTATCTTTGAGTGTACAATAGACATCATTTCCAAATCCCACCCCACAGCAAAACCCCAGACCCATGATTAGCTCTGGATGCTGAGGGGCTTGCTGGGGAAATACAGGATGGAGCTGACAACCATCTCCGCAGTACTATTCAGTGTTAATTCTGATGATCCTAGACCAAGTTCTCTGGTTGGAAATTCACAACAATTTAAATGACTACAGAACATGGCAATCTCACTTGGAAACATTAGGAGCCAATCTAACTGACATATTGTACAAAAGCTTTATTTAAGGAAGCCAGGGAAATACTGGCCCAGGCTCAGGAAGGAGACTGACAGGAACAGGCAGGAAAAGAAACAAATCATTCTGAATAAGACTGTTTCTCCTTGAGATCCTGCTGGAATTTCTAGGTGGCTTTCAGGTCACAAGAAGCTGGAAAGAACTGCTGCTTATCCCCAGACTGATCAATTCAGCAGTCATAAAAACCCTTGCAAGGCCGAGTGGGTTTGTCCTGTTCCCATTCTCAAGGGAAAGGCAGTTGGCCTGGCTCTGTGGACCCATTCAACAAGCCGAGGTGCAGCCTGTATCCCATGAGATAAGTGCTGTGTGCTTTCAACAGGCCAGCATCTTGGTGTCCAGCACAGCTTCTCAGAGTCAACAGGAAAATGAGAAAGCAGTAAGTGTCCTCGAGGGCAGAGCAGTATCCTGACCAAGTAGGACACCTGCTGGCCGGCCTCCAATATTCAAATAGTTTACACTATAAAATGGAATAAGATGCTATTTTCCGACCTCAAATTAGCAAATGATTTTCTTTCTTTCTGACAATGGGCTGGGGAGAATTATGAGGATCTATAATAAAGATGGTAATTGGTACCACCTTTCTTCAGGGCAAGTAGGTCTGGCTATCAGAACCCATTTGCACTTTATACTCCCTTCTGGTCAGTAATTTCACTCCAGTGTTTATCTGTGTGTGGGTTCCTGGGGGTTGAACCTAGCTTTCATGCATGCTAAGCAAGTGCTCTAATACTGAGCTATATCCCCAGCCCTTTAAATTTTTTTATTTTGAGGTAGGGTCTTGCTAAATTACCCAAGTGATCTGAAATTTGTGATCCTCCTGCCTCAGCCTTATAACTAGCTGGGATTACAGGCATGAGCCACCGTATCTAGCCTTGCATTTTTATGAATAAAATATAAAACTTATTTTTAAATTGAAGTAGAAAATTTTATTTAGCCAGCTAGAAATCACAGGAATTGACAATTAGATACCAAAGAGAATGCAAAGAGAGCTACAAAAATGAGTTCAAGGCCAGTATGAACTACATAGCAAGACCCTGTCTCAAAATAACAATAATAATAATAATCATAACAACAATGACAATGGCGAGGAGAGGTAAGGACCTTGAGTCCCATACCCAGAGTCTGGGAAAGTAAAAGCCCTTGAACCATTCTCTTCCCCTCCCCATTCTTCTGGGTTTCTGGTGAGCCCCCTGGCCATTTCTCACAGGGGCTCTCTAAATCCACAGTCTATTAGTCAGCTTTGTGTCACTGTGACAAAATGCATCACTAGGATAGAGGCAACTTAAATGAAAAGAGGTTTATTTTAGCTTACAGATTCAGAGGCTGCAGTCAATGGTTGGTTGGCTCTACTGCTTCTAGGCCCGAAGTAAGGCAGAGTGTCATGCCGGAAGGGTATGGTGGAACAAAGCCATTCAACTCATGGCAGCTAAGGAGAGAACAGGGCAAGAACCAGAGGAGAAGGCCAGGGACTAGAAGTAGTCCCCAAGGTCATGCCCCATGGCCCCTTTCTTCCAGCTAAGACACACCTCCCAGGAGCCCAACCAGCTCCAAACCCATCAATGGGTTAACTAACGCAGATGAGGTTAGTGTCCCCCATCCAGTCACCTCTCCACGTCTCTGAAACCAGGCAAGGTGACAGTCAAGATGAACAGTTACACAGCTTTTTAAAGACCCCTCACTCTCAAGCAGATGGCTCCACATTCCATAAGTCACAGGGAGAGACCCTCGGTAGGACAGCATCATCTTCACCCGACTCTGCTCCCTCCAAACACACCAGCATGTGCACACGTTACGGAAAAAGGGATGGAGGAAGGCTCACACTTTGCTGTTAGGTCTATATGCCATGGTCCCAGGCCAAGGAAGAAAAGGACTGGAATAATCCACTAGGATACAAGATAGCTCTCAACCCACTACATTACTCAAGTGAATCAGAAAAGAGGCAGGAAGAGCCAGAATGCAGGGAACTATGAGATAAAGAAGAAATGCCACCTCAAATTCCTTATGAAAAGATATTACAAATAAATATATTTATTTTTTGTGGAGACAGAAACAGACAAGTTTATTTTTAACTGCTCTATAACTGACATATGCTAACATGCACATATTTAAAATGTACAAGTTTACTTTTGCTTTCTTGAGATAGCTGCTCACTATGTGACCCAGGCTAATCTTGACCTCAAGATCCTCCTGCCTCAGCCTCTCAAGCTGAGTGGTGGGGTTACAGGTGTGTGTCACTGTGCCTCTCTTAAGATGTGTAAGTTTTGATCTGTGTATAAGCCCAACAAAACATGACCACATTCAAGATAAGGAATGCATCACTCCCATGTTCCCTCTTGCCCGTTACTTCTCCCTCTCATTACCCCTTATCTTAGGAGGTGCAATGAAATGAAAGCTTATGTTTGACTCCACAGCTACCAAATTCATCCTATTTACCTCCCTATAAAATCTGGGTTTAGGCCGGAGATTTAGCTCAGTGGTTCCGACGCCTGCCGTGCAAGCACAAGGTCCCGAGTTCAATCCCCGGTACCAAAAAAAGAAAACTGGGTTTAAACCCCTGTTCTCCTTCCCCAGAATATGGCAGCTTTGGTCTCCAGTTTGCCCACCTTGCTCCACCCATAACACTTAATTCAGCCTCTACACACGACATCCCTGTTTAAAGTCAAATCCAAGATCCCCAATGTGCCCCACAGGATCCCCCAAGGATCTGGGTCCTGCCCCCAGCCTCATTTCTTGTTTCTTTACTCAAAGTTCAAGTACCCACCAGGTACCAAATGCGCTATGCTCCCCAACTCCTTCTGACGTCTTTCATAAGCTGTTTTCTTGGCTTGGAACAAACAACCCCCTCTCCCCAGCCCAGGAAACGCCTCCTCAACCTGCTGGAATCCAGCCCAGGAGTTTTCCAGCAGGAGTGGGTCTGCCCCTTGGAGTGAACTGACCATGTCTGTAGGCATTTTTATTGTCATGACTGAGCAAGGAGTAGGAAGAGAGAGCAAGGGGGCAGCTAAGTATCTACACAGCGGCCACAACAAAGAGCTCTATCCCAGAATGGACACAGAAAGAGACGGAGAAACCCTGATGTAATTAAACTGAAGCATCCCATTTCTGTGAAAGCTTTGCTTGCCTTCCACATTCAGTCACACACTTGCTGTCAGACTCATTCAAGTTTATCTTTACCTCAGCATTTATCTCACTTTAGGGTAAGTTGTATTTGACTGTTGCCCCCATTAAATCATAACTGCTTCAAAAGCAAACATTTTTTTGTCTAATGAGTGAACAAAAGAGAAAAGAAGGCACTATGCTCTTGGCTCTAGCATAAAAATCCTTTAAAAACAACACAAAACATGTATCTGATATAAAAACATTAGGAAATACAGACAAGCAGACAAAAACAAACAGAAAATAATTTTTTTATTCTTTTTTTGAGACCGAATCTTGATATGTAGTTCAGGCTGACCCTGAACTATGTAGCCCAGGCTGGCCTGGAACTCATGGCAATCTGCCTGTCTCAGCTTCCTGAGTGCCAGAAATACAGGTATGTGCCACCACATCTGGCCAGAAAAGAATTTTTTAAAAAAGGCAGAGACAGTCAGGCATGGCAGTGCATGCCTGTAATCCCAATATCCAGGAAGCTGAGATAGGAGGATCACAAGTGCAAGGCCATCCCAGCACTCATGAGGCTGAAGTAGAGGGATCATCATGAGTTTGAGGTCAACCTGGGCTAGTGAGACCATATCTCAAAAAAAAAAAAAAATCACAAAAAGAAAAGAAAAAAAAAAGCCAGCACACCTCACACATCAAGTTCAAGGTGAGTCTGGACTATGTATGATATCTTGTCTCAAAACACAAACAAACAAAATGCAGACACCCGAACACACATACATAAATGGCAGAAGCACCATCTAACGCTAGAAGAGATTAAACTCAAAACATAAACTTGAGAACTTGTAAAGACAGTGCTAGGATTTGCCACACAAGTCCTTTTTTTCCCTCTCTGCCCTGGAGCTTGACATAGGGCCCCGCACACGCTGTTCAAGCCCTCTCCATGAGCTACATCCCAGCCTGTGGTACAAATCTTGATGTGTACGCTCTACTTACTTGAGAACAGCAATCTCTTGAACTGTTATAGCCCTTTTATCTTTGGTTCCCATATAGGAGAATATGTTTGGCTTGACTCTGTTAAGATAGAAACAAAACAATGTGAAGTCATATACCTTAAGGAAATCATGTTTCTCATAATTTGTTTTAAAATAAATATACTTAAAATAATACTGTATCAGAATAAGAGAACAGAAACTTTTACTAATATATAATCTAGAACAGTAAATAACGTTGAACAACTCCCTTCTTAGGTGTGCTTGACTTAGAACTGATACTATTCAAAGCCAGGGCTACTCAGAAATGTAAATGATGTACTGACGTACATTCATGGACTACAAACAATTCATGAGACTACATAAAAGAGGAAATTTTAAAAAATAATTCTAGAGAATACAACACTGAAAATCTTGTATCTTCAATTTTCAAAAATAATAATATAAATTTTCCTTAAATATATGGTATTATTTTGTATTATAAAAGTCAAATGGGGCTGGGGATTTAGCTCAGTGGTTTCGCTGCCTGCTGCACAAGCACAAGGACCCGAGTTTGATCCCCGGTACCAAAAAAAAAAAGGAACCGAGTTTGATCCCCGGTACCAAAAAAAAGTCAAATGCTGAAACTGAGATCTGAATAGTTTTGTTATAAAGAACTGGCAGGGTACCATGTACTCTCTCCAGGAAGCTCATAAATAAAAGGAGCACAGAATGTCTTGTAATTAGGTTCCAAGTGTTATGGGTTAAATTGTGTACCCTCAAATTCATACAATGAACCCCTGAACCTCAGGATGTGGTCGTTTTTGGAAATAGGGCCTTTGAAGAGGTGAACAAGTTAAAAATGTGGCTAACTGGGTGACTCTAATCCAGCCTGACCAGCATCCTTATAAGAGGAGTAAATCTGGAGACACAAACATGAGGGGTACAGAGGGACGACCACGTTGAGCCAAGGAGAAGGCAGTTATCTGCCAGTCAAGGAGAGAGGCCTCCAGAAAGGCAGCTGCTAACACCTTGGTCTTGGGCCACGCAGCCTCCAGAATGGGAAGAAAATTAATTTTTGTGGGTTCAGCTACTGAGTCTGTGGCATTTTGTTATGGTTGTCCTAGCAAGTGAATATATTGCTTCCAGCTTTAAACTGAGTTAAAACTTCCAAGCACACAGATTTGCTGTGCCAGCAGCCTTTACTACTCAAAAAGCAAAACCAAGTTGGGGATCTAGCTCAGTGTTGCTGCCGCCTGCCTCGCAAGCGCAAGGTCCTAAGTTTGATCCCCAGTACCAAAAAAAAAAAAAAAAGCAAAACCAAGAAAGTGCCAGCACCTGACCCATTGTCAGAGGGCACCTTGTGCTACTTCGGTCTCAGGTTCTCCATGAAGTCAGTCTCCAGGAGCTGAAACACCCAGTCCAACTTCTGCAACCACATCAAAGTCTGGCTTTCAGGGAGAAGGGTAATTTTTTACTTTAATCTGACTGAACTGGAAACTCTCAAGTCTATGTGATTTACTTCCAGATTTTTCATCTTGAACTACTGGCAAGGGGGGAAAATTAATTCACCTATTGTCTAAGAAAACTATCACTGGGATCCATGCTCCTGCTCCTTTCTTCCATTTGCATGGACAAAAGAAATCACATTTCAGTTGCTTTGATTTTATATAGGAACAAGGACAAGACACTAACCTTAAATATTTAGACAGTACATTAATAGCATCCATGGTATCTTTGTTTTCCTTATACAGAACAAAGTGGCAGTAACTTCCCCTAGATTTTGGCCAAGAATGTTTCCTTGGATCTTAAAAACAAAAATTAAATGTTATATGTACCACCGTAAGTTATCGTTATATGGTAGAAGTTTTTTCTTTTGATACCCCGTGGAACTCATTTTGGCTATAGAACCTCTGAGTTGACAGGCTGGATCTGACCTGACAGGAAATTCTGGTTCAGTGGTTATGGCTTATGGACCACAGTGCTAAAGTCTCTGTGACTGGACACTTAACACTGGTCATATTTAAAATCAAAAGCTGACACGTAGGTGGTGTGACAAATGCTTAGGTCTAACCAATAATTTTCAGACAGCAGAGAGGAGGAGGCCCGTATGTATGACAGGGCTGACTGCTTCAGAACACAGGCAGCTCCCATGGAATCTACACACCCTGCCCTAGGGTTGCAGGCAGGCATTCACACAGACAGTAGCAGGGTGGAGGGTAAAGCCCTGAAGAGTGACCTTAGCAACAAAGTTAGATTTCCCAAAGGCCACTTTCATCAAAAATGTTTAGCTAATGTCTACAAATGGTCTAGAGATATCCACCTGTCAGAGAGAGCAGCTAGGATCCAAGACTTGATTGTCATTCCTAGGGAAAAGGAAACTAAAAAATTAAGCCATGTTAAGCCTGGCATGGTGGCACATGCCTGTAATCTCAGCACTCTGGCAGGCTGAGACAGGAGGACTGTAAATTCAAGCCCAGGCTGGGTAACTTAGTGATTTCGTGAGACCCTGTCTCAAAATTTAAGAAAAGAAAATAAATTAAGCCATGTTAAATGCTAATGTCTGAGCCAGTATTACTTCAATTGTTCAACTTGGAGACTGATACTGCACATGGGAAAATGTGATTTTTAAAACTGTTCTTTTAATTACCATTTCAATCAATCATACTGCAATCTAGAAATATACATTTAAACAATAGAAGCTTTACACTGCTGAAAGAGATTTTTGAAAATTAATACTTGGGGAAAAAAATCCATAAGCCACAGCTACACTTCCCAGATATTCATGTGTCTCGTGTGACTGAGAGTCACAGTGGTTATGTGAAGAATGTATTTAGTTTATTTGGCTTCTCTAACTCCATAGAAGAAAAACTGAAATAATATTTTGCACATTCAATCACAAAGGATCCTTTTATTTTTAAAATAGCACTTTGTCCCTAAAATAGTCTTTTCACATGAACTCATAAATCCTTTATCGTCACAGGCTTAGTATGTTCCTGGTACTGAAGTTAACTAGTTATCTGGCTTCGCCAAGGCAAAAGCACTGGTTGAGAACAGGTATGTCATTTCAGCTACAATGTAAAGAATCATCAGCTGATGCGAAGAGTCAATAAACACCTCTGAAAACTGCCATGGAATTTATGCCTGGCAAATCACTTTTCCTTCTTAATAGTGAGTCTCTTCTGTCCTGTATAGAAAAGTATCATCAATATCTCTTTAGCTCTTGGTGTGAATTACTCAGAATTCCCTCAGAAAACTGCAAGCAGAATATCATTTTTGGTTTTCCTCCCAGCTCACTATCAGTGAAGCAAAGCTGTCTATACACAGCACTTGTGATAAAATCATTGGCATTTCATTTCATCTAGACGAAACACCAACCGCTCTTACCTGCTGCAGTTCTGACCTCTGTCCAAATGCACAGCATAAAGAGCACAAGAGAGCAATGTTTAATTTATAATTATATTAAAGTGCTTTAGAGGTGAACATGCAAATGGTCGCATGGTAAGTTTGTATTGAGGGTTTCTATAGCACCTGGTAGTTATGTGGTGGGTTAACAGCCATTCAGACAGTAACAATGGGATGTTGTGGAGGCAAACAATGAACAAGCAAAAGCTCACCCACACCAGCCTCCCTGTCTCAGTCCTTGCAGTGGGCAGTCAGTTCTTGCTCAAAGCTGCACTCTGTACCCAGGGGAGGTAGAAGGTTCAAGACTGGCTATCAAATGCTTCCCCATCTAGAGATTTATCTCTTTAACTATAGTACGTAAAGACATGTCCAAGATGTTAGTAGTGATTACCTACAGTGGTGAGGCTGCAGGTAACTAGTGTTCTGCTTTGTGCTTTGCTGTTTTGAGTTTCTTGAACTGAAGTATAAAAACGTTTTAAATGTGAAAAATGCTGAATGATTATTTTGATTTTGTTGACTGTGATAATGGCTTGAAGTTTCAGTCCTTATCTGGTAAATACATACTACAGTATTTGAGTGAAATGATGTGTTATGTAGAATTTGATTTAAAATGCTCAAGCAAGGAAAAAAAGTGGGAGGGATAGATGAAACAAAAACAACAGAATGTTGGACCGGGGATGTAGCTCAGTGGCGCCGCACCTGGCTAGCAAGAGCAAGGTCCTGAGTTCAATCCCCAGTACCGCAAAACAAAACAAAACAAAACCAAGACCAAACAAAAAACAGAATGTGGATAATCTTAAAGATGGCTGAAGGACACACAGATTCCATATACAAATGAGGTTCATCTATTTGTGTGCATGTCCAAAAATGTGCATAACAAAAGGTTTTAAAAAACAAGTATAGCTACATTTCCCTTTAAGTACTAGCCCTTTAGTGCATTCACAATTAAGTACAATGGTAAAAGATAAATGAAGCCAAAAGACAGAAAATCTAATGCTATTATCCCTTAATAGAAACCATGACAACCAAGTATGAGCTCTGGATCAAAAGCATGTATCTTCTATTAACAAATCTAAATACTGATCATGCATGCAATGATCTCCTCCGCAAATAATAACTGCAAGTATTCTTTTTCTAAGTGTACTCAATAATCAAAATAGTAAAGCATTTGACAGCAATTTTTTTTTTGTACCAGGGACCTCAGGACCTTGTGCTTACGAGGCAGGCACGGTGCCACTGAGTTAAATCCCCAGCCCTTGCATTTCTACTGACTAATTGGGACATTTTGAATAACATAAAACCAGTGAAATCTCAACTTATTTTGAGCAATTTAACTTGATAAAACTCCAACCCCTAAGAATGTTATGAAGCATATGCTTAGCTTTACCATTTAAATGAACTTAAAGACAATTTTCAAACATTTTTGAGACATTCTGATTATAATACAAATGCAAAGCATTTTTAGGCTGGGTAATGTGCTTCCTATTTCCAGAAGACTGCTTCCATTTCGTGAGGGCTTGACACGGCAGCCCTACTCTAGGAGAAAAGGAAGCCATGTTCAGGAAGATTCTCGTATCAAGTACAGAAATGCCCATAAATACAATGAGGAAGGAAAGATGTGTGTAGCCAGGGGATGACAGAAGAGTGTAGCATGCAGCACATTCTTGGCTTCTCATTCGAGGTCTTTCTCACCAGCACATTTGCACACCAACCCTTCAGCTTCCTCAGGGATACTACTCCACCCATTATCTTTATTTTATTGCTCTCCTGAATTTTTATGCTCCCTTTCCAATGGCTCTTTCATTGCAGTTTATAAATATGCTCAGGGTCCTTCTATCTTAAAAGCCAAATCGTTGTCCTCCTCTCTTTAATTGCTGTTCTCTTCCTTTCTCCTCTTTACTGCTTACCTGCAAAAGCCACCTGTACATAGTGCCTTCCACCTCAACCTACTGTGTAGAATGGTGAATCTGTGTCAGAGTTCCTATCTTGCTGGACCTCTCTGCAGCATTTTCCAATGTTGACCACTCTGATTACAGGGGCTCCCTACTCCTCCGGATTCTGGAACAGCAGTCACCCCAAGAGCCTTTCTGTACCAGCCAGACTCTTCCTACTGAGTCTGTGGATCTCTAGGCCTAGGGTTCCCTCCTGGAATCATTCCTTTTGAAAAGTACAGAGAACCAATATCTGTCACAGAACATAATTTTTTTTTTCAAAAAAAAGAACTTAAGTCTTCCAAAACAAGTTCTCAGAAATATTTGGAATATATACTATCTCAAAATGTAAATTAATTTACCTGTTCATGTAATGTTGTATGTAATAGTTATACAGTGCTTTCAGAAAACTACAATGGGGGCCGGGGATTTAGCTCAGTGGTTCTGCCGCCTGCCTTGCAAGCGCAAGGACCCGAGTTCGATCCCCAGTACCAAAAAAAAAAAGGAAAACTACAATGTAGGTATGTTTTGGTACACAAGGCGATGAGTCCCATCAGGCTGGTTTAACACTGAAAAAGTGCCTGAATCTAAGTAGGTGGTTATTTATTTGGGCATCATGACTTATAAGCTACCACACCTATGTTTTAAGATACACAGGAAAATAGGGGTTAAGAATATTGCAGATCTATCATGAGAAAATCAAATAGTACTCTCAAATCCAACAGTGCTGGCATGGCTGTGGCAAGAAAGGAGCCCACCTGCATTGTCCATGGGAATGGAAACTACTACAACCATTATGGAAATCAGTATGGAGATTTCTCAAAGACATGAAATTAGAAATTCCCTATGACCCAGCTATTCCTTTAAGTATTTTCCCCAAAGAGATTAACTCATCACACTACAACAATACTTGAAATCCAATGTTTATAGCAGCACAATTCATACAGCTAAATCCTACAGAAGGATCCATTAGCAGATGACTGGATATACAAAATGTGGTACTATATCTATATATAATGGAATACTACTGTTATAAATAATGACAAATTTGAGGCATTTGTAGGAAAATGCATACACCTAGGAAATATAATATTGAGTAAAATAAATCAGATACATGAGCTTAAACACCATATGGCATCTCTCATTTGAGGGAAAGTACAAACAAAGAAAATGACATAGGATGGATAGAAAGGGACAAGGGGACAGATCTCGTCCAATAGGGAAGTGATCCAAGGGAACAAGGATGAGGGGAAGGGGAAATGAGAGGATGCCACGTACAGCATCCTAATAACTCCAATCAATGTAAACACTACATGTCATAACATAAGTGAAGACAAATAATATCAACAAGTATGAAAAAGGTGATGGGAAACCAGAGAAGGGAGTGGGGAAGGGGAGGGGGAGAGAAAGGAAAGAGGATTAGGAAAAAAACAAAAAAACAAAAAACCAAGCCATAAAATACACATGTACGCACTCCCCAAGATGACTGTAAACTGCACGGATTACAAACATGTACTAATAAAATTTTTTTAAAAAGCAAAAAAAAAAAAAAAAAAAAATCACAATTCTGCTCAACAAGCATAACCCATCAACAACAATTTATATCAGGGTTTGATAGTAAATGAGCTTGAAAACATCACAAATTATAACACTCCAGACCGAGACCTTCAAAGCTAGGCAAAGCACCCACACTGCTTGCTACTGGGTTTCACTGCAAGGCCAAAACAGCAGTCTCCCAGCACCAACTCGTCTCCTTTCCTAGCCGCTCACCTTGTGCCACTCTCAGCTGGCCCTGGAAGAGGGGAGCAAGGCCCCCAACTGTGTGGACTAAGAGGGACTAACGCTCAGCCCTCCCACAGCTCTACACAAAGTCCCCCTTCTTTTTTGTTTTTTATTTAATTTATTTTTTTTGGTACCAGGGATCGAACTTGGGTCCTTACACTTGGGAGGCTGGCGGCAGAACCACTGAGCTAAATCCCCGGTCCCCCTTTTTTTGTTTTGAGACAGGGTCTCGCTATGTAGTCCAGCTGGCCTTTGAACTCACTACGTAGCCCAGGTTTGTCTTGAACCTTTGGCAATACTCCTGCCTCAGTCTCCCAAGTGCTGGGATTACAGGCATGTGACACCACGCCTGGCTGGGAAAAGGATTTAAAAAAAAAAATGGAAGGAAATAACGGAAACAGAGCTTTTGTAAATGGGGAACAGAAGAAGGGCTGAGGGGAGGGGAATGGGAAAAAAAGTAGTTAAGATATATTATGTACAAATTTTGCATGATGAATGTGATCATTATATAAGGCAAACATGTACTAATATTTTATTTTTAAAATTTTTTTTTATTTTTTGGTACCGGGGATTGAACTTGGGTCCTTGCGCCTGCACAGCAGGTGGCGAAACCACTGAGCTAAATCCCCGGCATGTACTAATATTTTAAAATAAAGGTAATAAAAATCTCTGGAATGGAAAGTAAAAGAAACAAAAGAAAAAAAGAAAAGGGGGCAGAAGCTCTGGGCCACCTTGTCCTGCAAACCCCCGCTCCAAGACCTGGTATCCCCTAAGAAATGAAGATCATTTCTAAGAAGCAACCAGTTCAAAATAAAACTCTGTCTCTTCCTCACTGCCACAATGCAGACCAGCAAGGTGGCCTCCCCCTGGCAGAGACCTCCCTCCAGCCTTCTCAGCAGGACTCCGGGACAGTGAGCCATCCAGGGCACCACCATGTGGGTAAGTCACCTGTTCCCTCTATAGCCACCATGGCTACTGCTCATATGCTGTCCTCAGGGAATTGAAAAACAGCTGCCAAAAACGATTACCACAGGGCTTATTGCTCTCTGGGCAACCCTGGCTGCAGAAAGGCTATCTATCAGGTGCAATTCTATTCTGTGGTAATAAGGATGCACACAATAACCATCAGCTTGCAGGCTGAAGAGTGATGAAGAACTTGTGCCCCAAGCACTGAACAGCACATCATCACACTTTTCCTTAGGAGAAGTGGTCTCCAAACTGCACCTCCTCCTCCCCAACTCCTCAAGGTTTCTTATTTCTGAAGATGATTTTCTTGGGGTTAGTTACCTTACTCCAGCTGCCTGTTTTCATAGAATCTCATGGTTGTAAACAAGGCTTCAAACCCAGGAGTGGTGGTGCACACCTGTAGTCCTAGCATCCAGAAGGCTGAGGCAGGAGGAGTATCACAAGTTTGAGGCCAGCCTGCGCTACGTAGCAAGACCATGTCTAAAAAACCAAAAATAGGGGCTGGGGATTTAGCTCAGTGGTTCCACCACCTGCCTCGCAAGCACAAGGTCCCAAGTGTGATTCCCAGTACCAAAAAAACAACAACAAAACCCCCACAAAACTAAGTAAATAAACAAGGCTTCATTCATTTACAGTATTACCTTTTAAATTAATCTAAAAGAATACTGACAGGGGACAGGGATTTAGCTCAGTGGTTCTGCCGCCCGCCTCGCAGGCACGTCCTGAGTTCAATCCCCCGGATGGATTGATCTTGTTATACAGCCTTGGAGTTCTGCTCTAACAAATATAATAATTAATTACTAATAGGAATCCTCACTGGTAGAGGAGGAAAATAAAGAAAATAATAAAAGGAGCTGAGGATGCAGCTTACTGGCAGAGTACCCCTGGGTTTGATCCCTAGTACCAGAGAAAATAAAACTTTCTCTGCTGATTTGATAGGAAATAGAAGAAACATTACCTCATTTTTCTTAAGGTTATATGTAAACAGAAATTTCCACGGCTGTAGAAAGCACATGAGAACATAAATATCTCAGTGATCCACAAATGAACAATACACTGAAAGATGTGCTCAGGTGAGGGGCCATCTTTCAAAATATTCCACATATTTTCTGTGTGAGTGAAGAAGATACTCAGAGCTGGAAAGCAGAAGCAGGAACTGACTATACCCCCGGGATAGGTGATGGGCATTTTTATTCATCTGAAAGCTTTCTCTCCTCCATTAAGAACAGAGATGAGCAACAATCCTTCCATTTCCTTCTTGAATTGCCACTCAGCCATTCTGCCCTTCAGGGAACACATCACACTCCTAACCCCAGGCACCGGTACCATGTCCACAAATCTTACTCACAGGGAAGGCTGGATGCCCCCACCACAAGGAGACTGCGGATGGCTCTGGCATCTGAAATGACAACAGGCACCCTCTCTGAAAGAGTGACATGGTCAGTGCCCTTCTCCGCACAACAGCATGGTAGCTGAGGAGGAGCAGCCAGGCAGAGGAGAAGTGGGCCTGCATCCTGCTGCAGTGAGTTACTCTGCTGCTGGAGAAAGTGGGCACTGACACACTTACTTGCCAAGGCCTTTTTCCCAGCTGCATGGTAGGCCACGATGTATTTCCTCCCTGCTCTGTCCTCTGTTTTTGTCTCTAGTCCAGGAAACAAAGATTTTATGGCTTGATGGATGATAGTTCTTTTCTCTTTGGTGTCCTCAATAACCTATTAAAAACACACAGTGACACTTCTATTTTAATAAAAATAAATAGAAAAATGACAGTGGATTAGTAAAAACAAAGCTCATCTTTTTCAGTAAGCAAAACAACAAAAGTGCCTGGGTACAGCTTTAGACTATTTGAGAGCTTCATGAGATGGCAAATTCTAAGGGCCCATTGATGGAGCATGTCCACCTGCCAGCCCCATACCGGGCACTTTAGTCACTGTTGTATGGAATCCTCACATTCTCACTGCCACACCACTGATGTCTCTATTCACAGATGGGGATAGCAAGGCTGAGAAGCCATGGGATGTGTCTAAGGCTGCAGAGTTGGAGGGCAGAAGAGCTCGATTTGAAGCCAAGCTGCTGGACTCAGGGCCACCAGCCCCAGATGTTCTCCTGGTGCCTCTGCTGGGCAAAGGCCTTGGGGCTTGCAAATAAAAACAGAGGCACTTGCCAGACTTGCCAGGCCCTGGGCAAGTCACACACTCAATCCTGTGGACACTCTTGTCTACAACTGCCTCATGCTGGATTTTATTCTGTTTGCTTGTTTGAGACAGGGTCTTACTATGCAGTTCAGACTGGCCTTAAAGTCACTATATAGCCCAGGATGGCCTGGAACTCACAGCAATCCTCTTGCCTCAGCCTCCTGACACCTGAGGTTACAGGTATGTGCCACCATGCCCAGCTTGACACTAGATTTTATTCAATACTAAGTTGTTTTATAGTGAGATTCTAACACAGTGGTTCACAATAAAGAAAAATCAATGTAAACAAAATGTACACTTGTACAACTTTTTCAATTTTAGAGGGCATCTCACACTAAAAAACTCTACTACTCAATAGCACAAATGGCTGTATACAGTATTATAACATTTTTTGCAGCTGAGTATGATGGTACCAACCCTACAATCTCAGCACTCTGGGAGGTTGAGGCAGGAGGACTGCAAATTTCCCAGGCTGGACAATTTAGTCACTTAGTGAAACCTTGTTTCAAGATTAAAAAGGGCTGGAAGGGCTGGGGATTTAGCTCAATGGTTTCGCCGCCTGCTGCGCGAGGGCAAGGACCCAAGTTCGATCCCCAGTAGCAAAAAAAAAAAAAAAAAAGGGCTGGGCATATAGTTCAGTGCAAAGGTCCTGGGCTCAATCTGTAGTACCACAAACAAACAAATAATGCTGATGCTATATTCAATGCATGGGTATTTTCTATTTTATTTATTCCATTAAAAAAATGTTGATTGTGATAACCACTAATTTGATTTCAAGGCCTACTAATAGACAGGGTTCAAGCTAAAAACACCAAGATAGACTATAACCATTACTGGCTAAAAAACTTGATAGTATTTTAATATAATAAAAATGAAGAGAAAAACAAACTGCACCCTAACTACAGACAAATGATTTTATATCAGCAGGTGAGTCTGGAACTGAAACTGCTGATATAATCAGTTAGAATAATAGTTTGCATGTACGAGTATATATTTATTTTAATTTTTATTTTGGTACTGGGGATTGAACTCAGGACCTTGAGCTTTCGAGGCAGGCGGTGGAACCACTGAGCTAAATCCCCGGCTGAGTATATATTTAGATGGCAAAAATTCAGAAAGTCCTTCCTTCTTACTTTATAGATGAGGAAACCTGGCCATAGTTTTTGCCCTTTAAAACTCAAAACTTAGCTGGGCATAGTGACTCACATCTTAGGCGGGGGCAGGACTATAAGTTTCAACCTAATCAGTTTAATTAAGTGACTGAGTGAGACCCTGTCTCAAAATAAATAAAAATTTTTAAAAGGAATGGAGTGCATTCAGTGTGAAGACCCTGGGTTCAATACTCAGTACTGAAAAAAAAAAAAAAGATAAAACTGAGGCAGGCATGGTGGTATACCAATCCCAGTACTCTGGAGGCTGAATCAGAGATATAGCTGAAGAGTTCAAGGTGAGCCTGGGCTACATAGCAAGTTGAAAGCCAGCCTGAACTACATAGCGAGACTGACTCAAAAACCAAAACCAAACCAAACCAATTCCCCAAAATTGTACAAAATGTGAAACTGGGGCTAGGGATTTAGCTCAGTGGCACTGCACCTGCCTTATAAGTGCAAGGTCCTGAGTTCGATCCCCGGTACTGAGAAAAAAAGAATGTGAAATTAATATAAACGTAAAATTCTAAAAATTTTCTTAATCCAGACAAACGACATGGAGCTGTCCTGCCTAGTATGTCAGGCATCAGCCATGGAGAACCTGAAATGTGGCTCCTCTGAATTGAGATGTGGTATCGGTGTAAAATAACTCTGGATTTTGAAGACTTAGTAGGGAAAAAAGGAAGGTAAAGCATTTCAGTAATTTTAAAACATTGATTTCATATTAAAAGGGTAGTATTATTAATGTATTAAATAAAATATACTTTCCACCTCACTCCAGAAAGAATAGCTGCTATTAAGATATCAACCAACAACAAATGCTGGTGGGGTTGTGGGGAAAAAGAAACTCTTCTCTGCTGTTGGTGGGAGTGTAGACTGGTGCAACCATTGTGGAAATCAGTATGGAGATAACTCAAAGAACTAGGATTATATTTCTCATTTGACTCAGCTATTCCCTGCTGGGTATCTTCCCAAAAGAATTAAAAGAATCATACCATAAATAAAATATACTATGGAACTTAATTTCTTTTTTTTTTTTTTTTACTTTCCAAAGAGACATGGATACTTGAAAGGAGGATTTAAGAAAAATAAAAAGAATTAAGATGTGTTATGTCCATGTACCAATAACTCTCAGTGAATATACTTATAAACTTTTTTTTTGGTACCAGGGATCGAACTTGGGACCTTGTGCCTGCGAGACAGATGATGGCACCACTGAGCTAAATCCCCAGTCCTACTTATAAACATTTTTTGGCTTTTTTTTTTATTTGGTACTGAGGATGGAACTTGGGACCTTGTGCTTGCGAAACAGGAGGCGGCACCACTGAGCTAAATCTCTGGCTTATAAACATTTTTTAAAAATTAAAAAAAAAAAACACGGATACTAGAAACTTAAAAATCTGGGCACGAGGGTGGAGCTCAGCAGTGGCACATGTGCCTCCCCTCCCACTGGAGACGGAGAAGGTGCAGAAGTCTTCTAACCAGGGCCACGCCTCTGTCCCACTGCAGCAACAGAACTGTCATGCTATGGTTCTAAACAACAGATTTCATTCCTGATTTATGGACATAAAAAATTCTTTTAAAAACAAAACATAACATTCTCTCTTGCTATACTTTATTTGGATACTGGTTTCTGGCCCCTGAAAAAAAGATATTTGTTAGTACAATGTCTTTTCAGATCAAACAGGGCAAAGTTACACTTTTGTTAAACTCTATTAATTTTTTAATGGACAACTTTTTTCTTTTGGTTTTTTTGAGACAGTCTCACTATGTAGTTCAGGCTGGCCTTGAACTCAAAGTGATCCTCCTGTCTCAGTCCCGAGTACTGGGATTATAGGCATGGGTTACCATGTCCAGCTGGACACTTATTAATATTCACCTGAAAAGAAGATATGTCTTTTGCACCACTTACCTCGATGGCAACACTGGTTTCTTTATTTTTAAAAAGCTGGAGTTCCTCCAATTGCTGTTTTTCTTCGGTTGTCAAAACCATAAATACATCTTCTGAAGGATCCTTTAAATTAACCACATTATGTAAGTCACACATAATTCAAGGACACAAACTCTATTTCTACACAGAAAGTAACTTCTGCTAGAGAGCTAATTCTACCTCCTCATCCACTGGAACAGACAAGTCATCCAGATGGCTGATCTGCCCATCTTTTCCTATTTCATGAACAATGAAGTCAGAGTATCTGATAAAAAGAAAACACAAATTTTCAGGGAATTGACACTTTACTTCTTTTCAATTTTAGGATAAAGCACATCACCAGTACAAGGGATTTTAGAAGCAATCCTCAGTGTAAAGTCATATTAAGTTTTTGGTTTTTAATGACTTCTGGGCCACATACAGTTCAGGTTTTTTGGTATTTTCCCCCCACCTAGTTAGTACTAGGGAGTTAACTAGGGGGTACACTAAGCTATATCCCCAAGGCGCCCCCCCTTTACTTTGAGAAGAGATCTCATTAAGTTGCCCATGCTGGCCTGAAACTTGCAATCCTCCTGCCTCAGTCTCCTAAATAACTGGGATTACAGGTGTGAACCATCACTCCTGGCTTAGTACAGGTTTTATACTAGAAGCTTCTAGAATATCCTAGAAGAATACTAAGAAATGTATAAATAAAAGCTTATTAATGTTAGCCTGAGATCAGATAGTCCATATGGAACTGAATCATAAAATGTAGAAAGTATAGTAAATGGCTAAATCAGACCCCAAAGAGTCTACTGTGAGCTACCCTGAAGCTTACTGCTGCTAAATACTTTACACATATTTTTTACAATCTTCTCAACAACTCCACCATGGTACCTTGATCCATTTTTTGGATGTGGATACCCAGGCTCAGAGGAGTTAGGTATTATTAAATGGCTGAGCTAGAGTTACAGCCAGATCCATTTGGCTCCAAAGACTACCTTTTTTCTATTGCAGATGTGGTACACTCAAGTGAGAGAGTTTTAAGACTGTAAAATGAATTCAGGAGAAAACTTCAAACTGTTCAAATGAATTTAACAAAATGAACAGCATCCACCTGCATAGTAACAGTGCACATTACAGGGAAATTATTCTTATATACTTAAACAGTTCTGGAAAGATTCTCCCTTTGATAATAACTGGCTATGATTTTTATTTAAAATATTAGGGCCGGGGATTTAGCTCAGTGGTTCTGCCACCTGCCTCACAAGTACAAGGTCCCAAGGTTGATCCCCGGTACCAAAAAAATTATAATAATAATAAAATATTAAAAAATGTAATTGGGGCCGGGGATTTAGCTCAGTGGTTTCGCTGCCTGCTGAGCAAGCACAAGGACCCGAGTTCAATCCCTGGTACCAGAAAGAAAAAAAAAGAAAAAAAATTTAAAAATGTAATTGGACATGGTGGTACACCCCTGTAATCCCATCACTTGGGAGGCTAAGGCAGGAAGAACACTATGAGTTCGAGGCTAGCCTCAGCTACAAACTGAGTTTAAGGCAGCCTGAACAACATAGTGAGACCTTGTCTCTCTCAGTCAATCAGTCAGTCAGTCAATCAATCAATCAGACCATTCAGCCATTTAGGCAGTTCTCTACTCTATTCCTCTCTGACCATAAGTTGATCCTTGGAGTTAGAAGGCTAAATGGAAAAAAACCTGTACTGCTGATTTCTTGCCAAAGAAAGAAACTAATACAATTAAATAACCTTATATATAAACTAAACATACCTTTCTTTTAAGATCCCTGAGAATCCTTGATGAGAACTTACAAACTTGGTGATGCCCACATCAAGCTCAGTGAGTCCATGCTTCATCATCTCTGCAAAGCTCTCTGCTTCCTCTTCCTCTCCTTCCTCTGAAAAACCATCTTCCTCTTCCTCTTCCTCTAGCTGGGCACCGGAATTCTTTTTACCTTTCCCGGCACTGACGACTTCTGGTGTCTTGGGCTCTGTTTCACTGGTGGGTAGACAGTCACTGTCTAGCCTATCTCCATCTTTGGGCAGACAGCATTCCGAGACCTTTTGTTTTTTTATCTCCTCAGCTGGGCCCATGCAGTCGTTACCTTCGACCACAAGGTACCCACGTTTTAGGGACACGCCAGTCATTTCCATCTTTGAGGCTCCAAGAAAACATTTAAGAGAACCTTTTAGGAAGGAGAAAAGAACAGAAGTAACAATCACCTATATAGAAGCCGGTTTCAGCAAACAGACACGAAGTTAACTTTGTTCAGGGGGTTCTAAAAGTCATTTATTAAAAATGCTTCCTGGGCCGGGGATTTAGCTCAGTGGTGCCACTGCCTGCCTCACAAGCGCAAGGACCTGAGTAAAAATATGTATGTAATTTGATCCAGAAATAACTCTTTTAGTGATCTATCTTAAGAAAGTAAGATCATCCTTAAAGCTTTAGCAATATGGATGCTCATTTCACTTCTTATATAAGCAAAAATTATGACCAACAAGGCCTGTGTACATAAACCAATCAATACGTACACAGCTAGAAACTGGGAAAGGTGGTTACTTCTAGGAGAGTGTTTAGGTGCCTGGGGACAGTGGTGAAAACTAGGTATTGTCATTGAATACCACAGCTGAGCTATTTCAGTTCTATTTCACATATACATACTATCCTCTCATAAAATGATGAAACACAGTAGTGTATAAATGCAACTGCTGACATGAGCACACACTCATACCACACCACAGCTAAACACACAAGAGGCTGGGTGTGGTGGTGCACACCTGTAATCCCAGCTACTCAGGTAGCTGAGGCAGGAGGACAGTAACTTAAAAGCCTGCCTATGCTACTTCATGACTGTCTCAAAATAAACTGGTCTGGGGATCTGCTCTGTGATCCCTGAATTCAGTCCTCAGTAACACACACACACACTGAATTTTGATTGGAAAACAATGTGAATATACTTAACAATACGGGGCCATAGATTTTAAAAAGGTAAAGGTGGTAAATTTTATTATATGTATTTTATCACACACAACAAAAAAGTTTATCATGTAACCGGCCCACGCGCCAAGTAGTGAGTAAAAGTTTAAAAAGCCATACATACTTACCAGTTCAGAGCAGCTCAAAAGTGGGGTAGATGAATGCCAATCAAAAGAAGTGTGTCCTGGACTGGGAGTGCAGCTCAGTGGCACAGCACTTGCCAAGCACACACAAGGCCCTAGAGGTTCAACATCCAACACCCCCACTAAGTATCCAAGACCTCCCATACCTAATTTGATCTCATTTGACATGCTTGATGAAATAAGACAAAAGTTTTGCCTATTTTTATTATAGAGAGATACAAAAAGGAATAGACAAATGAACATCATAAAGTTCCATAAGAAAACATACATGAGCAGAAAATGAATATTCTACTTCTCCAAGGCATGGTTAACAAAAATCCACCTATAGAAGCATCTAGAGCAAAATAATAATAATGATGATACTAATGAACTCAATTTTAAGAACTCATATTTGGTCTTGCCTCATTGGCAAAAATCAAGAATGGAAAGAAAAGTTTAAAAAAAAGACAAATACATGTGAAAAGTAAAACAAAAAAGAGAATTATGATGACTACAAATAAAATAAAAAGTATAGAAAAATGTCAGCACACTCTGGAAAGTTATGGCAGGAGAATCACAAGTTTGAGTCCAGCCCGGGCAACTTAGTGAGACCCTGTCTTAAAATAAAAATAAAAAAGGGATAAGGTTTTCCTTAGCGCAAAAGTTCTAAGTTCAATTCTCAGTACCAAAAAAAAACCAACGTAAAACATTTCCTTTAGGGGTGGGCATTTAGCTCAGTGGCACCAGGCCTGCCTCACAAGTGCAAGGTCCTGAGTTCAATCCCCCATACCGCAAAAAAAAAAAAAAAAAAAAAATTCCTTTAGGGCTGGGTATGTGACTCAGTGGTAGAGTGCTTGCCTAGCATTCATGAGGTACTGGGTTATATGCTTAGCACTGCAAACAAACAAGAAAGACACCAATATCAACTTTCTTTGAAAGACAAAAATTAAAGAAAATTTAAGAAACCCAAAAAGAAAAAATCGAAACAGAAAAAGACTATATAACCAGTTACATAAAATGATCTATGATTCAAGTAAGAAAGCATTAACTCTTTATCCTAAGTAAGGCATAGTTCAAAAGAAATGCTAATTTATGAAATGTGATACTCTCACTTTATAACAACAAAGCTGCCTACAGAGTTTGTGCACAAATGGAGACACTTATTTAAAATTAAAATTTAACTAAAAAATCAACAGAGGATCATTTTAAATGGCCCATGAACAAGGTACTGAGCAAACGTACAAGGAACCAGGGCTAACAAGGGGACTGTGAGGACAGAGCAGAAATCTGAGGAGGGAGGGTCAGCGTCAGAGCAAACCTAATGAAAGACGAGATATGAACACCTGAGCCAACTTTCAAAGCTGGAGGAAGAGTAAGGTGTGGGAAGGTAGAGAAGATATTTGAGGTAAAGGCCATAGCATGTTCGAAGGCAGGAGTGTGGAGGACAGGGAACCCTGGCAAAACCCAAACTGTTCCTCCTCAATGTAGAGGTGAGTCTGAGGGAAAGCCAGGCATGTGAGCAAGAGCTACACCAGGCTATGTGGATGGAATTACAGTATACCCAGAAAACCAAGCCAGTGTTAATTTTCTCAGTTATAAAAAGGCTTCATGGTACCCTTTGAAAAGAAACTGGGGTCAGGCTGGAAAACCAGATATGAGGGTACAGCTACACACTAGGCAAAAATTCTGTACAACTTCAAGGCTGACTCAGAGGGGAAAGAGTGAAAAGACATTCAAGAACACTGGGAACTTCTAGGGACAAGACTGGGAAACAAGGTAGTGAAAAGACAACCATGCCAGGAGGACTCAGTTTTTCTGCCTTGGGGACCTGAGGGAACAGTGGAATTCTCTGTGATATGGGAATCTCAGAAACAGGGGCAGGTGGTGGAAAAGATGAGCCACTTGCAGTCCAGTTGCATCCACGTAGCTGAGGAGCACCCAAGTAGAAATGTCCTGTAGGGAGTCACCACATTGCATCACATACCTTCACGCAAACCCCATACCGGCTCCCCAGTGACAACACAAGGTCCCCAGCTGCATGGCAGGATCTAGCAGGTCTTGATACCCTTCCTGAGGTCAGAATACTAAGCTACGAGGCAAGCATGCAGCCTGGCTCAGGACCTTTATAGTCAAGAGTCCACCACTGCTATGATTTAGATCTAAAATATCCCCCAAATGACTCGCACGCATGAGCGAGCGTGCCTGTGTGCGAAAGGTGACTGGATCACGAGGGTACCACAACTAGCTGACTTACTGTTAGGAGGTCAGAGCTCCCACAAGGCCTCCTCTCTGCTCTCTCTGTGTCCTGGCTACCATGAGGTGAGCATTTCTTTGACAAGCCCTCCCCATAACATTTCTGCATTTGAGCTGGCTGACCATGGTCTGAAACTTCTAAAATGTGAGCCAAAATAAACCTCTCCTCTTAAAATGTGGGTGTTGGGTATTTTGTTCAGTGATAAGAAAGTGACTAAGACAACCATCCACCCCTTATGCCAAAAAAAAAAAAAAATCAGGCCTTACCCCAACTTGGAGCCAGATCTAGGTTTTGCCATTTACTAACTGGATCATTAACCTCTCTAAGCCTCAGGTTCTTTGTCTGTTAAAAGTGAGATAATGTGGCCAAAGGTCTGTAATAACTTCTCATCTACTGGCCACTAGTATTTATCATGGATGGTTTACACAGAACTCTGCTGCTGAGTCTGGGGAAGAAATTAAAAGGCACTTCTTATGCTCCTCCTATTTTCTAGGCTAATGTTAAACATGGTTTAATGTTAAAATCATTTAATTTCAAGAGACTTCCAAAACACTGCCCATAGCACCAAGTAACAGGTCTTTAAGCTTGTAGTTTTTTCTTGATATTTGTAGACATCTGTCTGATCTTTTTTCTTGATATATTTAATTGCAAAAATAAGCTTATTAACTACATATTCTCCTTTGTATTTCAAATAAAACTGTATTTTTCATTTAAGTCAATGTTCTCTACCACACAAATTATTATATTATATTTTCAGCACCAATGACTGTAAACCACTTAATATGTTTTGTTCATTTCAATCCTGTGGGCCTAGAAGCTGAGAATGTATTTTCTAGAATAGCTGTGCAAAATTCTGGATTCAGAGTAAAATGCAAAAATCAGTATAGTTTTCATAAGCAGGAACTATTAGGAAAACAGAAAATAAAATATATTTTTCAAATTGGGGTGAGGTGGGGAGGAAAGGTGATCTTGCGAACCTGGAAGAGACCTAATATCAGTTCTGCATTTAGGAAAATCCAAGGATAATATCCAAGCGTTCAACCTCGAGGATACGAAATGACTTTAAAAATGAGGATTTTTTTTTTCCCCAAAAGAAATGGTATGCTACACACACTATCCATGATAGTAATAACAGCATCTTAACTGTCAAATAATCTCTGAGAAGAGGACTTGATCCACTAATTTCCATGAGGTTAAAGTCCTGCACACTTCTTTGGAGGTAATACCAAAGCCATGTTTTTTGTTTCCCTTCACATTTCTTTTTTCTTTTTCCCTTCACATTTCAAATGAGCCAAGTGAGAGTAGAAGTATTACAATTTTACCAGTATTTAAAAATCTTTTCCATTCCCCGGTACCAAAAAAAAAAATCTTTTCCATCCAAAACTGCTATACAGATTTAATGCAATGCCAATTGAAATCCCAACAATATATTTCACAGAGCTAGAGAAAACAATCCAAAAATTCATTTGGAACCAGAAGAGACCTAGAATAGCAAAAGCAATTCTAGGCAACAGGAA
>NW_004624739.1:24005212-24045569 GCF_000247695.1 Heterocephalus glaber | reverse complement strand
AAAAATAAGAACCAAGATACATCATGTAAAGGTACAAGTTCCCAATGATAAATGTAAATGTATACCTAAAATGTACCAATAAAAGAATTTAAGGAAAGAAAAAAAAATTAAAAAGGTTCCAAGTTTGATCCCTGGTACCAAAAATAAAAATCTTTTTCAAACGGTAAGATTCTTCACTTAAGCTTTAAAATCCTCTACACACATCAAAAATGAAGCTTGGCATTTTCAAAATCTTGAAACCACACTGAAAACCACTTAACATTATTCCCTCTAAAATGAACAGGTGAAAGAGCTGCATTAGTCTTAATCCTATTTCAGAACTCTCCAGAACTCATCGAGTCCCCAGGCCCTGCAAACTGGAGTCATCGCTAACTCTCAAATCAGGCGATCTTTTTTTTCTTGGTAACGGAGATCAAACTCGGGACCTTGCTTGCAAGGCAAGCGGCGGAACTACTCAGCTAAATCCCCAGCCCATGCGCACTTTCTTTAGGGCAGAGCACATGTTATATCCTAACAGGAGACAATGCTAAGTCCATCAGAATCACTTATTCTGCTAATACGAATTGAGTAGGTCCTATGTGTGTGGCACTGCTGCAGGTACTGGAGTAAAATGGAAAAGTTCTGCCCTGAAGCCCCTACATTGTATTTGTGGATACATTAAATTTTAACTTAATCTCAGAACACGCAAGTCATGCAGAAATAAAGCACAGCAAGGAGGCTGAAACTAAGAGGGATGGGTCTTCGGTAAAACCTCTTCGAGGTGGTAACTTCTGAGCAAAGACTTAATGGAAGAAGCAGACAGGAAAATGTATGTGTGAGATCTAGGTGGCCCATACGGCAAGTAAAGGACCTGAAGCAGGAGTAAACTTAAGTAATGGTAAGACCAGCTGGACTGTTATTTCTCTCCTTGGCTGACCCCAGCTGAGTTTCACTAGTACCTGTATTGCCCCAGCCTCTATCAGGACAAGTATGGGACCAGGGATTTGGCTCAGTGGTTTTGCCGCCTGCTGCGCAAGCGCAAGGACCCGAGTTCAATCCCCGGTACCAAAAAAAAAAAAGACACATGCGTTCAAAAGGATTCCTTAATCAATTCAGGCTGCTGGCTATTTTCCTACTGGACACAACTGTCTATCCATCCCTTTTCAATATTGACGCGTAATCTGATTTTGGACAGATCCTTCAACAGTCAAGACATCAGTCCTCAAATGGGATATACTATGTCACAGATGACTACAGGTTTAAAAATTTAAAAAAAACAAAACCTCAGTAACTATATTTTCGGAACAAAATAAGTGGCTTGACAATGGGACCAAAAATTTTAAAACCTACACTCTTTCGCAGCCCTACTTCTGCAGGGCGCTGATCCCCACTTGGGCAATGAAGAGGACTCTTAGAACCCTCGGTGCGGGGAAGCGGTAAGGACACGGAGCCGGGCTGAGGAAACACCCCTGTCCCGCTCCCACCCGGCGCCCTCCCCGCCCCCGGTATCCTCCCGCTCGCTCCTCCTTCGGGAACCCCGCCGCCCGGAGTGCAGCGGGCCTGGCGCGAACCTGGGGCCGCGAGCCAGCAAGTGGGCGGGGCCGGGCAGGGCGCGGGGTCCTTCCCTTCGTGGGAGAAGAGTTCAGGGCTCGTCCGGGATCGGCAACAGCAAAGGAGCAGAGAGAAGAGGCCCGGCGGGCTGACGGCGCCGCCTAACGGCCGGCCGGGGACGGGGAGCCAGGCCACGAGCGGCGACTGAGGGACCGCGCGCGGCCTCCGGGAAAAGCCGGGCCGAGCCGGGCCGAGGGAGGGCGGAAAGGCCGCGCACTTACCCAGAGCTTGCGAGCGCGTGGGCCGCGTGGCCGGGAGGCCGGCGCCGCGCTCAGAGCACAAGGGGGCGGCCGAGGCCAAGGCCACGCGGAGCATACGGCGGCGGCAAGGGCCCGCGAGCATAGGCCGCCTGATCGGCTCCCGCTCCGCGTACCGGAGGACTCACTGCCGCCCCCTCGGCTGGGCTCGCACATGTGCGACGCACCGAACCCGCGGGCCCCGCCCCAGCCGCGAGGAGGCCCCGCCCATAGGCGGGAGCCTGTGGGACAACAAGAGGGCGTCTCGCGGCCACACCTCCACGCTTTGACTGGGCGGGAGATGGGCGGTCCACTTGGAAGGACGTGACTGGACAAAAAGTCGTTTTATCATGCATCAAAGAGCTCTTTAGACCTTCAGGGCTTCTAAAACAGCGATTGCTTTATTAGTTGTGTTTGAATCCGAGTTTCTTCTACACACTTGTGGCCCTTTCTTGTTGCACCCCATGGCGCAGTTAATAGTGAGAAGAAAATCACTTTAGGGACAGGCCCTGGGAATGTAGCAGAATCCAAAAGAGCATCCACCCACTTCTTCTGGCCCTACTGACCCCTTCCATAAGACCCCCTTCCAGAAACCTGATTATAGCTAGTTTTAGCTTCTGTTTAAAGAAGCATAAAATTCATTTCCTTTCCCATGCTCTTCAAATAGCACTCCTTTGTTCGAAGCCTGTAGTATTTCAGATCTAGTTATTTTGCCAAACTTCAACTCTAAGGGAAAAACCAAAGTTGCTTGAAATCATATGTTTTTGTTACACTTGTTTTTAAAACATGGGTTTAGTGTGGGGATCTGAGCATGGATCGTTCACTCGGTGTGGTGGGGTTGTATACTGCCTCTTTCTGCGATTATCCATCTCAGTAATGCACCTCAAACTTTTTTCTGACCTTAATTCTCGTATAGTTACACGTCCTTGGGCTGTGGTTAATTTATAGGTTAATGTACCATGACAGCAAATGCAAATATTTTTACCAGAACCACACAGTAATAATTCAACCCTATGCTCTTAGCTTTTGTGTACTTGAAAAAAGTATCTTCTCAAGCATCCCAGGTTTGGGCCAATCTAATAGTTGTGTAGTGTTATACATTATTGTTCTGATTTGCAAACACCAAATGTTAATTAAAGTATGTAATAACAGGAACTCTCTCATTCACTATTTGCAGGAATGCAAAATGGTACAGCCACTTCCGAAGTTCAACAGTTTCTTACAAATATATTCTCACCATATGATCCAGCAATTTCACTCCTTAATTATCCAAAGGAGTTGAAAATATATGCACACAAAAACCTACCCATAGGGCTGGGGATTTAGCTCAGTGGTTCTGGTGCCTGCCCCGAAAGCGCAAGGTTCCAAGTTCGATCCTCAGTACCAAAAAACAAACAAAAAAACCAAAAACCTACCCATAGATGTTTATAGGAGCATTATTAATATTGCCAAAACTTGGAAGGCACCAAGATATAAACTGTGGTATATCCAGACTATGGAATATTATTTATTGCTGAAAATAGATGAACTATCAGGCCATGAAAAAACATGGAAGAACCGTAAATGCATATTACTAACTGAAAGAAACCAAACTGAAGTGGCCACATTCTGTATGATTCCACCTACAGTATATGACATTTTGTAAAAGGCAAGATGATGGAGACAGTGAAAAGATCAGCAGTTGCCAGAGGTTAGGATGAATAAATAGGGGGAAAAAAGGATTCTTAAGGCAGTGAAAACACTATCATACTATAATGGTGGATACTTATCATTATGGTTTAGAGCTAAAATGTTTCCACAAGTCTTCTGTGTTCTGAGGTGGAGCTTTCAGAAAGTAATTGGATCAGGAGGGCTCTAACATCATCAGAAGTCTAATTCATTGATGGGATCATATTTTGGTGGCGTTATTGGGAGGTAATGGAAACTGTGACTCAAAATAAATCTTTTCTCCTTGAAGTGGATTGATGTCAGTCCTTTGGCCACTGAGACAAAAAGCTAATACACGTCACTATACGTGTGTTCAAATCCATGAAAAGTACAACACCAAGATAAAGTAGGGAGTCTAACATAAAGTAGGGAGTCTGGGTGATCTGATATATCAGTGGATGTTGGTCAGGTGTCAAAAATGTACCACTTAGGTGAGACATGTTGATGGTGGAGGTGGCTCTGCATGCATGTATGGGGGCTGGAGATGTATGGGAAATTGCTACCTTCCTCTAAATTTTACTGTAACCTACTAAAGTTGTTTATCTCTCTATACAGCATGATGAGTTGCTATTCTTGATTTTTCACTTTTAGGCACTATCTACCGATTTCACTTAATGGAACATGAGGATTTAGCTCTCCTTCCCTCCCATTTCTCCCCCATCCTTCTCGCCCCTCCCTCTATCCAGTATGATCATATTAGATTTTTTTTTAGGTGGGTGTTTACTTCATTACAACTAGGGTAACAATGCTCACATCTTAGGCACATAGCAAACTATGATTCCTTCTCTTTCTCCTGCACAGTTTTTCCCTCCGTAGATAATATTCTCTTATTTTGGTTTACTCTCCATGACTTAGGCCACCCCAAACTCCTTAATGCTTGCTTAACTCTTCCGCTCCAGAAGTTTGGACAGATATGGTGTCCCATCAGTTTCACGTGCTGAAAGAGCCTCTTTTGCCCCTCCCGATCTGCACCAATCCACACCTAGTGCACACTAGGTGAGGTGAGCTTCTCACTTCATTTTTTTCCGGAGTTGTACCTTTTGTCTCTGCATCCTATGTGTTGGGGTTTGAAATTTGACATTTAATCTGCATTTTGGGTATAAGAGGTGAGTCTAGCGGCTAGACATGTAACTCAGTGATACAGTACTTGTTTAGGCCCTGGGTTTGATTTCCCGCACTGAAAACAAACCCCAACAAACCAAAGTGAGCCTAGGTAAGGCCTTTAAGAGGTAATAAGTGGGCCAGGGATTTAGCTCAGTGGTTCTGGCACCTGCCTCACAAATGCAAGGTCCTGAGTTCGATCCCTGGTACCAAAAAAAAGAATTCAACAGAATGGACTAAAACACTATGTTGTCCTCTTCTTCCTCTTCCTTATCTTTTTTTTTTTTCTCGTGGTTATTTTCTCATTTTAAGGAAACACAACCTTCAGGTAGTTTCCTGAGGAAGGAGAGGCAAATGAAAGGTCAATATTTGAGATCTTGAATGTCTGAATGTAATTTTATTTTCACCCCATACTTGATCCATAGTTTATTAATCAGTAATAGAATTCTACTTTTGGGCCGGGCATTTAGCTCAGTGGTTCCACTGCTTGTCTTAAAAGTGCAAAGTCCCGAGTTCGATCCCTGGTACCAAAAAAAAAAAAAAATTCTAGTTTTAAATATATTTTCTTTTGATATTTGGTGGAATTGCTTTTCAGAAATCCAAACATATTCTGATTCTTCATCATTTGTAAGTAATTCAGTTTTCTCTCTGGAAGTCTTTCTGCCCCCATTGATGAGCCTTGGAGTGGGTCAGTTTTTATCAGTTGTGTGTGGCACCTGGCTGCACATTTCAATTTGGAAATTCATGATCTTCAGTTTGGAAACATTTAAAAAAATTATTTTGTTGATAATTATTCCATCCCTAACTTGCACTCATTTTTTTTTCTTTTGGAATTTTTTTTTTCAAATTTTGGTCTCCCTGGAGTAGTCCTCTATTATCGTTTCTTTCCTATTTTTCATTTCTTCCCTATTTTTCATTTCTTCATCCTTTTGCGCCCACCCCCACCCCATGCTATTTCCCAACATTTATCTTTTAGCCTTTGGTCTTTTCATTTCCTTTTTTTTGTCTCTGAATGTTCCTTTTAAGATAGTATATTTTTCTTATTTTTATATTGCCAACGGTAACTCATACCTCAGGACATGCGATACATATATCTGAGTTTTCTTCCCTGCTTCTTCTAAGGGTCCCCAACCCCCCATACTACCTTTCTTGTTAGTGTGTGTGCGAGGCTGTCAAATCCCTGGTCCTCCGCCTACCTCTTGCTGCTAGGTAACTCCTATTCTTCCTCCCGGGAAATAACAGAGGGCTAAGGCTCTCCCCTGGGCAAAATGCATGTTAGCCGTTGAATGCTTTTTCTTCATTCATCTCCCAGGACACTTACAACCAGATCTGCACCCTCCACGTTGGAAATTGGAGGGTCATCTCTGTGGAATGTGACCTGCCTTAAAAGAAAGATTGAAAGATAACTGACATTCACTTAAGATCTCCAAACAGGGCCGGGGATTTAGCTCAGTGGTTTCGCTGCCTGCTGCGCAAGCGCAAGGACCCGAGTTCGATCCCCAGTACCAAAGAAAAGATGTCCAAACAAAGTCGAACCAAATAACCCTATGATGAGGCTTCTAGTCCACAACCCCTCCCTCCCAGAACATCTGGATATAGTCTAAAATAGAAATTTAAACAATTTACATAGAATGAGGAATATGGCTCCGTCTTTCTTTCCAAGCTCAGAGGAAGCGAGGGAGTTCCCGCAGTGGTTGAAGGTTGAAGGACCGCCCCCTTCTTCTCCGCGTCCTGAGCTGCGGTCCCAACTTCCGGCCAGCAGGGGGCACCGTGCTACAGACCGGCGGCTGCGCGCGCAGGGCCGCTCTGGCAGGAGGGGAAGGAACCAGAGACTGCGAGAAGAAGTCGAGGTGGCGCTCGGCTCTACGGCCTGAGAGCCGCGCAGCCGGGTGTCGCTGTGCGGAGCCGGACCCCGCAGCCACGACTGCGCGTGGCGCTGGAGACTCGCGCGGAGGCATGATGCTCCTGGCCGGCGGGATCGGCGAGGCTCCGGCAGCCCCGGTGAGGCGGCCCTGGCGACCTGGGGAGGGGACAACGGTGGCCCAGTGATGTGGCCCAGAACTCCCGTGGGAGATGGTCCCAGCGAAGTGACTCTGAGAGCTTGGGAAGGTGGTTCCCACGGCCCAAGATAGAGGGCCTGACCGGACTATTCCAGGGGAGGTAGACCCAGGGAGTGCCGATGTCCCTGGGGAGGTGGCCTCGGTGACCAGGCAAGGTAACTCGGATCCTGGGGACGTGGCCCTGGTTTGGAACCTGCATCGGACAGCCCTGGCCCCTCAGAAAGGCCGCAGGAGGAGGCATCTGGGACCAGTGAGTGCCCTTGGTGCCCGGGATGAGTCCCCTGTAGGACTTCAGTCTTAATTTGCTTGTCACACTGTTTTCCTTCCAGTGCTGCTCGGAGAGTCGTGACGAAAGGAAGAAGAAGAACACAGAGGAGAAAAGTAAGCAGGCTCCATACACCTTAGCTCTTTTGGCCCAGTCATCCCTCCCAAGACCCTCCAGGGTCTGCAACAGAGAAAGGTTCTCAGCCTGTCATCTTTTAGATAAAGTACCTTTTTTCTGTACAGTAATAAATACTGATTTATTTATCATAATACATGCATTTTTGTCTTTCTAAGATTGTAAAATACAAGATGTGGAGAAGAGCTCTTCCCAACCCCACCGAGGGCAGGCACTGGTGTACTGCACTGGAGGTCTGCCCATCGGACTGGACATAATTGGAACCTGCCTGTCATTCCAAAGAAGCATCGGCTTATTAAGCATGAGGAATATGGAGGGGCTGATGACTAGGAGGGATTACCACCACCTTAATTGGGTGCAAAGGAACCAAATACAGTAATTGTTTAGTGGTACTTTTACCTTCTGTACAGGAAAGGACAAAGATCGGTACCTGTTTCCTACCTGGATCAGGAGCATGTGTCAGGAATGTGCACGTTTATCTTTTTACTTTAATAAGCTAAGTATGGCAGGTTATTGGAAATCAAGGACTCCAGGGGCTTTTGAAGTGAAATTTTTGAGAGAGGTAGGAGAAAAACGGGGTGAGGTTTTTCTGACCATGGCCAGCAGTCTGTGAATGAGTACTAGTGGTAAGACATGGGCTCAGCACATTACTGTCTGGCTTAACATTGGCTGATACAGTCTGCCTGTGAATGCAAGCAAGTCCACAGCACTTGACAGTTGTGGCCACCACCCTCAGCTCGTTAGCCTTGAAGGATTGGAGAGTACCCCTCTTTCGGTTAAACCCTTCTCTTCCCACCTTCATCCCGCTCAGATGCCTGGGAGGCCTGACACCTACTGTTCTGTCATTTAGGTAAAGCAATAGATGTAGCCTGTCATATCAAGGACTGTCCTCTTCCTCTGGTGGCTCAGGTACCTGCTTCATAATTAGAAGTGCACTCTAAAAAAGTAGAAAAGGAGAGATATAAAAAACCTCCCAGGTCATCTGTGTGTCATTTTGAAGAATCATTTAAGAGTGCACTATGCCACATTTAAACAGTTACATGTCAAGGGTATATTTATTTATATTTTTTTTCTGGTACTGGGGATCAAACTCAGGACCTTGCGCTTGCAAGGCAGGCGCGCCACCACTGAGCTAAATATTCAGCCCCTTATTTTGGATTTTTGAGACACACGGTCTCACTATGTAGTTCAGACTGGCCTTGAACTCATGACGTACCCTAGACTGGCCTCAAACTCACAGCCACCCTCCTACCTCAGACTCCCAAGTACTGAGATTACAGGTGTGGGCCACCATGTCTAGCCCAAGGGTATATTTTTTAAAACTATCTTTTTTTTTTTTTTTTGGTACTGGGGATCGAACTCGGGTCCTTGCACTTATGCAGCAGGCAGCAAAACCACTGAGCTAAATCCCCGGCCCTATTTTTAAAACTGAAGGTAGAAACAGCTCCTTAAGATACCCCAACTTCTGTGTTCATTCACAGAGCATTTCCTGCCTGTATTGTTCTGCAGATACACACAATTCACTTGTTTTATGTATGGAAATAAAAAAGGTATTGTGAGTGTAGTACATAATGATGGATTATGACGTACTATGATTAATAAATAGTATATTGTTTTATATTAATAAGGCATGGATGCAGAGAAGCCAATCCTGTTCATATTTGAAGAAGAAAATGAGTATTGGACTGAGACCCAGGAAACATGACTTTTAGTTTCATTTACAATGTTTAAGTGGGGCCAGGGATTTAGCTCAGGGGTTCCGCCACCTGCCTTGCAAGTGGAAGGTACCGCTCCCCAGTACCAAAACAAAACAAAACAATACAATGTTTAAGTGTAGGCTGGGGCAGATGTTTAGTTTGGAAGTTGAGGCATAGGATTAGGATTGTTTTGCTTCTCTTACTCACCACTGGGCTCCTGGTTCTCATAGCCTGTGAACAGTATTTGTTTTTTGGTACTGGGGAATGAACCCAGGGGCTTCACACTGAACTACATCCCTAGCCCTTTTTAATTTTTTTATTTTAGGATAGGGTCTCCTTATCACTGAGTTGCCCAGGCTAGGCTTAAACATTGGATCCTCCTGCCTCAGCCATTCAAGAGAGTGCTGCAATTATAAGCGTGTGCCATCATGCCTGGCTCAATCTTTTTTTTTTTTTTTTTTTTTTTGAGACAAGGTCTTGCTATGTTGCTCAGACTGACCTTGAACTCATGGTGATCCTCCTACCTCAGCCTCCCTAGTGCTGGGACTACAGGCATCATCACTCCCAGTTTCTGGCTCAATCTTTTAATTCCTACAAGTTAAATAAAACAAGAGAATATGGTTTTCAAGGTAAAGAGAAAGGAGAGGGATAGCCAGTACCAAACATATTGGTATACAGCTAATCTTTACATACATATTTGAACTATATGATATTTACATTTTGCATTTAGGAGTATCTTTAGTCAGATACTAATATTTTAATTTTACCCAGAGTGCCTTGTGCTTTTTAGTAAAGCTGATCATACCCTCTTGCCTTTCACTGCTGTTTTCCTAAAACTGCATTTTTGGTCGAGAGCCAGGTTCTGTGAGGGACGGCTCTACGGAAGAGCAGAGATGAATCCTAATCAGCGCTGCTCCCCAGGAGTCTGCATTGTCTCCCAGCTTTATCTCTCTTGCACACATATTTTTTTCTTAATACCTAGGAATTGCTCAAATCTAGGGATATTAGTCTCTTCGTGGAATAATTCAAGCTGTGAAGGAAGTAGAATTGAGCATGTTTAATAACAGTACAGTGAAATGGAGCTACCATTATGTGAAGTTTGACCCAAACTTCAGATTTTCCAAACTTACATGGAATGGAGAAAACTATTAGTGACCAAAAGATGAAGCCAGGCATGGTGGCATATGCTGAAATCCTAGCACTCTGCAAGGCTGAGGCAGGAGGATTGCAAGTTGGGTCCCAGGCAATTTAGTGACTTAGTGAGACCGTGTCTCAAAATAAAAAAAAATTGAAGAAATAAAGGATTGGGGATGTAGCTTAGTGGCAGAGCACTTGCATGCATGACCTTGGGTTCAATTTCCAGCGCCCCCTGGCCCAAAGTAGCTAGTTTGTGCATGGAAAGAGATACTTCAGAGAAAAAGATTATCTCAGCACACTGGGATGCGGTGGGAGGAAGACAGTAGCCAACTGTGGGTTCTGTCTGCTCCATCTGTGAAGAAGCTGCTGTGGCCTCCAGGTCTCTCTGAAGTCGAGCACAGGCGGGCAGCAAAGTGTAACTAGAGATTCCTGCAAAAGAGGAATGTTGTTGGGCCACAAATTTAGCAAAGTACAAAATAATTGCCTTTGAAGCAGATTTTGTATTTACTAAAAATTTGTTAAGTTTCTTATTTAAACAAAAGTTGAACTTTTTTCTATATTTGACTCTTGCTCCACTCCACAAAGAATTATAGGTAATTTAAATATGTCTTAGTAAACATCCCAGGTAGTGGAAGAAAGGGGAGTGGAGTGAGAAACAGATTTGTCAAACAAATCAAGAGAGGACTCTGGGAAATTGGTTGTACTAACTGGGACGAGATCAAAGCTACATAGGGATCCTGCTCTCACGAGCCATTTTTCACCACATGCCACCCCTGTTCCTAATCTCAAGCAATGGCTTCGGGGCCCCAAGTCACCTGTTTTTGCCACATTTAATACGTCCAGTAAGAAGTGGACCAAGTCTGGTTGGTTTGCAGTGGAAAGACTCTCACTCTGTCCAATTTAGTGGTTATATCAGCAATTTGGATTTTTTCCTAGTAATTAATATTTTGTTTCATGTGTCCTTTTTTTCTGTCCCTGATATGGACATCTTTCTATATGATATTTGAGGCTTTTTTTTCACCCCATTCTGGGGATTGAACTCAGGACCTTGCGCTTGCAAGGCAGGAGGTGGCACCATTGAGCTAAATCCCCGGCCTGATATTTGAAACTTTAAAAACTCATTTAGTATTTATTTAGTGCTGGAGATCAAACCCAGGGTCTTGCACATGCTAGACTAGAGCTCTACCACTGAGATACATCCCTGCCCCTAAAACTCCTTTATTCCTTAGCCATCTTTTCATCTTTTCCATATACTTAAAATATTTCAATGCTATTTTTTTTTTCAACATTTTACAGCTGGACAACGCCTTTGGTGCTGTAGATTGTACCATTGGTTCCTTTATAAAATTTGAAAAGGTATTATGCACTGACTGGCTAATGTCTATCGAATCCTCTGATTACCAAGTCAGACTGTAGGGGTTTTTCCTTCACTCCGAATTTTCTCAGATCTTGAGCATCTTGTGGTACTTGGCTGACCCACTGTTTTATAGCTTTTCATTTGGGTATCATATGTCTATATGTTATATAAAGATTTATGTTTATACACATATATAGAGTTTTTTTTGGTTTTTGTTTTTTTGATACTGGGGATTGAACTCAGGACCTTACATTTGTGAGGCAGACAGCGGTGTCACTGAGCTAAATACCCAGCCCTATATAGTGTGTTTTTAAAATTATAAACTTTTTTTTTTTTTTGGGTACTGGAGATCGAACTCAGGACCTTGAGCTTGCGAGGCAGGCACTGGAACCACTGAGCTAACTCCCTGGCAAAATTATAAACTTTTAAAGATAGACTGCCTTGTATATCTTTTATATTTCCTTGAACTCCATTGTATTTAATAGTGTTGAGTGGCTGCTCTTTTTTAATTTTAGGTGACATAAATGCCGCAGCTCCTGTTGGACGTGAACAAGTCAGCGAAGGTATAGATGATGGTGATTTTCTATCATATGTGTCTTCATTCATAGAAAAGGAAGTTGGAAATGACCTAAAATCTTTAAAGAAGCTTGGTAAACTCATAGAACAAATGACAGAAAATAAAGTAAAATTAGAAGAGCAGGTAAGAAAACTCACTGAAATAATATCAAGAGTATACTTATTATAAATAATAGAATATAAATAATCCTTATATGTGTAGAATTTTAAAGTAGATTGTGACAAGTCTAATTATTTTATATTCTGTGATAGGATTCTTTTTTTTTTTGGTACCGGGGATCGAACTTGGGACCTTGCGCTTGCGAGGCAGGCAGCAGAACCACTGAGCTAAATCCCTGGCCCTGTGATAGGTTTTAAGAACTTACAATGTGCTTGCTTGCTTGATTTATTTTGATACTGGCAATTGAATTGAGAGCCTTCACACTGAGCTGCATGCCCACTCCTTTCTTTATTTTATTTTATTTTTTTGAGACAGGATCTTGCTAAATTGCTGAGTTGCCCATGCTGGGCAACTTGTGCTCCTCCTGCCTCAGCCTCCCAGAGTGCTGGGATTATAGGTGTGTGCCACCGTGCCTAGCACCACTTCATTCACTTTTATTTTTTATTTTTAAAGGAGGAAAGGTTTATTTGGCTTACAGTTTGTAAGAGTTTCAGTCCATGGTCAGCTGGCTCCAAGGCAGGGTGACACAGGGGCAACAGTTCATGGCAGAGGAAGGCAGCAAAGACAACAAGAGCTTCATTGACTCTTTTTTGGTTTGTTTTTGTTTTGAGACAGGGTCTCACTATGTAGTTCAGGCTGGCCTTATAGTCACTGTATGGCCCAGGGTGGCCTTGAACTTAACAGCAGTCCTCCTACCTCAGTCTCCTGCTGGGAATACAGGCATGTGCCACCATGCCTGGGTTCACTGACTTTTTTTTTTTTGGTACTGGGGATCAAACTTGGGTCCTTGCACTTGTGCAGCAGGTGGCGGAACCACTGAGCTAAATCCCCAGCTTCATTGACTTTTAAAGTAAAATATTTAATAAGTAAAGCAGGTGGTCTCTGGCTGGACACTCTGAAAGAACTGAGCCTAGAAAGATCCCAGATGCTTATTGAGGCTGGGTGGGTGGGCCTTCTTTATATGTGTATGCTCATATGCTTTACAAAAGCATTGTACATGTGGTTTGATTGATACAGGATAAATTAAAACTTTGAAGTTATTTTTTTCTTTTTCTGGTTTTTATTTTTGGTACTGGAGATTGAAATTTTTTGAAGGTTTGTTTTGTTTTGTTTTTTGAGTCAGGCTCTCACTATGTAGTTCAGGCTGAACTTGAACTCACTAAGGAGCCCAGGCTGGCCTTGAGCTCCCAGCGATCCTCCTGCCTCAGCCTCCCTAGGGGATTACAGGGGTGTACCACCATATCTGGTGGCTTTTGAAGTTTTTAATAGTTTTTATTTCTGTTAGAATGAACATGTATTCAAATGGGAATGCTTTTTTTATCAGTACATGTCTGCAGTACATAATGATCACATTCAACTGTGGGGAACTGGTACATGTACATAACACATCCTAATTCTTTTTTATCTCCCTCCCTCTCCCTCCCTCCATTACTTGGTCCTTAGAATGATGTGTTTTAGTAAAAAAGATTATGAAAATTTTATGATTGCTGCTGGTTTTTTTGTGGTTTTCTTTTTGGTGATGGTTAGGTACTTACAGTTTCATCAGAAATTCCTAAAAGAGTTCAGAGTGCCTTAAAAAATGCAGAAGAATCAAAACAATTCCTTAATCAGTTTCTGGAACAAGAAACTCATCTCTTCAGTTCCATTAGTAGCCACTTGCTGACCTCACAGCCCTGGATGGATGATCTTGGGGCCAAGATTAGCCAAATTGAAGAGATTGAACGGCATCTTGCCTACCTTAAGTGGATTTCACAAATTGAAGAACTGAGGTAAAATGGGCCTCTTTGTTCTCATAATTATTATTTTCCTTTGAGGCTGTGTTTCACAGAGTGCATGCTTGCCATTAAATAATTGAGTTAATTAAAGATTATAATAATGTAATTTTACCAGTTGTTATGAAAATAGCATTATGATAGTGATTCTTTTCCTTTATTGTGAATGAATATAAATTTTTCAAGAAGTTTAATTTGCATTTGAAAGAAAGTAATCTAGGTAAGTTAAATTTTTAAGTCTTAGAATGGTGCTAAGAACATAGTAAGGATATTATGTAGAATGCCAAAGTAATGAAACAAACCCTCCGTGTGGTAATAGGTATTCCTATCTAATTTTTAGGGAATGTCCCGAAGTGAAATGGATTGCTTTCTCTAGAATCTGAATTTTTTTTTGGTGGGAATCATCTAATAAGACTTGTACAGTATTCTTAGATGAATAACAGAGTTCTACTACCTGTCAGTAAGGGGGAAAGTTCTTTTTGAATACATATCACCGATGGTTGACTGCAAATATATGATGTTGCCTTTCTTTTATTAATTAATTAATTAATTTTTATTGGTATACTTTAGATGTACACAATGATAACATTCATCATAGGGAATTTGTACCTGTATAGGGTATATCTTGCTGCCTCTTTTCCGCATTCCCTTCCCCTCCCATCATCCCCTCTTTCCCTCATTTTTTGGTGCCAGGATTCGAACTCAGGGCCTCCAGCTTGCCAGGCAGGTGCTGTACTGCTGAGCTACATCCCAGCTCTTACCCTCCTTACTCACAAAAGCTTTGTTTGCATTTTTCCTTCTATTGTCTTATTTTTCTTGTCCCCCCTTCCTTCCTCCCCTTCCTGCTTCCTTGTCCCCCCCCCCCCCCGTTTGAACGTTTTCTCCCCATTTCCAATATCTATTATACATTTCGGTCCTTACTTACATGTTGTTTCTCACACCAGAGAAACAATGCAGTATTCACACATTAGTGCCCGATTTACTTCACTTAAGAGTACAGTCTCAAGGTGCACCCATTTACCTAGAAACATCTCAAGTTTATTCTTCTTTATGGTAGAGTAGTACTTCATTGTATAAAAACATCATCTTTATCCAGTCTCCAGTGGATGGGCACTTGGGCTGCTTCCAGGCTTTAGCTATTACAAGCTGTGCCACTATAAACTTGGGTGTGCATATATCACTGTGGTAGGATGCTTTTAATTCTTTCAGGAAGATACCAAGAAGAAGAATAGCTGAGTAAATGGAACCTCTAGTTTTCATTTTTTGAGGAATCGCCACACTGATTTCCACAGTGGTTGCACCAGTCTGCACTCCCACCAGCAGTGGAGCAGGGTTCCTTTCTCCCCACAGACCCACCAGCATTATTGGTTGATGTTATTGGTTGATTTCATGATAGCAGCCATTCTTTCTAGGGTGAGGTGGAATCTCAGAGTTGTTTTCATCTGCATCTCTGGGGCCAGGGATTTAGCTCAGTGGTGCTGCCGCCTGCCTCACGAGCACAAGGACCAGAGTTCCATCCCCAGTACCAAAAATAAATTTGCATCTCTCAAATGACCAGTGATGTTGAATATTTTTTCATATATTTTTTGCTATTTCTACTTCTTCATCTGAGAAGTGTCTGTTCATTTCAGATGCCCATGGGTCTTTAAATTTGAGGGGTCTGATTTTTTTTGAGTTCTTTATATATTCTAGCTAGTAGTCTTTTATTTGAGAAATAGCTGGCAAAAAAAATTTCCCCACACTGTGGGTGGTCTCTTCTCTGTTGGTAGCTTTTTAATATGATGAGGTCCCAGTTGTTGATTCTTTGTATTATTTCCCGTGTGGCCTGGGTTTTGTTCATGAAGTCTTTGCCTACTCCTGTGTCCTCAAGCGCTGTACCTATTCTCTTTTCCAGCAGATTTAGTGTTTCTCTTTTAATATTTAGATCTTTGATCCATTTCGATTTTAGTTTAGTGCATGGTGAGAGACATGAGTCTGGTTTCAATCTTTGGCATGTGGAAAGCCAGTTTTTCCTGCAACATTTATTAAAGAGGCTCTTTCTTCCAGTGAGGGTGTCTGGCTCCTTTGACAAAGATAAGGTGGCTAAGTTGTTTCTGCATCTTCTAATCTGTTCCACTGATCCTCAGGTCTGTTTTTTGCCAGTACCATGCTGTTTTTGTTGGAGTAGCTTTGTAGTATAGTTTCAGGTCAGGGATTGTGATGCCCCTCCGTTGCCTGTGTTGCCCAGAATTACCTTTGCTATTCTAGGTCTCTTCTGATTCCAAATGAATTTTAGGATTGTTTTCTGTAATTCTGTGCAATATGCTATTGGTATTTTGAACAGGATTGCATTACATCTGTACAACAATTTTGGAAATGTGGCCATTTTCTTTTTGGTACTGGGGATTGAACTCAGGACCTTGCACTTGCAAGGCAGGTGGCAGAACCACTGAGCTAAACTCCCGGCATGGCCATCTTCAATATATTGGTACTTCATACCCAAGAACAAGGGATATCTTTCCATTTTCTGATATCCTCTTTGATCTCCTCTTTCAGAGTACTGTAGTTTTCAATGTAAAAGTCTTTTACTTCCTTCATTAGATTGATTCCTAGGCATTTCATTTTTTTTTTTTTTTGATGCTATTATGAAAGGTGTTGTTTCCCTAATTTGTTTTGTTTTTGTTTTTTTGGTACCCGGGATCGAACTCAGGTTGTTGTGCTTGCGCAGCAGGCGGCGAAACCACTGAGCTAAATCCCCAGCCCTATTTCCCTAATTTATCTCTCAGTGAGTTTGTTATTTGTGCATGGGAATGCTATTGATTTTTGAGTGTTCACTTTGTATCCAACTATGCTACTGAATTTGGTTATTAAATCTAGAAGTCTTTTGGTGGAGTTTTTGGGATCTTCTACATAAAGTATCATGTCATCCACAAATAATGATAATTTAACTTCTTTCTTTCCTGTCCTTATTCCTTTTATTTCTTTCTTCTATCTAATTGCTCTGGCTAATGTTTCTAGAACTGTTTTGAATAAGAATGGCAATAGTGGACATCTTTGTCTTGTTCCTCATTTTAGAGTGAAGGATTTCAGTTTTTGTCTGTTTAGTATGATGTTGGCTGTTGGTTTGTCATAAATGGCTTTTGGCAGATTGAGGTAAAGATCATCTATTTCAATTTTCTGTAGGGTTTTTGTCTTGTCAAATGCTTTTTCTGTATCTGTTGAGATGATCATGTGGTTTTTGTCCTTAGCTCTGTTAATATGCTGTATTACATTTCTTGATTTGCATATGTTGAACCAACCCTGCTTGCCTGGGATGAATCCTACTTGCTCATGGTGTATAATCTTGATGATTTGTTGCATTCTGTTTGCCAGTATCTTATTGAGGATTTTTGCCTTTATGTTCATTAGGGAGATTGGCCCGTAGCTGTCCTTTTTTGGTTGGATTCTTCTCAAGTTTTGGTATCAGGCTTTTCAAATAAGCCAAAGTAACATTTCCACCTAATGAGCAAATAATGAATTATTTAATGATAGTATTCCTTGGGCCTCCAAATGGTACATTTTACTTTTAGCTATTTTTGCTGCAAAGCTGTCTGGAACCATGAATGAGGGAGAATCATCCAAGAGATTTAGTATCTTGTTTAAAATGTAATGTAGTTAATATTAATGATATGGATATGCTGTGTATCCCTTTGACCTGTACCTGTTTCCTAATATGGTCTAGCATTTTATATATCTGTATAGTATGAAAATTTGTTTTGCTTATATGAAGAGTTTTACAGTTGAAGCAAGAATCGTTTAGATTGTACTGTTACTAATGATTATAGAAACTGACTTAAGCTTTTTAGAGCTTCACATTCTTGTTTAAATTATTTGCAGTGAAGGAATTTTAAACCTCACTCTATTTTACTCCATTTCTCCTTGTCCATTTGAATGAAAATACCAATAAGGAGTAATAGTAGTAATTTTATTAAGTAACATAAGTTGTTTAAAGGCCTCCCTCTCATAGTATTCAAAGTAATAGATGAACTAAAATAGGACTATGGTTATGGATTACCTTTTCTGATACCTGAATTGTTTAAAAGAAAAATATGCCCAGGGGATCATATTAGAAATAATAATCAGATTTATAATGAAGAATCAGTTATTTCTCTCTTTAATAATGTGTTCTTTCCCTTAGGTCTTTTATGATAACATAGCTTTCTTTTGAGCTTCTGGGATTTTCTTCATCTCCAAATGTCCTTTTAATGGCCAGTTTTTTATTCTCTAGTGTTCTCCCTATCTGTCCGTCTCTTTTCTCTCTCTCTCTGTCGTTTCTTCTTGCTAGAATTAGCATCTTTGGTTTTTTTTTGGGAGGGGTGGTTTTGGTACTGGGGATCGATCTCAGGTCCTGCTTGCGCAGCAGGCGGCAAAACCACTGAGCTAAATCCCCGGCCCAAGAGTTAGCATCTTTGTATTCATTCCATTTTGTGCATACTACAGTACAGCAGTACCACTGAGTGAACACTAGTACTCTGGCTTTTTCTATGGTCGAAATGTCCTTCCTGCATCAGTGATGTGCAGAGACCTATGTCATCCTAGAAAGCCATATCCTATATTCTGTGGTTACCGGTACATTTACATTTTTTGGTAACATTTGGAGATTGTTTGAGCATGGTAGTTTTTATTTTAATGTAATACAACACTTAGTTAAAATATATTTCTTTGAAATGGGAAATCAAGTTCTGCTGGGAAAAGTAGGTAAAAATTGAGGATGCATATACCTGACCATACCAGATGCTACCCACGTTATTCCCTTGGATTAAAACTTCTGTAAAAGCAATGAGTGGTACCTGAGGAAATGTGACAAGGGACAAAAGAGCTCTGCTGGGATCAGTTGGTGGAGGAAGGTGTCCTGAACAGGGGCTTCTGCTAGTAGAAGGATGCTAAGAGTTAGAAGACTCCAGGCTCCCAGAGAGACTTGGGTGCCAGGTAAAATGTAGCCACCTCAGGATTGTGCCTCATTCTTCCTTGGATATAACTCCATGACTGAGCTATGCCCCAGTCCTTTTTAAAAATTTGACAGGGTCTCACTAAGTTGTCCAGGCTGTCCAGCTCCTAATCTTCCTGCCTCAGATTCCCGAATAGCTGGAATTACAGGCATACACCACTACTCCTAGCTTGGCTATAACTTAACGTAAAACATGAGGAGGTCAGGCATGATGGTGCACACCTGTAATCCTAGCACCATGGGAATCTAAGGATCGTAGTATTCTGAGAAACTGTCCTTAATGTTGCTTCACTTTGTTTTGCAGTGATAATATTCAGCAATATCTGATGACCAGCAATGTGCCGGAGGCAGCCTCCACCCTGGTGGCCATGACACAGCTTGATACCAAGCTTCGGGAATCATCCTGTGTACATCTTCTTGGCTTCATGAGAGCCACAGTTAAGTTTTGGCACAAGATTCTCAAGGACAAGCTTACAAGGTAGGGGACTTAGCCACGTTTCATGACATTTGCTTTCAGATGGGTGTTTGGAAATCGTTGGCGACACTGCGCTAACGTGCGCATTTCTTTTCTGTTCCAGTGATTTTGAGGAGATTTTAACCCAGCTCCACTGGCCATTCATCGCGCCTCCGCAGTCTCAGGCTGTGGGTGTGAGCCGGCCCCCCAGCAGCCATGAGCTCTATGGCAACCTGGAGATGCTGTTTTGTCAGCTGCTGAAACTACAAACCTCGTATCTTTGTTGGAATGGAAAACGAAAATTTCTTTCTAGGGCGGATTTGTAGTTAGAGAGTCAAACTTTTTCAAAGTGGCCAGGAAGTCAAATGGAAGTCCTGAGTTAGACTTGATGTGTGAATGGCCATCAAGTGGTCACCTGTTCTCTCACAAAGTGAATTGTGCAGGGGCAGGAGGGCCACTAGGGAGTTCTGAGATGTGCTGGGCGTGGAGGTGCTCACCTGTCATCCCAGCACTCGGGAAGCTGAGTCAGGAAGATCACCGTGAGTTTGAGGCCAGCTTGGCGTACATAGTAAGTTCAAGCATGAACTGTGTAGGGAGACCCTGTCTCAGAAACCCCAGAAAGAAAAGGAAAGAAGGGCCGGGGATTTAGCTCAGTGATTTCGCCGCCTGCTGCGCAAGCACAAGGACCCGGGTTCGATCCCTGGTACCAAAAAAAAAAGAAAAGGAAAGAAAAGAATTCTGAGACATGCACTGACCCAAGTTCACATCATATATAGGTCTTTTGGGACAATGGAACAAATGAGCAGGTCAGAAAAACGTTAGCAAAGCATTTATTTAATCAAATGGTAATGTGAATTTATTTTTTTACTACTACTCTATTTTAGGAAAGATTTACAGATGAATTCTAATAACATTTTTCTTCACTTACTGAATTTGTATTTAGTGTAGATTACATACTTATAATTTTTTTTTTTTTGGTACTGGGGATTGAACTCAGGTCCTTGTGCTTTCAAGGCAGGTGGCGGAACCACTGAGCTAAATCCCCGGCCCTATGTTATAATTTTGTACTGATACATTTGTTGGGAAAATTTATTGCGTGTGTACATACATACATCATCTACACATACAATGCTTTAGATTTGTCTTCCTTGACTTAACTATGTCAGAGATGAATTACTTACCGAGCCAGAACAACTCCCAGAGAAATACTGTCTCCCTGTGTCCCCTCCCATCATCCTGCCCATCCAGATCATGCTGACTCCCCTTCAGAAGAGGTTCCGCTACCACTTCCGTGGCAACAGGCAGACTAATGTCATAAGCAAGGTGTGCTTTGGCAGCTCTTGTCTTTGTCTTTGCTTTTGCTTTCTTTCTTCTTTATTATTCTGAGGCAGGGTCTCCGTGTAGCTCAGTGGTAGAATGGTCCTAGGTTGGATCCTCAGTACCACAAAAACTGCCTCTGTTCACATTTCTGTTTTTCCTACTTAAAGGCCTAAATTCCTGTTTTGTAACTACCCTTTACAAATGTAACTGGGGACTTGTGTGGAGGTAGTGTTGGAACTGGTTTTCTCTTTGGCATATCATCTGACCAGTTTCTCAGGTTTGCCTAGAGTATGCTGTAGCATTAGCTGTGACAGGTTTCACAACTATATGCATGTGTGTTTCACTGTACAAATTGGTCCTGCAGACTTACAAGTATACTGAATAGACAAGCGAACGCCAGGAGATGGTAGAGCATTGGTTTCTTTGTTTTTTTTCTCTTTTTTGGCTGTACTGGAGATTGAATCAGGGCTTCACACATGCTAGGCAAGTGGTCTGCCACTGAGCTATATACCCAGTCCTTTTCCACTTTTTAAAAATTTAGAAATTTACTAAGTTTCCCAGGCTAGCACTGAACTTGTCATCCTCCTGCCTCAGCGTGTCAAGTAGTTGGGATTATAGGCATGCACTACTGTGTCCAGTGAACCACAGCTTTTGCATAGAGGTGCTAATGTTGAAATGATTTATAGCTATATAAGAGAGACCATAGAATAAATGATGTGAATAGTTTTGAAGAAGTTACTACCAACCTTTTTTTTGGTACCAGGGATCGGACTCAGGACCTTGCTACCAACCTTCTAATTGAGGGAGCATACTGTGCATATTGTTGAGATTTTTCTTTAATCCTACCTGAAAAACAGATCAAATTATAATGTTAGAAATTACTAAAAATCGAGTACCATCTTCTTTACTCTCAAGTTTTGCTATAGCTAATACAATGCATGTAGCAGGGGCTCAGTAGATATTTTAAATACATTCTCATGTGCCAGATCACAATGGGCACCATATGTGCCATGTAACTGAACTTAAAGGATTCCTAGAGTTGTAAAGAAGTCACGGGAAGGCCGGGGATTTAGCTCAGTTGTTCCGGCGCCTGCCTTGTAAGTGCAAGGTCCTGAGTTCAATCCCCGGTACCAAAAAACAAGAAGTCATGGGAGAGGCCCTCAAGCTTGCACAGGGAGGAGCGAGTGGTGGTGGGTTTCTTTGCACACTTCATGGGGCTCCTTTTTTGGATGGAGTGTTGGTGGAAGGAAGAGCAGAAGCACTTAGGACTAAGTAGTAAATGAGACAAAACAATAAACCTGAAGTCATAGAGAAGCAGAAATAATTTGATGTAAGAAAATGACGAGTCATGTGGCTGCTTTTTGCAGTGTGGTCCCCACAGACTCGCGTTCCCACATTGAGCTCAAAGAGCGCAGCCCTTAAGCTGTGCTGACTCATTTAGTATAGTTCCAACATCTCACACACACAGGGATTTACTGCTCAGTGTTTCTGAACCCTTATCCATCAAAACTTGGAATGCTTGCAGAATCATCTCCAGGGGCAATTTAAAACATGCCAGGCCTGCGTTTCCCTTTCTATAAGTATATTCCAAAGACAAGCAAATGCCAAAAGACAGTAGAGCATTCGCTTTTTTTTTCTTTTTCTGTTTAAAGGCATAGTTGTTTTTGTTGTTGTTTGTTTGTTTTCTGTAATACAGACCAGCCAATTTTTTTCTTAATTTGCCTTTTGAAAGGAAAAAAGCAGGGGCTGGGGATGTAGCTCAGTGGTGCCATGCCTGCCTGGCAAGGGCAAGATCCTGAGTTTGATTCCTGGTACAGAAAAAAGAAAAAGAAAAAAAAAAGCAAAAGAAAATAATATTTTAAAATTATTTTGCAATACTATTTCAAAAGACAGTTTAAATGCCATTGGTTCTTGTAATACAGTACTCATCATTTTACCTATTACTAATGTGCTAAGTTTTAAATATACATGCCTTTTTTCGCTTTGTTTCATGGTACTGGAGATTAAACCCAGTCCTCGTGCATGCTAATCAAACTGTCTACTACTGAGCTATACCCTCAGCCCCAAAGTGGTATTTTAAATTCATGAGTTTATTGACTTAGCCACATTATTGGTGTTTGTTGTGAGAGTATTGGGAAGCATCTGATTATCGAGCCTTTCATGAGCTTAAAGTTCAGAATAGAAATTGTGCTCTTACGTATAAGAAATTTTCAACTAACCTTTGTTAAGTATTGTGTGTTCATAATTAGAGACATTTAATTATAATTTTCTACTTGGACTAACTAAAGAATTTAAACCATTTTACCTTGTTCCTCAGCCTGAATGGTACCTGGCTCAGGTACTTATGTGGATTGGAAACCACACTCAGTTTCTAGATGAGAAGATTCAGCCAATATTAGACAAAGCAGGCTCTACAGTAAATGCACGGGTAAGGGACATGGTCCTGAGTGTTTCAGACTCCCCCTGTGAGATACCTGAACAATACCTTATTGCTTATATACCTCATGTTTATGCATTCCTTTAGCTTGAATTTTCTCGGGGCCTTATGATGCTGGTTCTTGAGAAGTTGGCTTCAGATATCCCCTGTCTGCTGTACGATGACAATCTCTTCTGTCACCTGGTGGACGAAGTGCTCCTGTTTGACAGGGAGCTCCACAGTGCTCACAGCTACCCTGGCACTTTCGCCAACTGTATGCACATCCTGTCTGAGGAGACCTGTTTTCAGCGATGGCTAACTGTGGAGAGAAAATGTAAGTGCTCAGTGGCCACAGGGTAGGTAGAGATATCTCTTTGCGTGTGGAAGTTGTTGGTGTTTTTCACCTCCACTTCTGGGTAGGAACTAGCCATCTAGATTTTTCTTGATTTGAGTTTACAGAGTTGCCTTCAGAGAAAATCTTCTTTTCTTTTCTTTCCATGAAACTTCAATTTTTCCTGGCATTATATTCCACAGATTTCTACAGTGGACTATCTGAGCCAGTAGACTGTACAGCTATTTTATAGATTTTACCATGTAGTTTTTTTGCTCTTGGTAGAATCTTTTTGGATGTAGCTTGTCTACTCAGCATAACTATTTTGAAGATTTTTATCCTAAAATGAAGCATTTTAAATATAGCACAACTACAGGGAGATGGTTGTTTTTATAGAAAAAATTCATTATTTCTAGCTGGGCATGGTGGCGTCTGCCTATAATCCCAGCACTCGGGAGGCTGAGTCAGAAGAATCATTTTGAGTTCAAGGGCCAGCCTGAGCAACATAGCGAGACCCTGTCTCAAAACCTACCACCCCCAAAAATAAATAAAATGAAATTTTATTTTGTTTTGTTTTGGTACTGGGGATCGAACCTTGCACTTGTGAGGCAGACATCGGAACCACTGAGCTAAATCCCTGGCTGAAATTTTAAATATTAAAAAATAAAAGAAAGAAAAAAAAAATCATTGTTCCTAAAAAACAGTGAGTTGAGAATTAGGAATGACAACAGCTACTTAATTGACATCCTTTTTTCTTCATATCAGTTGCTCTTCAAAAAATGGACTCGATGCTTTCATCAGAGGCGGCCTGGGTATCCCAATATAAGGATATCTCTGATGTGGATGAAATGAAAGTTCCAGACTGTGCAGAGACTTTTATGACTCTACTCTTGGTTATAACTGGTAATTATCAGTCTTTAAGGATATGCCTTTGACTTGGCATGGTGGCGCATGCCCATAATGCCAGCACTTGGTAGGCTGAGGCTGTGTATTTGAGGCCAGCCTGGGCTACATAGTGAGTTCTGAACTACATAGTGGGACCCTGTCTCAAAAAACAAAAAACAAACAGAACCGATATGCCTCTGAGCCGGTGTGGTGGCTCAAAGTGAACCCAGCTACTCTGGAGGTCAGGTGGAGGGACTGTGCCTGGAGACCAGCCTGGGGAATACGGTGAGGCCTGTCTCAGAAAGCAAAGATAGGGCTTTGTTTTAAAATACTGACTCTTCACGCGGTACTTTTCCTAGTAGTTCACAAAAGGTAGTATGCTGTGGTTATTATCATATCTTAAATTCAGCTTCTATTTTAGCAGGAGTCTAGCACACGATTTATTTGAATTTATTTATTCATTCATTTATTTATTTATTTTTGGGTACCGGGGATCAAACTCAGGACCTTGTGCTTGCCAGGCAGGCACAGTGCCACTGAGCTAAATCCCTGGCCCTGGATTTTTAGTAGTTTAAGTTAGTACTTAAAACATTGGAATAAATGAGGGAAAAATTTCTGAATGGTTACATAAAAATAAATGATAATTTAAATTATTATCTGAACTCTCTTGCCACTCAAGTTTTTTTTTTTTTGATTAATTTATTTGTTTGTATTTTTCTCTTTTGTTTATTGTCCTTTTGTTTTGTTTTGTTTTGGTACTGGGGATCAAACTCAGGACCTTGCGCTTGTGAGCCAGGCGGTGGCACCACTGAGCTAAATCCCTGGCCCTTTTTTTGTTTTTGTTTTTGGTACCCGGGATCGAACTTGGGACCTTGTGCTTTCGAGGCAGGCGGCAGAACCACTGAGCTAAATCCCTGGCTCCATGTTTTGTTTTTTTGCCATTCAGCTTTACAAGGTTCTTCAGTAAATGATGACTGACCAACATTTTATTTTATTTTATTTATTTATTTATTTATTTATGGTACGGAGGATTGAACTCAGGACCTTGCACTTGCCAGGCAGATGTGGCACCACTGAGCTACATCCCCAGGCCCTACATTATTTATTTCTTCAGAGACAGGGCACTGCTCTGTTGCCCAGGCTAGTGCTGAACTCCGGGACTGAGGCAATCCTCCTGTCTCAACCTCCTGAGTAGCTGGGAGTACAGACATGAGCCACCACTGCTGTCTCAAATTTAAATTTTAAATATTTTCTTGATCTTGATTTCAAGGATTGCAGAAGAGAGAAAAACAGTAAAGTGATTTAAAGGATTGTGGTAGGAACAGGAATTCTTACCATGCAAAGTTTTTCCGGGTGCAGGGGCCGGTGCCTCTGGGCCTGTTGATGTGCAGCCAGTGGCCCCACAGGTGTGGGTCCTCTGCTGCCATGGCCTCACTGCCACCTCCTCGGCCCTCTTCATCCCCATCCTCTGCCAGTCTGCTTCCTGGGATACACAGTAACTAGAAGTGTCATTCTGGCCCAATCTGTGAATAATTTCATATTTTTAACTGTAAGAAAATTGAAAAACACTAAAAGTTTTAAACTGGTGTCTTTTAAAAACTTTTTTAACATGCAGTTCTCTTTATTTCTGATCATTTCTTTATATTGATCCATGCAGTGTAAGAACTTTTTATTACAAAAATTTCCAAACCTTAAGTAGGATAATATAGCAGACTCTCAGTTACCCATTACCAAAGTTTCAAACAATTATCTGTTCTCTGTTGCATATTTTTTCCCCTCTGGATTTTTTTTGGGGGGAGTGCTATTGGGATTAAACACAAGGCCTTTGGACTGAGTTACATTCCTAGCTCTTTTGCTTATTTTTTATTTTGAGATAGAGTCTTGCTAAGTCACTACTTTGTCCTTCTGGGCTCAAAACTGCATTCCTCCTGCCTCAGCCTCCCAGAATGCTAGGATTACAGGTATAAGCCACCATGCCTCCCCTGGAGTATTTAAAAATATTTCAGATATCTTATCATGTTACCTGTTGATCCTTAAATATGTATTTTATTTAATCTGTGCAAGTTTCCTTTATTTAAAAATGCACTTACTTGTTAAAGGAACAGTCATTTTTTAATATAATGTCTTCATGCCTTTTTAATCAAAAAATTGAGGTAAAATTTACATATAGTAAAATACACAGGTCTTAAGTGGACTGTTCGAAGAGTCTTGACAAACTTGTGAAATTTGTATCCTTAGAGCTTAGAAATACTCAAACGATCAGTTGTTTTTTTTTTTTGGTACCAGGGATCGAACTCTGGTCCTTGCCTTTGCACAGCAGGTGGCAAAACCACTGAGCTAAATCCCCGGCCCGATCAGTTGATTTTTTGACAAAGGCAGGAAAACAGATTATTTGCGGAAACCTGTAGCTCTGTCACTGACACTACCACAAAACCTCGTGTCTCCTTTGCTTTCTGCACAGACAGGTATAAAAACCTCCCCGCAGCCTCCCGGAAGCTGCAGTTCCTGGAGTTACAGAAGGACCTGGTGGATGATTTCAGGATACGGTTGACACAGGTGATGAAGGAGGAGACGCGGGCCCCGCTGGGGTTTCGGTACTGCGCGATCCTCAACGCTGTGAACTACGTCTCGGTGGTGCTCGCAGACTGGGCTGACAACGTTGTGAGTCTTGTGCTTGTACAGTAAGGAGTGTGGTAGGAATTTGGAGCGTCCATACCTTTCGAAGTGTTTACTCTATGGCAAACAAAAACAATGCATGTTAGACAGAATCACCATGATGCCAAACGTGATACTTTCTTCTCAGGCAAAAATCAGTTAAGTAATACTGATATTTGTTTATTTATCTATCTGGTGGTACTCGGGCTTTAACTCAAGGCCTTTGCTCTGAGCTACACCCCAGCATTTATAAAACTTTTAAATTTTGAGACAGGATTTCACTAAGTCGCTATTGCCCAGGCTGGGCCAGAACTTCTGACCCTCCTGCCTCAGCCTCCTAGAGTGCTGGGATTATGCCCATCTTAATCCTGATGTCTTAATGAATTTAATCATTGGACAGGCAGGGATAGAAATAGCTCAGTAGTAGAGCACTTGCCTCGCATGCTCGAGACCCTAGGTTTGATCCCCAGCTCCTCCCTCAAGGCAAAACAAAAACCTTCGACCTTTAGTTAGAAAATAAAAGAACACAAGGACCCAAGTTCCATCCCTGGTACCAAAAAAAAGAAAAGAAAAGAATAACATTTGATAAGTGTTTTTTTTGAGACCGGATCTCACTATGTAGTCCGGGCTGGCCTTGAACTCATTATATAGCTAGGCTGATCTTGGACTTGCAGCCATCCCCTTGCCTCAGCCTGCCAAGTGCTGTGATTACAGGTGTACATCACCATGCCCAGCCCTAACATTTGATGACTATTGTCTTCAAAATAGGACCAGTCATTGGCCAAGCCTGGTGGCTTATATCTGTAATCCCCACTATTCAGGAGGCTGCAAGAGGAGAATTGGAGACCCTGCCTCAAAATTTAATTAGGAACAAAAAATGCTAGAGATGTAGCTCAGTGCTCCCTGGGTTCAACTCCCAGTATCACTAATAAGTGAATTAATTTTAAACAGTTTAGGAGCCAGGCATGGTGACAATGCCTTTGGAGGCTGAGGCAGGAGGATTGCTGTGAGTTTGAGGCCAGCCTGGGCTACATAGTGAGTTCAAGGCCAGCCTGAACTACATAGCGAGACCCTGTCTCAAGGCCTCCCGCCAAAAAAAATTATTTAATAGCTGGCTCTGTGGCTCTGTTGTGCAGTGCTCGCCTTGCAGCACCAGGCCCCAGGCTTCAGCCCCAGCACCTTCCACACTCAGGAAGGTAATGCTCCTCGTGGCTGTCAACCAGCTTCTTATCCTAGGCACTTTGCACCGAGCTCCATCCCCAGCCCTTTTTAGTCTTCGAGACAGGGTTTTGCTCCGTTGCCCAGGTAGGACCTGAACTTGTTATTCTTCTGCCTCAGTTTCCCTGAGTGCTGGCATTACAGCATGATCTACTGCACCTGGATAATCAGTGTTTTTCTTTTCTTTTCTTTTTTTTTTTTGGTACTGGGGATTGAACTTGGGTCCTTGCACTTGCAAAGCAGGCAGCAGAACCACTGAGGTAAATCCCCAGCCCTAATTAGTGTTTTTCTATAAAAATGTTAACTGAAATACATGCGTGTTGTCATTCTGCTGAGCAAGGAAAATAATTATTTCATAAAATTAATATAATAGAATAATGATCAGTGTGTTTATTAAGTCAGCTAATCAGCATACATTGATTCATTTTGTACTTCTATGTGAAGTGTTTCTAATTTCAGTAAGTACTTTATTCTTTCAGCCCCCACACTGCTAAGCTTTTTCAATAGTATGAATCAAAGTCATTCTTGATTCTTATGCCAGAGGATCTAATAAGAAACTCATTCAGGGACAGACTTTTAGCTTGATTGAAATTATTTGTGGAACATCACTAACTACTTTACTTGGTGCCATAGTCTATTGAATTAGGCATTATCCCTGCCCTTAGAAAACTTAAAATCTGATGTTGAACTATCTGGGTCCTTTGTCAACAGAGAAAACTAACCAAATTTCAGAGTTGACTCTTCAAATTGGGAATGAATTCTGTGTTCTAGAATGGTTCTATCCATTCTGCTGATTCTGTCTTAACATCAAAAGTCCTTTAATTATTTTCACAGTTCTTCAACTTGTGAATGCTTTAAATGAAAATCATTGAAGTTGCTGGGCGTGGTAATGCACACATTTAATCCAGCACTTGGGAGGCTGAGGCAGGTGGATGGCAGGTTTGAGGCCAGCCTGGAGTACATACAATGAGTTCAAGGCCAGCTTGGATTATAGAGCGAGACCCTGTCTTAAAAAAACAAAAAGCTGGGTATAGTGATGGATGCCTTTAATCCCAACAAGACCCTGTCTCAAAATAGAAAATAAAAAGGGCTAGGGATGTAGCTTGGTTTGAAGACCCTGGGTTCAATTCCCAGTACTGCAAAAATAAATAAATAAAAAGTTTAAAAGCTCTTATATCACATAATTAGGAAAAAAAAAAACAGGCAGAGTTCACTTTTTATTTCAGATTCTCTGCTAACTGTTGTCAGATTATATCAAACCTGAAATATCCACCCTCATTCAGAATTAGGGATTTTTCAGGTGTAGGTGACAGAAACCTCATTCTGGTGGGGTGGGTAATGGACTAGATCAGGCACAGCTGTGCTGACGTTCACTTCTGGTTTCATTGCAGGCAGGCTGTGGACACATGGCCCTCAGCGTCTCTAGGCCCATGAGATCTGTCCATGATCTTACAAGGACAGTCCCTCTTCCTCCATGTAGGATGGCTATGTAATGGAATATTTTTTGACATTACAAAGAAATGAAACACATTAACCCATGTCACAACATGGATGGACCCTGAAACATTATGCTGCTTGAAGGAAGCCAGTACCTGATTCCATTCACACAAAATACCCAGGAAGGCAAATCCAGAGACAGAAGATAGATTAGTGGTTGCACAGAGGGGTGAGGACTAAGCTTGCGGGATTTTTGGAGGCATGAGGGTGGTGGTGGTAATGAAAACACTCCAGAATTGTGGTGATGGATTTGCTGAAACCATTGAGCTGGACACCCACAGCTAGTGAGCTGATGGCAGTTCACGGAGTTACAGGAGTATGTTAGTAACCGCATTAACATATTTTTGTTTCAGTTTTTCCTGCAGCTTCAGCAGGCAGCGTTGGAGGTGCTGGTGGAGAGCAATGCGCTCAGCAAGCTGCAGCTCGGGCAGCTGGCCTCCATGGAAAGCTCTGTCTTCGATGACATGGTCAATCTCTTAGAGCGCTTGAAGCATGACATGCTGGCCCGTCAAGTAGACCATGCTTTTAGAGAAGTTAAAGATGCTGCAAAGCTGTATAAGAAAGAAAGGTATCTCTCCATCTAAGCCAGTGCTTGATGCCAGTGTAGTCCAGGTTGAAAGGTGGTCCATGCAGTCAGTTTTCCAAGTTGTCTAGACAGAACGGGGCTTGGCTTTTGTACTCCAATTTTTTTTTTTGTCTCCAGAACCGGAGATTAAACCCAGGGCCTCACACACACTAGGCAAGTGCTCTACCACTGAGCTATATCCCCAGGCCTTTCTTTTTAAATTTTATTATTATTAATTTATGTACTTATTTGAGACAGGGTCTCACTCTATAGTTCAGGCTGGTCTTGAACTCATTGTGTACCCCAGGGTGGCCTCAAATTCCTAGCAATCCTCCTGCCTCAGCCTCCCGAGTGTTGGGATTGCAGGCATACGCCACCACACTGGACATTCTTAATCAGAGTAAACTGACAATCTGGCCCTCAGCTAATTGTAAATATAGAGCACTAGCATTTGACCTGGGACTGCAAGGCCCAGCCTGTCACTCATTTTACAAAGTAAAGTGCTCCTGTGGTACCCTGTGCATGTTTGTGACATGCAGCTTCCTGCACTACCATAATTCCCCGAGGATGTGTTACTCCCACCAGAAGGTGTGCTCCCTGCCAGAAGCAGTGTCTGCCTAGTATGGTCCCTGCCATACAGAGTGCTATACTCAGTGTCAGTACATCATACATAAAACATGGGGATTTTTTTCCTATGGTGCTGGGGATTGAACCCAGAACCTTGCACATGCTAGATAAGTGAGATACCACTGAGCTACCCACCAGCTCTTTCTATCTTTGAGATAAGGTCTAAGTTTCCCAGGCTGGGCTTGAACTTGCAATCCTCTTGCTTCAGCCCATATTTAAAATACTTTAAAAAAAACTTTTTGGAGACAGGGTCTCTGTGTGGTCCAAACTGGCCTTGAACTCACTAAGTAGCCCCGGTTGGCCTTGCACTCACAGTGATCCTCCTGCCTCAGCCTCCCGAGTGCTGGGATTACAGATGTGCAACAAAAATGATTTGTTAAGGGCCGGGCATTTAGCTCAGTGGTGCCACCGCCTGCCTCCAAGCGCAGGGTCCCGAGTCCCATCCCTGGTACCAAAAAAAAAAAAAAAAATTTGTTAAAACTTTAGAAATAGCAGGTGATGAAAACTTTTATGGTAGCAATGGATTTTTTTTTTCTAGATGGCTGTCCTTGCCATCCCAGGCGGAACAGGCGGCGATGTCGCTGTCCAGCTCGGCGTGCCCATTCCTGGTAACGTTACGGGACCGTCTGCTGCAACTGGGGCAGCAGCTGTGCTTCTCCTTATTTAAGATGTTCTGGCAGACGCTGGCGGAGAGGCTGGATGTGTACATATATCAGGAAGTGAGCAAGGCGGGGCGGCTCTGGGGTCGGGGAGAGTAAAGCCACTGTCACATGCACTGCTCTCGGTTTCAGGTCATTCTTGCTAATCACTTCAATGAAGGTGGAGCGGCCCAGTTGCAGTTTGATATGACTCGGAATCTTTTCCCCTTGTTTTCTCGTTATTGCAAGAGGCCAGAAAATTATTTTAAACAGTAAGCTTAATATTTCACAATTAATATTGATGTGTCAGAGTGTAAGAGGAGATTGACTCCTCGAATAGCCTCAGAGTTGGATGTTTGGGGGGAAGAAGATTAAATAAAATCTTAAAATAGTTATTGTGTATCTACTGCATGTTCAGAGAACAATAGGGAAACCAAACTGATATGTAAGGCGTGACCATGACCTCAAAGTTGAAGGAGCTGGGTATACATTATTTATGGGCTTTGTTTTCTAGCATTTGGTTTTATGCTCCTTTTTGCTTACTATCCAGAAAAAGAAAATGAAAGCAAGTGCAGTCTGCCACATTCATTAAGTACAAGAAATTACAGATACATTTAGTACCTAATAACTGGCTAAACCTGAAGAGAGTTTGTTTTCTTACACATTTGGTGTTCACTTTGGTTCTAAGTATAATTTTACATGTATGTAAGAATAACTGTTAGAAGTATTTTCAGAATTTGATTTAAAATTTACATTAGTTTGTGAGATTATGAAACATTCTTTTAAAATTTATTAAATGCTTACATTTGCTTATTTCAGAAAGATATGATTTGTTTTTAAGTTTACCTTAGCATTCTGCCTTCCTGCTGCTTTAATTTTATCCTTTTTCTTTTCCCGTATGCTAATCTACCTAAACTCATAGCTACACTTAATGGACTGTATCAAGTATTGTATTTATAGAAATAATGGGCACATATTGAAAGCAGTGATTCTATTATGATATTGTAACCCCTGAATGATAAACTGCATCTGTGTAGTCACCATGTCTCAGGAGCTAAATAATACGACGTCCATAAATAGCTTTTACACAGGACATGTGGCCAGCAGTGCAGGAAAGCTGTTTAGTTTCTCCATGTGAAGTTGGTGTAACATGGATTTTATGGATAGCAGAGATCTCATTTCCACCCCGCCTTTTCCCTTCCCCGCCCTTCCCTGTTTCTCTCTCCTTCACAGTGTGAAAGAAGCCTGCATTGTTCTGAATTTGAACATCGGCTCTGCGTTGCTTCTGAAGGACGTGCTGCAGACATCTTCGGGTCAGCCTCCTGCCGCGGCAGCAATGAATGAAGTTGGGATTTATAAACTGGCTCAACAAGATGTTGAGATTTTACTTAACTTGAGGACAAACTGGCCTAACTTGGGAAAATAGTGGGTCTTTCAGAAGAAGGTGGTTTTTGGGTTTTTTTGCTGTTGTTTTTTTAACAAAATGAAAGGGAGTTGGATTTCAAGTTGTATGATGAAGTTGTGAATTAATGAAACTGGACAAATGAAAACTTTACAGAATCATTTATTAGCTTGGATTTTTTGGTGTTACTAAAATGCCTTCCATATTTTCCAAGTCCTCATGTTCCTAAGAAAATCAAAAAACAGAAAACTCAGAAAACTATGAAAACTCAGATTCCATTTACAAATATAATGATGCATATGTGTGTTGAAAAGAAATACAAAAGCAAAGATAAATTATATTCAACTTTTAGTCTCCTGTGCTAATTAAAGGAATATTACAGATAATGAAACACAGCCAATAACATTTTTTAAACTACTTAAGAATACAGAGGTTCTTTTGTCCAGGTTAGAAGTTCACTGTCTTTCTATAAAAAAACATGTTAAGAAATGGTGACTAAGATAGGACTCTACAGAAATTTTCTTCCATTTAAAATACTTTCAGGGCCGGGGATTTAGCTCATTGTTTCCGGTGCCTGCCTTGCAAGTGCAAGGTCTTGAGTTTGATCCCCAGTACCAAAAAAATATAAATAAATAAAATACTTTCTTGTTCCATTCAGTTGAGTGGCAACCATTCCTCTTCCGATGAAACATTTAGGCTCACAGTACTATGCTGCCCTCGTGGTAAGGACTATAATTAAATATTTTTGTTTAATATTTATAAAATTGATGATGAAACAAATTTTTTTTTTTTTTTTGGTACCGGGGATCAAACTCGGGACCTTGTGCTTGCAAGGCAGGTGGCAGAACCACTGAGCTAAATCCCCAGCCCCTAAAAATCTTAACTTTCTTTCTTCTTCTAATTTTCCTTGGCGTTGGGCTATATTAAATAATGATTTCTTGATTAATAAATCCTCAGAGAGTAAAACTTCAACAAATTGAGCTAAATTGACTCAAGGCTTTCCACAACTGTCAAATTTTATTCCAGTTTTTTTTCCTGATTTGGATTTACTTAATACTTTTAATTTTGTAATAGCTCAAATCTAAAATTTGTCAGGCAGCATATAACCTCTACTATTGATAAACATTTACTTGCCAGTAATGTGAAGGAAATATTTTGAGATACATCTGATTACTGTATATTTTATACAGATCTTCCCATCTGTGTGTTGAGTCCAGAGCTTTTCAGGTATTTCTAGAAATCAGGCTCTTCACCTTCTCCTTCGAGAGGTGCTGAGGTTTCCCACTAAGAATGAACTTAACGCCACCATTTCTCTCCCTTCCTAAGGGGGACTCTACTTGCTGAAAGTTTCAAGGGAATGAAATGTTTTCTCTCAAAAGGTAGGAACCTGTTTGTAGTGGTATTAGTAATACTTCAGAGTCATGCCATGTTTCTAAAATATTCATTTAAAAAATAAACTTACACTTCATCCCTAAATTTATCCAGAGTGATGATATGTCCATCATCATTTAAAACTTCATCTGCAGTACACAGATCCAGGTTCTTCAGGGCTGTAAAGGTCAGAATGAGAAGACATGAACGTTCACAAAGTAGGAAGTGTTTCCAGCTGGAGAAGGTTATGGAGTGACCATTCGTTATGACTCCAACATGTGGAAGACACTGACCTTCTTTATATTGTGCAAATGATATGGTGCCTTTGCCCGAGGGGTCCATCATGTCAAACATAGCAACAATGTTGGAGTTATTCATAAAGAAAGGAAACCTGATGCCGGTGGCTTTAGCAAGTCTCAGACGTTCCAACAGAGAGATTAAATATTCTCTTGGTTTTGCTGCAAAAGAAGAGTTCCAACTCATTCTGGTATAAAAATAAAATACACCCCAAATGGAAATAGTCATTTTTTTTGTTGTTGTTGTTTTTTGAGACAAGTTCTTGGTTGTGTAGTCAGGCTGTCCTTGAACTCATTATGTAGCACAGGCTGATCTCAAACTTGCAGCCATCCTCCTGTCTCAGCCTCCCAAAAGTCCTAGGATTATAGGGATGTGCCACCACACCCAAGGGAAGTGATCATTTAATAATTATTAAACACCCATATTCAAGGCACTGTACTAAGTGCTAGCGTTACAGGCCTTGGCTTTGATGAAACTTACAGCCAAGGAGGAAATGCCAGACATTGAAGATACAAATAATTACATACACAAGTATTCTACCTCAGGTGACTGAACACAAAAGTCCAAGGATTGCAACTTCAGCCCTTTTTGTTTTTTTAAATTTTGAGATAAGGTCTCACTAAATTGTCTAAGCTGGGTGTGAACTTGAAATCCTGTCTCACTCTCCATCTTTGCTGGGATTACAGGTATGAACCACCTCTCATGGCTTGCACCTGGACAGTAAACAAAAGAACTCACCAGGTGATCTAGTTCACAGACAGAGTTGAAAACCAAAAAGAAGAACAGCATGATACAGGCAAAGTACTGGCCAGCTGGGGTGGGTGGAAAGGGGCAGGCAAAATAAAGATAACAAAAACAGATATAGCCCTACAAATAGGAAGCATAAATATTCATGTCCAACATAAAAGCAGTATTTTGAATTAAAAGGCTCTTTCATTAAAGCAGTTTTAAAAATGAAAAATCAGGGCCAGGGATTTAGCTCAGTGGTTTCCCCACCTGCTGCGCAAGCGCAAGGACCGGAGTTCGATCCCCCATACCAAAAAAAGAAAAATCAAGATCAATATCCTCACCAGAAGGCAGGGCAGGCGTGACAAAGTCCTAAGGAGCAGCTCTGGGGCAATACTCCTACTGCTCCGTCATCTTATTTCAATCCTAGGTTTTACTCATTTTTTAAAATTCTTTTTTTAAAAGTTACTTATTGTGGAGAATTATATATGTTTGTAAAAGTAGGCCAAAGCCACTAAACTCAGTTGTTAAAGTTTGTGGCCAATCTTACTTCAATGTAGCTCCATCTATTTTCCTGTCTTCCTATATTATTTTGAAGAAAATCAGTGATTGTGTTTCATTAATGAATATTTGAAGACTGTCTAAGAGATAAGGACTCTCTTTGCTTTTTCACATTGCCACAATACCATTACTGAGTCATTATTCGAAGGTAAAAGATAGCTGAGATTCCTGATCAGAAGTAGGTTACCTTGTGTAGTACAGTACTGGTTACCGATTATCCATTGTTTGGGACTATTTGGAAAATAAGTAAATTGGATTATGTGGATTTCCACCCCTGGCTCAGGTTGAAAGGACTGTTGACAAAAGGAAGATGGAGTAGCTAGTGTGGTGGAAAGGCTATGACAGCGAGGATTCGGCACCTGGTCATCTGCTAGAACACCCACAACTCCAACAGGCGGCACACCGAGAAGGAGAAAGAATGCATTGACCCCAGTGAATAGGACCTCTCCTACAATGCCAGGAAGCAGATTTCCAGATCCACCAACAGCAACTTCCCTAAGACCTCTCCTAAGGCACTAGTGATCGGCAGGGACCTCAAGTCCAAAACCAGTGTGTTGCTTGTGACCAGACAGAAGTTCAGGTCAAAAACAGCCCCATCCCAGTCCAGAACAGGGACTTTGCAAACTCAGGTATCCAGATCTTTGTACCTAGGAGTCCCATTAAAGGCAGGACCACAGTACGTGGCTTTCTGACCATAGCAGTGTCCAGAGGACATGGGTGCCAGAAGTGGCAGCAGAGAAGCCTGTGGAGCTTTAGTGGGTCCTGGTGCAGAGCGAGCCAGGATGGGGAAGGCCCTGAGTCCACCCACCAGTGCCCCTGTGACCACAGCCATGGCCACAGGTGTGGTGGCAAGTGGGCTAGGTACATCTCTATTTATGGATGCCCTCATGGCCACTGGAACAACTGACATTCGGATGTCTGCTACAAGAGCGACAGCTGGGAAAAGGAAATTTGTTGACAGAAGAGACCAGCCTTTTGAGAAGTGGTTTCATTTCAGTGTGAGCAAGCAGAGTGCGTACAGATACAGAGGCACTATCATCAGGAAGCAAGCAGGTGATCCACAAAATCTCCAGAGAATAACTCCTTAAGTCCAGAGTGCTCTGAACATGGCTGTTGCCAGCGAGAGCAACCTGGTGCTGCTTGACACATTGGCTGTGACTTCTGCTGGGGCCTCAATTTTATTTTCTATGGCATCTCACAGATGATCAGAGAAGAGAAAGCACTAAAACAGCCAAAGCTATCAGAAACTTGGTGAAATCTTTCTTTCAGTTTAAGCCAGAGTAAGGACTAAGGAGCATGTGTGCTGCCTTTTTGTGACATGATCTAGGGTAATGAAAAATCTTGGTTTCAAAAATTTCAGACAGCTGGTCTACCATTATGTTTCCCAAGATTATAGGAGGAGCTTCTGCAAAGCAAATACTGCTCAGTGGCCAGAACCCAATGGTGCGGCAGGTGCAGGAAGGTTTCCCAGGTGTTTTTTGGCCAGGGACCTGTACCTATCAAGGAGTTGCTTCATGTACTCCAGTTGTGCTGGAGGAATCCAAGGCCCTCGCACACTGTAACATGAAGCTGGGGCCAAATGGCTCAAGCAGGCCAGCAAGAGGGGCTACGAGGTGCTGAAGAAGATGTGGGGCTCAGCCTTGGGCAAGGACTCCATGTGAAGTACTTGCAGAGGAAAAGTGATGAGTTTTGATTGGCAGCCACGTGTGGATGACACTAGAATTGGTCTGAGCAGGACATCGGCGGCTCCCAGGTGCTGTAGTCCATCCTCACAGCCTGAAACATGTTTGCTGTCGCTCATGCTTGGAAGCAGGACTGGAAACATCCAAGCTATTTATTACCTAGGACTTTTTAAGTACTGTAACTTTAAAACAAAGAACTACAAAGCTCCTTTGTCCAAATATCATTATTATTATACTTAAAAACACAGGAGGCTGGGGATTTAGCTCAGTGGTTTCGCTGCCTGCTGCCCAAGCGCAAGGACCCGAGTTCGATGCCCGGTACCAAAAAACAAACAAACAAAAAAAGCACAAAAGCATAAAAGCATAGTGTTGAGCGCTAGACTGCTCTTGGAAGGTCTAATTTCTTGTTTTCTTTGGCTAGTACTGATAGGAAAAGAATCGTGTTTTATTCATTTTGGGTGACAGAAGAGTCTGGAGTAATGTTTGTTTACCTTGTTTTTTCCTCCTAGAATATAGAATCTAAAGGGTATCAGCCAGCCTCGTTTTCCCTGCCTCACATAGCTACAAAGAGCTCTGAGACGTTTCCTTTGTTTCCAAAAGGGAGGTGCAGCTATTTCAGAGATGGAGAATTCTAAATCCAAAGCAAAAGCAAAACACACCTTCTAGAAAAAATCTTTCCAATGAACATTCTCAGCAAGCACTTAAGATTCATGCTGAGATAGCAATGGGTATCCCTTGTTTTCCTAATGTGCCCAGTTATTAGCCAGTTAACACGAAGACACCACTGTCTAGAAGAAAGCCTGCTCTGCAGTATTAGTGAGTCACTGACTAGGTTAAGTGTGAGCATCCAAGTTGTAAGTTAGTCTCAGTCAGCTTGAAATCATTTTTCTAAGCCTTTTGAAAAGTAACTCCATGAGGGGTGCTTCTTGTTGCTGGGTAAGAAATACTACTTTATACACAGTTTTGGCTTCCTGTCTGCAGATGTGCAGACACAACTGATGTATTACACCAAAAAAAGTATTTTTATGTTTATGAAGTATAATTTTTAGGTTCACTTAAAATATATTTTAAGAAGCTAAAATTCTTTTGGCACACTATTCAACATAGAAACATCTTTCAAACCAAAAAAAACTACTTACTTTACTCAGGTGTGATGGCACATGCCTGTAATCCCAGTACTCAGGAGGCTGAGGATCACTGTGAGTTTGAGGTCAGCCTGGACTTCTCAAAATACCAACAAAACAAAACAACCACCACTACCACAAAAAAAAAACACGTAACTAATATTTATTGACCTACTTTGAGCATTTTCTATGGATTACTTCACTCACTCCTCACAACTGTCACTTAGTCAAGGCCACACGGCCAGTACAGATCCAGGCCATGGGCTTCTAGAGCTCGCAGACTTTATCACACTCTACCAACTCAAATACAGGGCGCATCTTCAATTGCCCAATCTACTCGGTTGTGACGTTCTCTGGTGAGTCTCCTCAGCAGCCCCCAAATTCATCTTACCCTTCTATTCCCGCAGCAGTATCTCCATCAGGACTACAAGAAGTGCCTCTTTTAATTTTTTTCCAATTTTATTATAGCCATTCCCCAAAATTCCATATTTCTTCTATTCTTAGCATAGACCTGTCACTGAGCAATGGGTGGCCAGCCAACTACTGTATTCCCAGTATGACTATATTTCTAGGGCCGAGTTTGCCTACTGACTGACTTCAGGACAGACCAGCATTTACTACTAAATAACTTATGAAGATCTGCTGCATTCCAGAGCTCTTAGAATTTAGGAATTGAGAATGCGGGACTGTGGGCCTGTTTCCTCAATGGTAATAGCCCAAGCAAGCTGCCTTGTTTTATTTTCCGTAATTCCCCTACAATTTGAAGGTTTTCAAACTGAACACTTATCACAATGCCAGGGACTTCACAAAGACACAGGATAAAGACAGTGGGTCTTCCTAAGAATCAACTATACCCTGGTGAGTAATAGAATACTTTATATATATTAAGTGATATACTTATACCAAGAAATGGGAGTATCAGCAGAAGAACCAAACTCATGACATTTTAGGACAGGACAAGCAACTTCTAATGCTGCATCAGACTAATGCTGCAGGCACTGAAAGTTCCCTTTCCTCTGTCCTTGATAGGGGCTGGCAGGTGGCCTGAGAAGCATGGCACACGTGCTCTGGGCCAGCCTAAGCTTCCCTCCTCCTACCCGAGCACAGGATCCCTCACTGCTTTCCCAGCCTCACCTCTGAAGTGTGGGAAGGTGTTTCCAAGAGTTCACGTTGTTAAGTGTGGTGACGGCGTCTCAACTTCCCACACTGATAATTGAATGATTTATGCGACAGCTTTTATGTTATTAATGTGCAACTAGTCCCTGACTTCTTGTCCATATCCTCTTCTGCTATAGAGGATTTTGTTATCTGCTTAGATTCTCTTTCCCCCTGCTGTACCTTCTTCTATAAGAGATTTTTGGTTTTGCCAGATGGGTTTAAGGCTTTTTGTGTGGAAGAAAAACAAAGAATCGTCAATATGCTAAATTGGTCGATATGATGAAGAGCTAAGAGTAAAAAGCAAGAAAGGAAATGGGAGACGGAAGAGCTGGACGGGCTGTGCTACCGATTTGGAACTTGGCAGGCTCTGCTGCTGCCTTGGGCAACGCAGCTGGGAAGCCGGCTGGAGAGGCTGAGGAGTGGTTTTGCTGTGGATTCTGACTTCGCAGCTCTTCTTTGATTCCTTCCTAATTACTCTTTTTTTTTGTACCAGGGATCAAACTCAGGACCTTGCACTTTAGAGGCAGGCGCTGGAACTACTGAGCTAAATCCCCAGTCCCTTTTCTAATTACTCTTTTTATTTTCCTTAAATTCTTTTATTGGTACATTGTAGGTATACAACACAATTACATTTCTCATTGGGAATTGTACCTTTACATAATGCATCTTGG
>NW_004624739.1:23954180-23989804 GCF_000247695.1 Heterocephalus glaber | reverse complement strand
GGGGGGGGGACGGGACGGGACTGAGCGTTGGAGGCGGCCCGGGAAGGCCGCAGGAGCTTCAAGCTGCTGGTCTTGTCTCACCCGCCACAGCTCTTAGAGAGCGTCGGGTGGGGGTGGGGCTGCAAGACGCCTCTGCGACCTCACCGTGCCGTTTTAAAACAAATTTTTAAAAAAATTCTTTGAGTCAAGTTATCATTAAGTTGTTAAGTAGCCCAGGCTGGGCTGGACCTTCCAATCTTCCTGCTTCAGCCTCCTAGAGTGGTGTGATTACAGCTGTGCACCAGCACACCTAGCTTAACATAACTTCTTGATTCTACACCAAACAAAAAGTATGAAATGATTCAAACCTTGTAAGGGATTTGTATAAAAATGTCAGAAAAAGCTTTTCAAGAACATCCTTCTAGCTCACCCTATCAATTGTTTAGTTTCCTTACTACATTAAAAACTCTGAGCAAGGTTTGCATTGGAAACACCTGTTGCTTGGCAGGCACAAGGCTCATTTATATATTGCTTAATCTTCCCCACATTCCTAGAAGATGGCTACTATTTGTTTTTAGTTTTTGCAGCACACAATGATTACATTGATCGCGGAGAGCATGGGCATAACACTTATTATGATTGTCCCCACTTCCCAGACGAGGGGATGAAGTTCAGTTTTGCCCAAAGCCCTGCAGTACTAAAGGGGTGGTCAAGAGCCAGGCTGCCAGCCTCGGAGCCACTCTCTCAGCCCCAGCCCCTCACCCCAGCCTGAGCTGGCCGCAACCGGTCAGCCGCTGGCACAGAGGGGTCGCTCCACTGTGCTGGCTTCCTTGTCAGCCACCGGGTAGCGGAGCTGCCGCACGGTTCAGGCAGCCTGGGCTGCAGAAACAGTGCGTGTGGAGGAGGGGCGTCCTGGGGAACTTTTGGGGACAAAGCCAATTAACAGGAAAGACACTTACGGGGCCGAATAAAGAGGAGGACGCTGGTGAGGTGGTTCAGCAGCTCCATGATCCGATGTTTTTCCAGATAATTCCTGGCTTGAAGCTCCCTGCTCTCCACCGCCTCCATAGCTCAGCGCCCAGGCCGTTGCTAGGCGACCAAACAGCGTCCAGGCCGCTCGACTCCGCCCCCGTCTGGCGGCGTGGTCACGTGACCGCCGCCTGGGGCTGCTCCTCAACGCTGGCTGAGAGAAGGATCTGGGTGCCTTTGCCAAGTCTTCTCTAACACGTAGCTCACTACTTCTGATCCAGTGGTGAGGCTTAGTAGCACACAGTAAACTGCTAACAGAAGAACTTGTGTAATTCTGAGGGTGTCCGGTGGAAAGGCCTAAAGAGCGTAGTCAGTGTGAGTGGCGTCGGCTGCGGGACAGGAAGATCTCAGCCACTTGGCTGGACTGGATTGTGCGGCCCAAAGCGTGCTTGGATCCTTAGCTTCGGAGTCTGCTGCTTTACTGCACTGCCTGAAGACTGGTTTTTGTTTTTGTTTTTCACTTTCCTTTTATTCTTTTTCTTTTTTTCCCCCTTTTTTAATTTTCAATTTTTATTAGTACATGTTTGCAGTACATAATGACCACATTCCTCGTGGGGAATTGGTACATGCACATAACACATCTTAATTCTTTTCATTTCCCCTCCCTCCACCTCTTGGTTCCCCATGGAGTCCCTCGAACATCTTTGTAAACAGATGTGGGACTCACGCCGCAGGGTCAGTTGGCTCAGGTCCTTCGTTTGAACCTCTCTCACAGAGGCATGGCTGGCAATCTGAGCGACCTGGTGACAGGGAAATGGAACCTGGAGAGCCCTGGTTCTCAGACCTAAGCTGACCCCCGGTTCCTGCTGGAGTTGGAGAGTCTGAAAACCACTGGTAAGGGTGCTACTCTTCAGTGGTTTTGGATCCACGGTTTTGGGGACTTGCTGTATGTCCTGTGCACAATCAGGAAAGGGTGCGACCCTTCAGGTTGACCAAAGACATGTGATCACCTGGGAAGGTGAGCCTGGCTCTGCCTGGAGGTCAGCACAGCAAGGCCAGATGCTGGCAACAGGAATGAGAAAAGGGAGAGAGCCCTGTGGAGGGGACAGTGGTCTGGCGGGGAGGTCCCGAGTCACAGCTAGGAGGGGCCTGGTTTGGAGTCTTTTGTGCAAGTGTCCTTTGACTGGCCCAGGCTGGTGTGTGGGGAAAGCAAGGGAGAAAGGAGAAGCAGCCTTTCTTAAAGGGGGGAGGACAGGCTGGGTCTGGTCCGCTTCACTGATTTACCCTTAGGGAGTCAGCCCCTAATAAGCAGCTCTGCTCTCTGTGCTGCAGACCCTGCAAGAACCCTGACACAGAAGACCTCTAATTTTGTCTGTATACAGAGCCAGGCTGAGGAGAGCGTGAGGCCTCTGCTCACATCTTCCCCAGTGGCTGGTTGTTTCTGTCCCCACAAATCCACATGGCTTTTGCCACCAAAAGAACAACCTGGCCTGCTCAGCGCCCTCTCACATGTCTAGGACATGTAATGTGCCCTGAATCTCCACCTCCCCTGCAAATCCTGTTTAAGTGTCCAGATGCCACCTAGTGGAGTCAACTGTTTTTCTTCCGCTGCTTGGGTTGAAAGTCCAGGGCTGTGTCAGCTACCACAATTTATTACCACTCCCTGGATGGTTCTGAAGTACAGAGTGACCAACCATCCTGGCTGAGTGGGAAACTCTTAGTGATAAAACCATCAGTAAATTGGAACATTTGGTCACCCTATTTCTGGATCACTAGCATAAAGAGCTTGGGCTATGGCATCAGGTCATCATGTGATTCCGCCTGTCAACCATGGAGTTATAGCTCAGGGATAGTGGGTGGGTAGGTGGGGCAAAGTGGGAGACTTGAGCGGTGGAAGAGACAGTAGCTCATCTCCTCTCTGTTTTCCATTTGTGCCAGGGACAAGTCAGAGATGCTTCAGCTTGGTTGCTATGTAAAAGGAGCGAAGTGCTCAGTGGTAGAGCACTTGTCCCACATGCACGAGGCCCTGGTTTGATTCCCAGTGCCAGAAAAAAATATATAGAGGGGAAAAATATAAAAGGGCAGTTTTTCTGAGAAAATCCATAGTGAGGTAAAGTAGTGGAATAGTAGAGTGGCCTCTGGAACCAAACCTTATCACATCAAATCTCAGACTTATCACTGGCCATTAATAACTGGATGACCTTGGACAAAACACCTGCCTGCTCCACCTTGGTTTCCTCATGGATACAATGGGAAGAACATACCTGCCTCACTGGGAATGTCTTGAGGACTGAATGAACTAATAATATACACAAAGCTCTTCAAGCGGTGCCAAGTTTGTACTGTTTGCTGTTAAGGAAAATACTGTGACTAAATAGACTCTATTGCTTATGTCTATAGGTTGTGCCGGTTGATTTCCTATGAAAGTTATTTTGGCGGGGGCAGGGGATCCTGCATTTCAGATTTTGTGCTGCATCTTTTAAAAACAAATTCTTGGTTCTATGTGGCAATGTGGGAAGAAGGAAAGGTATTTATTGTATGTGTAACATCTTGGGTAAATTATAAAGGAGACATAAAGTTTGGAGCCTAAACATTTCATTTTCACCAAGTTGTTTTGTTGGTGAGCAGCATTTTTAGAGGTTTTTTTGTCTCATTTCATTTTTTATTTTTTTATTTTTTGGTACCAGGGATCGAACTCATGTCCTTGTGCTTGTGCAGCAGGCAGTGAAACCACTGAGCTAAATCCCCGGCCCAAGGGACCTTGCACTTTTGAGGCAGGTGCCGGAACCACTGAGCTCAATCCCCAGCCCTCAATTCATTTTTTAAATGTGACAGTACACAGCCTAATAGTGAGTGATGCCACATTCATCTTTGTGTGAGGTACGGCTCAGCAGCATGTTTTTAACTTTGCAACCAGGATTTTTCAGGCCACACAGCTCTGTGAAACAGAGTCTTGACAGTCCCACCTCAGTCTTTGTCCAGTGGTAACATTCAACATCTCAGGAAGCGCCAGAGCTATTCAGAAGGTATGTCTCATTCTCCCCAGGCCTGAAAAACCGAAATAATAATTTTTTTGCTGGTGGTGCTGGGGATTGAACCCTGGGCAAGCACCCTACAACTGATCTAGATTCCCAGGCCTGAAAACATTTAAAAACACTAATTTAACTCTATTTTACAACACACGAAAGTGTAGGGAATATGAAGGGAGTGGCCACAGTGCAAAGGAGAGCAGGACAAGCTTGAGACAAAGGTGGCTCCCCTTTCAGGTATATCATTACAATCTTGCCTGTTCAATTCTGACTTTGAGACACATAAAAAGTTGTGAAATAGTTCAGAGAGCTCCATCTACCCTTCCCGAGGCTCTCTCAATGCTGACATCTTACATAACTACAGCATTGGGAGGCTTGATGCGATGCTATTAGCTTAGCCCTAGGCCTTGCTTGGTTTTCACCTGTTTTTAATCCCCTTTCCCCCTTTTGATTGGTTTTTAGGCTACTTCTGTATTGCAGAACAACATATTATATTCTGTTTTGGTTTTTTTTTTGGCGGTACTAGGGATTAAACTCTGGACTTGAGCTTGCAAGGCAGGCGTGGCAACACTGAGCAAAATCTTGGCCCTGAGAACATCGTATTATAAACTGAATTGAAGCCCAGAACAAAATTTAGGAATTTGGGCTTCTAAATTATTTATATGAAGGATAACATCAGATGTGCCTATTTACACAATTTATGTGAGGGAGTTGAAGGCCCTTCCCAAGAGGGCTCCCCCACTTCCTAGCTGTGTGATTTCAACAGATGATTTGACCTGTCTAAACTTTGGCTTTCTTGGCTGTAAATGGCGATAATAATCTCACATATCTCATAGAGGCACTGCAAGGGTTAAATTAGAAAAGCTGTGAAACCCTATAAGAACAATGTTACTAGTTGAGTACCACTAGTACTACTACCAGTACTACTACAGCTACTGGCATCTCCGGCACCATCTTGACCACTGCCCGGGGAATCCCCTATCCTTTAGCCCTTTTCTGGGTGTAAGAGCAGGGCAGGAGTGGCTTAGAGCTGGAGTCTGCACAGGGCAGCTGCAAGTCTTCAGTCTCCTGGCAGATGGCAGGTGGTGAGGTGGAAGGGTGTGCTTTTTCATGGTCGGGACTGCGGCCAGGTGGCACACAATCTTGTCTTCCCTGGCTGAAATGGAGGTTGCTCTTCTGAAAATAATACTCTTGCACTGGTATTAGACTGCAAGAGAGTGGTGGGAGTTAGGGGCTTCTGTTGGCTGTCCCGCAACCTAACCAGCCCCAGGGTTACTTTTATTATGTGGAAGGCGATATTAGGTTCTGAAGAAATATCCAGAGCACAGCCTGCATGGTGGGCATTGCTTATACAACAAAGAGAATTACTCAGCATTTCTGAAACTCCAAGAGACAGCCAGTTTTTCCCAAGACTCTTTAAGCAGAAAAATGGGAAAAATGATTTGTTTGAAAGTTGGGCGTTTCCAAGGGATAGCAAAGTGCTCATTGTTGGCTGTAGAGGATGAATTATTTCATACAGTTTAATATGATTTAAGACAGTCATGCTGGTCCCACATTGCTGGGATCCTGGCTTGGCCAGAATCAGCAGTGTGCTGTGGCTGGCTCTTGGCTCACAAGGGGAAACTGAGTCTCTTTCCAGTTCTGTGTTGGATGAGGTCAGGCTGCCAGCTTGACATTGGCCAGAGCGGGCATATTTACGTCTGAAAAATTAGAAAATGCTTTTTCTTTTACTCCTAGAGCCCATTGGTCTACATTTATCACATACCATTGGGTCCTGGTTTTTTTTTTTGTTTGTTTTGTTTTGTGTTGTGGTGCTAGAGATTGAACAAAAAGCCTCATGCACACTATGCAAGTGCTCTATCACTAAGTTGCATCATCAGCCTTTTAAAAATTTTATTTTGAAACAAGATCTAGCTAAGTTACCCAGGCTGCCCATGAACTTACAGTCCTGCCTCACCTCTCAAGTATGTAGCTGCTCTGTCATTTTTTAAAAATTCAAAACACATTTATTGCACATCAGCTGTATGTCTGACACTATTTAGGAACTGAATAACACCGAACAAGACAGCCCAGGCCCTGCCCTCTGGAATTTTAAAGGGATCCCTAAAGACAAACTTAGAATTTAAGCAAACATGAGACATACATGTTTTTGGAATGAAAGAGCTGGAGAATGTCAGTGGTAACCTATGCACCCATGTGGCAGTTCACACCAAGATTCGCAATACAAAACCTCCATTAGGAAAGGTTCCCCTAGGAAGCAGATCACTTTTTTTTCTTTCTTTTTTGTTGTGCTGGCAGTGGAACCAAGGGCCTTGCACCAGCTAAACAAGCACCTCTGCCCCTGGCAACCACTTACTTTATTTAGATTTTTTGACACAGGGTCTCCCTACTAGTTCATGTTGGCTTTGAACTCACTATAGCCCAGGCTGGCCTCTAACTCCTGGTGATCCTCCCGCCTCAGCCTTCCAAGTGTTGGGATTATAGCTGCAAGCCACCACGCCCAGCAGAGGCACTCCATTTTTAACCATCTCCAGGGAAGTAGATTTTACAGCTTTTCACTGTACCAGTTGATTTCATTTGATCACAGTTTTTCTCTGGTCTTGTATCCAATCCAGTCTTTGTGTGTGTGTGTGGTACCGGGGATTGAACTCAGGACCTTGCGCTTAGGCGGCAGGCGCGGTGCCACTGAGTTAAATCTCTGGCCCTTTTTTGTTTGTGTTTTGAGACAGGGTCTCACCATGCAGTTAAGGCAGGCCTTGAGCTCACTATGTAGCCCATGCTGGCCTTGAATTTGCAGTGATCCTCCTGTCTCAGCCTTCCAAGTGCTGGGATTATAGGCTTGCACCACCATGCCCAGCTGTGTATCCAGTCTTTTTAAGCTTCAAAACCGAGCCAAACACTGTATGCTGATGAACAGGAAGCTGTGATCATCTAAGGGCTGCCATGTATTACTCCTTCTTCCCCCGCCTTTTTGCTGGGGATTGAACCAGAGCCTCACGCATCCTAGGCAACCACTTAAAGCCCCAACCCCAAATCTTGTATCTTTCATTATTATTTAGACACCCTGATATTTTGCTTCCCTAAACTAAACCCAAAGCAATAGGTGTAAATAATAACAAATCAAAGTCCCACAGAGGAATTTGTGCTGAAGAGAGACCACCTTCACTCCCACCATAGGTAACTTTCTCTGCTGGGCCTGGTGTCTTTGGGTCCTGAACCTCTGCCTCTCATTTGATTTCTCCAGAAAACAAGCAACTAGTGTGGTTTGGGGTCCTGGTCAGGGACGGGGAGCAGCTCGCTGGGAGAGGAAGGGTGAAGGGGGTTTTGAGGAGCCCGACAGTGTCACGTGAGACTTTCAAACCCTCTTCCCCTTTCCAATCTGTAGTTCTAGTCTCACCTCTGTGGTTCCTGCTGCCTGTGGGAGATGTGGGAGAAGACGGGCTTCTCATCAGGATTCTCCTTCAGTCACACTGTAACTTTCTTTTTTCTGCTAAGACAAAGATTACTCTGAGTCTGCTATGTGTCGTGTGTGTGTGTGTGTGTGTGTGTGTGTGTGTGTGTGTGTATTTTCAAACTTTTCCATTTAAGAGTGCACAGGAAAAGGAACATATCTTAAGTATACAACCTGATAAATATTTCATGATGATTAGATTCATTTACCAAGCTCTTAGGTCAAGAAGAGATGGACTATTTCCAGCTCTCCAGAGATCTCCCACGTGCCCTGCGAAGGTAGCAGCTCTTCTGTAAATCAGTGTGTCTGTATTCACGGCTTTAACTGGCAAGGTTACTTTGAATGCCAATTCATTAATTAAAATGTTAAGCAGTGCGGGGCTGAGCATGGACCTGGCAGGAGCAGCCTCAAAGCGCTGGCAGGTGAGTAGGCCCCAGGCATCTCTGTGGGTCCACCCTGCAGCAGAGTGAGGTGAGGCGTCCTCTCTCAGTGGGATGCTGCAGCAACTCTCAAGGTTTGCAGCTGATGGTGCTAGCTAGAGCCAGAGGGCGATTAAAAACTGAAAAACAAAGACACGCATCAGATTCTTTCGGTGGAAAAGCCCCAGAATCTCCATTCTTTTCCCTTGTCATCCTCTTCATTTCTGTCTTTGCCCTTTTGCAAGTCTGTGCTGGGATTGTTACCCTCCCTCTCTATCCTCAGGCTCCGTGTCTGGATTACTGCCCAGCCTGGAACAGATTTGCTGGAGGAGGGAGCAGGCTAGTGATAAGACTGGCAGGGAAAACAGCCAGGGAAATGAGGGAGGCCCAAAGTCAAACCTCCCATTTTAATAGCAGCCTCCACGCCACTTGTTCTGGTTGCAGAGGAAGCTGATGATTTTGTGACCATGCTGTTGGATTAAAAACTTGCCAACAGGGCCAGGGATTTAGCTCAGTGGTTCTGCTCCCTGCCTTGCAAGCACAAGGTCCCGAGTTTGATCCCCAGTACCAAAAAAACCCCAAGAAAACAAATAAAAACTTGCTAACATATTTGAAGGCTAAAGGGGAAAACCAGAAAGAGTTCTACCATTTTAAAAATTATGAGTGCTTGCTAGTGCCGAGGGCCTCTGATGAGACTGTGGTTTGAGTTGTTTGGGTCAATGCAACACCTTGAGCTGTTGGCAAGCTTCCCACCTTGGTGATCTTCCTGTGAGGATCCAGGCTGGTGAGGGACTGGTTTAGGCATTCAGGTCTTTGCATTGTCCTTGTTTGCTTTCCTAGTTGAATGGCTTATAAGATGTAAAGAGTGGAAAATAAACATTAAAATACCTTCCTGGGTACTTCACTCAGAAACAGAAATTCATAAAACCTATTGCTCTGGCATAGCCCCAACCAGATCAGAAAGCAAGAACTAACCCATGAGGCAAATAGTTACTGCCTAATGGAGGAAAACCAAAAGGAGAAAAAAATTTAAGTTTAGTAAAATAAATTACAGAAACCCAAATCAACCAGCTAGGAGACGCACAAAATTTAAAAATATTTCTATGGAAACATTCACAGTGGTTTAGGAAGAAAAATCTATGGGTAGAGGTTGGGTGTGGTGGCACATGCCTGTAATCCCAGCTGGGGGGGGGGGCGGCAGTGCTGAGGCAAGAGGGCTGCAGATTTGAGCCTAGGCTGGGCTACATAGCAATTTAATGAGACCCTGTCTGAAAAAAAAGGAAAAGGGCTGGGGATTGTAGCTCAGTGCGAAGGTCTTGAGTTCAATGCCCAGTACTGGGGGGAAAAAAGTCAATAGAGTTATGTCTGGAAGAAGCAGTGAGGACAATAGAGAGAGAACTGGATGGAAGGGAGAACAAACAGGGTGACAATCAGCCAGCTGCTGGTTGTTAGTACCTCGTCTAGCCTGTGTGAGTCTGTTTCCTCAGCTATGCAAAGGGGGTTTAATATCAGTCAGTCAGTCAATCTGGTCTTTATATGGATTCTCCAAGCCTCTGACCAATTTTGAAGGAGCCTTCTGTGAGTACTGGATTTGGACAAAGCAGAATGCACAGGCCCCTTTCAGAAGAGGGGCAGAAGTGACCCAGGCCAGTGCAGCTGTGGGTGGCCAGTCATAAACACATCTCAGAGAACAGGCGAATGAAGGGAGCTGTTGACGCTAGAAGCGCCACACTGAAGCGGCTGTGGAGAATCTCATTCTACATTTCTTCAAGGGCCTCCTGTGTGCCGGCTTCCAGTCTGCTCCTCTGGTTTTCTGCTCTGCATAAAGAGTGAAAATATTCACTTGGGGCTGAGGCAAAATGAAATTTGCCTTAGAAATCTGCTTTAGTTTGCCTAAGATTTCTCTGTCTCTGGCTAGTACTGGGGGTTACAAACTGAGGTACATCCTCAGCCCTTTAAAACTTTTTGATTTTTGAGACAGCTCCTTGATAACTATGTAGCTCAGGCTGAGCTCAAGCTTACCATCCTCCTGCCTCAGCTTCCTAGAGTGCTGAGATCACCACCACGCCCTGCCTGCCTGGGAGCTTTGGCTCCATGTGGCCCTGTCTGCTCCTTGGTATCCTCAAACACCACCTAAGACTGTTGTCAGGCTCTTTCCTTAATCACAGGTCTCAAACTGCTCTCCATTCTGCCAGGCAGTCTGGTTTCCTTAGTCACCACTTCATCCTTTCTTTACTCTCCTCAAACTTCCCTCAGCCTCTCGTCACTCAGAGGCCTCATCCCTCATCTTCCCAATGTTGAAACCACAAGTGCACTTCTTCCTCATGACCCTCATCCTTCTTCCTACACAGGCCCATCGGTGCCTCCCTTTCGCCTCTCCAAGAACTTTTCTCTTTTTATCATAATATTTATTTATTTATTTGGCACCAGGGATCGAACTCAGGACCTTGTGCTTGTGAGGCAGGCGGCGGCACCACTGAGCTAAATCCCCGGCCCAAACTTTTCTTTTTAATCACCCCTTTCTCTTGCCCCTCTAATCTCTTCCTCTCCTGTTAACCCTCTCATGATTGCACAAATCGTGATCCAGCCTCTCCTTCCTTGAAAAACAAAATGACAGAAAACACCCCAAAACCCCAAACACAAAACACGCGTGTGTCTTCTAACCTCTTTAGGATTGCCTACACTTCCTAAGCTCCCTTGCTCAGTTCTCATTCAGTCTTCAGAACTCTCTAGTCTGGCTTTGCCCTCCCCTCCCCTCAGTCCCCATCATACCTGCATGAAGGCCGCTGTAACTTTGCAAAAGATGTACCCAAGTCTTGAGGCCCAGGACCTGTGAGATTTGGAAAAGGGAACTGGCAGATATAACAAAGTTAAGCATCGCCACAGATCATCCAGGATTTAGGGTGGGCCTTAGGTTCCATGTTCATAGAAGAGAAAGCAGTGGGAGATTTGATACACAGGAGACACGCGACACACGACTCAGGGGAGAAGGCCATGTGAGATGGAGACAGAAATTGGAATGAGAGGTCCCTAAGCCAAGGATTGCCAGGGAATGTGGCAGTCACCAGGAACTAGAAGAGACAAGGAAGGAGTCTTCCCTAAAGCCTTTGGAAGTATAGAGATGTCTGGGCTTCAGAACTGTGAGAGAATAAGTTTTTGTTGTTTCAAGCCACCGAAGTTGCAGACATTGTATGATGACTCTAGAAAACCAATAGTCACCAGTGACTTCCATGTTACAAAACCCCAGATGTGCTGCTGCCTCTCTTGTGCTTTGCAGCAGTGTTGGATTCAGTTGACTTTGTCTTTCTTGAAGCATCTTCTAGTCCTGGCTTCCAGGGAACCATTTCTTTGTGTTTCATCTTCGGGCCCTTGCCAGCTCTCAGCTTCTGTCGAGTCTGAGTGTCTGCTTGTCTCCCATTAGAGTCTCTCAAGGGTTCCTGTCCATACCTGTGGCTGTGAATAACATCTGCATCCTCACCTCAGTGCTGTGCATGGCCCTCTTGATGCGACAACTTAGATCCTTCACACATTTACATGAACAAAAGCAAACTTTTTTTTTTACTTTAATTTGCATTTATTTTATGTTACATGCATTCCTAGCCTGCTTTTGTTTCTTTGGTTCCTTCTGGGGCATCCCTTTCCTTCTTCTTTTTTTTTTTTTGGTACCAGGCATCAAACTCGGGACCTTGCACTTGCAAGGCAGGCGGCAGCACCACTGAGCTATATCCCCAGCCCTGGGACATCCCTTTCTTATGTGCATCCTCCTTTTCTGGTTTAGGAACAACGTGCTCTTGTTTAGAGGGGTCATCTTGGTGTGGTAGGGGGCTCAGGCTTGCGTTCATCCCAGCATGTGCTCTGTAAGCTCTGTGCACGCGTGGGTGCTTTGTTCTCCTGCATATGCTCAAGGACCACAGAACCTACACCAAAACCTCTAAGTAAGCAGAACTCTACCTTTTCAAACAGATGCAGCAAAACCTTGGCACTCTTTTGGGGCCACTGACCCTGGGTCCAGTCCCACAGTGTGGCCCAGGGCAACCTGCCCACATCACCACGGTTACCACTGCAGTGATGGGATGGCACACCTTGCTTCTGAACAGTGACATCTTGCAGACACTTGGTGGCTTCCAGAGCAGGCGTACCCTTGATGACCTGGGCAGTTCCACTGTGCTCTTAAAGGGAATATGAAGATTTGAATCTCTCGATTTTCATGATTTTGTGGGTTTTCTGAGTTCAGGTGAAATCATCTTCAGAGATCACCTCAGGCTGCTTGTGTGAAGGGCACAAGATAGAATTTCTGCTCTTCATTAAAGTTATCCAATCTCCCCTTCCTACTCTGGTTTTTCACATGTGAAGGAATGGCATGTCCACCCCACACCAGTGACTTCCTAGAAACTTGGGAGTTCTTCTTCCTCTGAGCAGGTCTTGCTGATTTAATGTTGAAAATATACCTTGACCCCATTTACTTCTCTTTGTAGCCACCATCACCATCCGGTGACCACGTGGATATTCTCACTGGTCTCTTACACAGGAGACTCCTCACGGGTCTCGGGCTGGTTTTCCACACAGCCACCCAGCACTTTCAATAGAGCAGATCAGCCTCCACACCATGACAGCACTCCACAGGCTCCCTGTGAAATGAGCACCGAGTTCAAACTCAGCGAGGCCTTTTGTGACCTTGTCTCCACATGCAGCCCCTTTTGGCCCTGCTGTGCACAGTTGGTCCTCTGAGAACTTACCAAGCTTTTCCATCCTTGGGCGATCTCTGCTGGCAGCCTCTTCTTCCGAGGGAACTCCTGACAGGTTCCTCCTGTACCCCCCTCCCCTGGCCACATTATACCAGTTTCTCCTGTTACTTCCTCCTCCATAGAACTCACCCTTCCCCCCACAGCATTTGCCAGTCAGTAACTCCACAGTAGGATTGTGTGTTTATTCGCTCTCTCCTCAACTGGGCTGCTCCCTGACAGGGATTGTGTCTGTTTCTCCTCATCAACCACAGAGAGCCTAGCTCAGGGGCAGGCACAGCAGGGAGGCCCCACAAATATGTGTTCAACAGATTCTCCATCTCCTCTTCTACTTCCGGTCATCTCTACAAAGGCTCTTTCGGTGACCCACAAGGAAATAAAGGCAATACCTAACTTCAATTGTATGAAAACCCAAAGACAATGTTTTACAAACATATAAATTATTTTATTTACAAAGCCATGTTACAAAAAAAAAAAAAGCAAAAAAAAAAAAAATACAATCGCTCACTGGAGAATATTTCCAGGCCTGGTGGTGAACCACTCAGTATCAATAGATACATGTTTGTTCTTTCCTTTTAAAACTGTAAGCCATAGAATTTACTATTTACACCTACTTCAGACATTTATTCTGCTTACAATATCACAGGCATGGAATGGATTCTATCTGATAGTGCTAAGACATAAAGGTACGAGACCAAGGGAGAAAATACTTAGTGTTACAAAATATGGATCGTAGAAAAGAAACCCACTCACAAGTGTGGCATTTGTTTAGAATGATTGGACATGCTTTCTTCAAAATTCTTCTGGAAAAGAGTCTAAAACCGGTAGTAGGAAAGGACAAATGAGCAGGTGCAAATTCTTTTCTGTGCAACAATAGTTACTCAGTAAACCCCATGACGGACCAGCTACATAAAACCCACAGAGTTTTGTTAAAGTGCCATGGGCCGACAGCATAACAAAATAGAAGGTGTAAATAGAAAATTTCTTTTTTTCCTTTTTTAAAACAAGAGTTCACTGAGAATCAGCAATAATAGAATATGCTGTATAAACTATTCTCTACAAAGGTTGATCAGCGCTATTTACAATTAGTACATTGATACAAAAGAAGGCATACAAGTAATCCAAGTCGCTTTTTTTTTTTTTTAAATTTTATGGCTGACAGGTCTATGCATTGCGTTATGCTTAACAACCAGAGCTTTCGAGGCTCTATGGCTGGCGACAAGTCAGGAGATCTTCAGGCAAATAGGGGTGTGTGCAGTCGAGGGGCTGGGAGAGAAGGCCCAGTCGGGTGCGGAACAGAAGGACCCAAAGGAGATCACTCTAATAATGCATTATAGGCTGGTCCAGTTGAACTTCATGAAAACAAACCCAAAGGAAACCTTTTATTTGCATTCCATTTTTTCAAGCTGCAAGTTTTTTCTTTAATACATCATTATAAAGTAAACCTGTGGTTGATTGTGAAGGAAGAAATACCGTGGGTTTTCCCTTTTTTCTCAGTTTCCCAGAAATGTCCTCACCTTGGTCAGAGCCAGTCTTTTGAGAAAGTAAGCAGCATTTGGTGGGGAGCCTCTTTTATTCCAGCTTCCGATTTGAGGCGTAGAAAGCGACAATGTTTAAACCTGTCGAGTTGTTCTTCAGTCCCTGTCGAGACGTGATTTCTCAGAAGCAGCCACTCAATCTCTCAACCTTTGTTTTCCCTCTCTGAGTATGAGTTATAAATCAGAGGGTTATTTTGTTGCTGAGATTTTTTTTTTACTCCTGCAAGTTTTACAACTCAAAATAAATTATAAAAAACAATAGACTTCTAAAACCGAACAAGACAAAAATTGTGCAAAAATAACAAAGATATGTACACATTTTTCAGTCTGAAGAAATGTACAATAAAAACATAATTCAAAGAACATTTAAAAAATATAAACATTGCTTAAACTTTCCTAAGTTTCATATTGTTTCTGAAACTATTCTGGTCAGTTAGCTCTGTAATATAGTAAAACATAAATTATTACAAAATTAACACTATAAAAATTTTCTTTAAGAATATCTTCTGAACTTTTTTCAAAGGGTCTAACCTTGTTTATAATTTCTTAAATATTTGTAAGTCTTAAAATCTGCCTTAACCTTTTAAAAAACAAAAATCAAAAGTAACAATCGTCCCTTTAATTTGCAGTCTCTTTTTTCCCCAAGACGTAAATAAACCAGCATATAAGTGCACTTTTAACACTGTAGAAATGAAAATGAAATCATCCAAACTAATGACCTGGTACTTAATATCAACTCCTGATTTTTAAAAAAATCTTCATTTTATATTAAAAAGTTTAGTAATCCTACAAGAAACACTGTCAGTGCAATTCCATTGATTCAAATCGCTCCGTTTGCCTCCCGTCTTTGTGGATTCCAAGCGCGTGAAACTTAACAGTAGTCTGATCTTTGGGGTGGGGCGGACGGAAAGTAAAGGAAAAGTCAGGGTGGGGAGGAGGGTGGCACATTCATTTCTGGGTGCAGGGTGATGCAGACCCCCGTGGTGCCTCTGCTACCTGCTCTATCACCTGTTGCACGCTGTGACCTCTGCTCCTGACTGGGATTCCCTACCACAGCTTCTGCTGCTGCTGTTTCTCGCCAAGCTCTAGTGTGAAGCCCTTTACAGCGCTTTGTGGGGAGGCTGTCGTTCAGCTCTTCCACATGGCTCCTCTTCACCGGGCGGCCTGGGCAACTCTGAGTCGGGCATCTGAACACGGAGCACCAGCTCACCTCTGCCAGGCAGGCAATGGTCCTATTTACTCTCACCAGGGGTTCACCTCCAGTACTCCCAGGAGGCTGGGCCCAAGGGTAGCTCTGATCACCGAATGCCTTTCCCTTGGGAGTCCTCCCTCGGGCCCAGCCCGCTTTGGGAATCTGCACACTCACCGTGCCTTGGAATGGACTGGATTCCTAACAAGTGCAGGCCACCAGTCACCTGGTTCCTACCATCTTTTAAGGGATCTTATCCCCCATGCTCTGCTTCCTGCCACCCTCCCGGGCCCCTCTGCCTCTGCTTCTGACCTGGTGGATCTTTGCTGAGTGGCACAGCCGGTTGGTAGTGGTGTTGGGCAGATCCCATCATTAAATGGCCCTATTTCGATTTGGCCCCTAGCATTTGGCTCCAGCTGAGGGGGACTGTGGAAGCCTGTTGAGGGTACCCGGCTGTCCTCCACTCTCTCCTCCCCAGGAGGCTGTCCCAAGGGGTATGGGGACAGCTAGCAACCTGATAGCTGGTGGGGAGCCACTGAGCAGCAGGCGGGGAATGGAAGTGAACGGGCAGGAGAAGAGGAGGAAGGAAAAGAGCTCTGGACGCGCTGAAGTCCAAGAGCTTCAGACAGCGCCAACCTGGAACTGACATTCTGTGACCTCTGCCCTCGGGCCCGAGCAAGAGGACGGTGCAGTAGTAGCATCAGGAGCTGGGGCAGGGGACCCCACCTTGGGAAGAATGTATAAACATGGCAAATGAAAAATCAAAGAAAACACTGGTATTGTTTTCTGTAAATCTCAAGTTCATATTCTTTTGCCTTTTTTTTTTTTCTTCAAAACTAAAAATTGGTCAATTAAGAAAAAATAAAAGGAAGAAGAAGAAAGTCCAGAGCACAGGCAGGGTTCAGGAAACAGACTCCCCCATGCCCACTCCCCTCCCTCCTCCTGATGCCGCGCCACCTGGCACAGGTCACGACCAGGGACTGGTTTGGAAGTGGCTTCATAGTCTTGTTATGGAAGAGTCCTTATCCTGCCCATTCTGTTTGTGTTCTTCTAGGAAAGAAAAGAAAACCTTTTTCAAAACCATACATTTGGGATGATCCATGAGAACTAAGAGACAGAGCCTCAGTTTCCTCATCTGTTGCAGAAAGGGTAACATCCAAATTCCTGCACATGGCAAAGGCCTGGTGTGACAGGCACTAGGGGCTGGATACATTACAAAGTATCCCTGCAAGCAGGCATGATGGTCCCACAGTGGGGGAAGTGCAGATGCCATACTTTCATGAGGCAGGTCTGGAATAACGGAAGTCTTCACTTTTTTTCTCTATTGGTTCACTTTTTCCTACATAACCTATCCTATAACATAACATATCCAACATAACCTATATGTTGGGTTAAACATAGACGCTTTGGAGATACAGATTTTGGGTTCAAGTCATACTAGGGAGGCATGGCTCCCCCAGGAGCCTTCCTGGTTCCCCAGATCTCAGGCCCTGCTGGACAAAGCCCTTTGTCTCACTCAGGTTTACACAGCCGCTGCTTGCACACCTCCAGTGACAGAAATGCTGTCTCTCTAGAATAGTCCCATGGAGGAACTCAGCCCGAGTGCTCGCTGGGCTTTGCTGCCTGGTATTCGTCACCCCATTCAGGTTTGACAGTGCCCTTACGAAGTAGGCATCCATTGGCCATTTAACAGATGCAAAAACTGAGTCCCAGAGAGGCACTCTGCTCAAGATCAGACAGCTGGTAAGAATGATGATGGTAAGAATAATAATTGCCAGCACTGGCGGGTTTGCTGTATGCCAGACATTTTCAAGAAATTTTGTGTAAATAAATTAATGTGTCCCTCACAAAAGCCCATGAGGTTAGGGGCCATTATGATCTCTACTTTCTTAGACAAGCAAATGGAAACACAGAGAATTTAAGTGAATTGCTCAGGGACACACAGTAGTAACTAGAAGGCCTGGGCATGGAAGCCAGGTAGCTATTCTCTAAGAGGAGGGGAGATTTCACCCCATGCCCATTCTTTCCACCACGACTCTGGACTTTGCTCCCAGTAACTTACCTGTCGGCTGTGTCCTGGGCTGGGGATGCTTGCAGGACTGGATTGTGACAAAGCTAGGCTGCTATTTTTCCCAACCTGAAAGACAGCAGTGAAGCCCGCTCAGACCCCCAAGGCAGCGCAGGGGAGGCTGGACAGACACCACGTGTCGCCAGGGGAGGAGAGGGCCGATCAGCGTGCCTCGTCCCTCGCACTGGTCCAACTGAGAGTGACCGTGGCTCAGAGGGTGCCTGGAGGAGGGAGGTCCCCGGTGGTCAGACTTCGTCTCAGGGCCAAGGCCTTGGCAGGAGCCCCCTCCCTGCCCCAGTGCTGAGCTCTGCAGAGGCCTGGCCTGCCCACCTGTAGCCAGGCAGCCACCGGGCCCATCTTGTTTTAGCTCGGATTCCCTTGGAGCTGCTGCTGACACCTAGGCCTGTCCCTGGTTAGGTTCCCCGACAGGAGACAGCACAGGAAGCCAGGCGAGGAGGCTGCTGTCCTGAGCGGGGTCCCTGTAGGTCCCTGCACAGTGGGACTGGGGCCGGTCGCGAGGGTGTGGTCCTTCCCAGGGTCCTCAGGGAGCAGCCCCCTGTCCCTTGCTCATCTGCAAAGCCAGCTCTGACCTTTGGCCTACCCACACGTCCTCCTCCACCTTGACAGCTCTGCAGAAAGAGGCAGAAAGGCAGCTTTCACCACGGTGGCAAACTCTGGCCTTCCACCTATCAGGCAGATGGGCCCTCAACCGTTGTTTCTTCTCCAGGACCCTAAGAGAATCGGCACAGACCCCTGGGCCCTTCCTTCCCAAGTACATGGAACTCGCTGGCGGTGCCCTGGACAGAGGCTTTTCTCCCAGGGCCTGCAGGAGGGAGCCGGTACAGACCAGGCCCCAGGCAGCAGTTAAGGGCACTGGCTTTGTTCTTCTTAAATTCCCTTCTGATGAGCACCCTCTGGTGGAGGCTTCCCTGCTCTTTTTGCCCCTGGTCTTCAGAGATCTGTTGAGTTCTCTGAGCATTTCCTGTACTCCTGCAGTGCTCACGATGAAGGCCAAGTGCCCAGACTCCAGAGCCAGAAGGCCAGGTTACATCCCAGCGCTACTATTCCCTTGCTGTATGATTTGGGGCACCATGCCTAACGTCCTGTGACTTGGCTGACGCAGTCGTAAAATGGGAGCACTAACAGGTAATACCTGAGTTAGCATCTGAAGAGCTGGGACACAGGCCCTCACAGGTGCCCACTCTTGGAACTTTATCCAAAACGAGTGGGACACTGTGGCCCCCTGGACCCCTAGGCCCCACCTGGTCTGCTCCCTCCACAGCTGCATTTTCACAAGAGCCCTGCGCACATCAGTGTTCACATTCGGGTCTGAGCAGCCCTGGGTGTGCTCTCCAGCCTGAGACTGGAGGTGATACACACCTGCAGTGTGGTCTCTGGGGAGGCCCCGCAGGTGCCACCCCCAGCCCTGGACCCGGGAGTCTAGGTCGGCCCAGGTCTGGCCTCCTCTTGCCTTGGCCACAGCTGCAGCTGTCTGGCTTGGGTTCCACACTTGCTGCTGGCCCTGTGTGTGCTGTGATTTGGGGTCCCCTCAGGAGGTCTTCCTCACAGGGTTTTAACAAGTCTCATACACAGTGACACACAACATTAAAACACCTTTTAACAGGGGCCAGGGATTTAGCTCAGTGGTTTCGCTGCCTGCTGCGCAAGCGCAAGGACCCGAGTTCTATCCCTGGTACCAAAAAAAACAAAACAAAACGAAAAACACTTTTTAACAGCGGCCTGTGTGGTGGTAAACTACAGGCTTGGGAGCAAACCTTGGCTGAATTTCTGAGTGGGGCCCTTAGACCGGAAGGAGCTCTAGGCTGTGCCTTTTCCTCTCACTGCTAGGCTGGGGTGAGGTGGCCTTTCCTAAGCAGGCCCCCCAGGCTGAGGAGACAGACTGGATTTGAAGATGGGATCACAGTCCAAGCTAGCAGTTTCTTTCGGGGCCAGCCGCTCGTTCCTGGGTTCTGACAACACATACTCCTGCGGCACCACGGCAAAGGGTGCTGCTCTGTCCCTAGGTGGTGGCTGCAGTTTTACTCTAGGAGGACAGTTATATTAGGAGGAGGTGAGGATTGAGGCAGCCTGGAGAAGCAAGAAGACCGGTCACCCAGGAACCCGGGGCACACACAGGCTGCCACTCATTCCCCAGGTCATTTAACCTGCCTGGGGCTCAGGCTCTTCCTGCAGGACTTGCAACAGATCAGAGCAAACTTCTTAGTGACTGAACTCTTTAATGAAATTGTCCTCAGAACCTCAAGATATAAAACAGAAGAGGAGCGGGGAAGTCAGAATCTCTGTGTGCCTCAGTTTACCCATCTGTGAAATGGCGACAACTGTACCAGGTACACTGGGTGGGAGTGAGGACTAAATGAGGTCATCTCTGCAAAGTGCTCAGCACTGTGCCTCATGCACAGCACTGGTAAATGAGCCGTTCTCAGAGCAGAGGGCGCAGAGGGCCCACGCGGGACGCGAGAAAGGGAGCCACACTTGTGTCACCTGCGAGCCACCTGGCCAAGCAGGGGCACTGCCCAGCTCCCCCTGCCCCCCACAGCTGATGAAGGCAGTGCCAGGAGGTCCCTTACCTGCCGAGAGGAGGTGCTGTTCACAGGCTCGGGCACTGGTGCAAGAAGGCTGGGCGGGTTCTTTTTGTGAACGCTATTCATACCAGGCATTTTAGTGATTTTACAGGCTTTGTTACTAGCACTCGAGTTCTTACGCTTTTTTCCTTCTGATTTGTCAAAAGAGAGGGGCAGAGAAGACACGGCATTGTGTGAGGCCAGAGAGAGGTCCCCCGCGTGGAGCGCGAGGGAGGGCACAGAGAGGGGACAGGAGTCACTGCTGCCGCCCACCGTGCCCACCTGTCTTGCTATGTCTGCGGGGCCGCCGGGCGTCGAGGTCCGTCCTGAGGGGTCCAGCTTGGCACTGAGTGGGCTCACCCCATTGTTGGAGCTGTGCACAGACAGACTGGCATAGGCAGGGGCCGCCGGGTAGGAGTTCAGGGCAGAACTGGCATTCAAAACACAGTTCTTTCTGTGGGGCCCTGGCGGTGGAGATGTGAGGGAGGCCTGCAAGGACAGGGAGGAGGAGGAGGAGGAGGAGGAGGAGGAGGAGGAAGTCGAAGGCTGCGGCTTCCTCTTTTTGTTACTTGGAGACTCATCGCTACGGGCAGACAGGTCTTTGACTTTTGAGGATTTGCTGGTTTTGGTTTTGGATGGCTTGTGGCATGGGGAAGGGATGACGGCTGGTATCGGGGAGACGGCGGATGGGGCCTTGAAGGTTGAGTCCATGATGCTGAGGGTTGCGGCCACATGGGGGAAAGCTGTGGTGTGGGACATGAGGACACGTGGGTCCGATGATGCCACAAAAGCTGCGTCTGAGAGCATGGCGGATGTCATTATGTAAGAAGAGGTGAGTCTCGAGCTGATGGGAGCTGAAGGAAGATATACAGCGCTGGGGTTGCTGAAAGGCTGCAAAACAGATGCTGGCACGGGGGTGGAGATGTGGGCTGCTGGCGAGGGCATGGGGCTATCTGCCGCAGGAGGGATCTTCCTAAACACGAGAGAAGAGCCAGAGAGAAACAGTGAGACATCAGGTTGGCACTGCTCGGGAGGCTCGATGACATCTAAGCATCGGGGCGACAGAGGACACCCGGCAGGACCAGACTATGGAGGATGGAGTCTGGGAGGATGGAGGGTCTGAGGATGGCCCTTCCTCATGCTGCCCTGCTGCAACAGAGCAGCTACTTGCGGGTTTTCAGATCTGGTCTCCATGCTTGGCTACTGGAGTTCGGCTTGGGGTTGCTGAACGAAAGGCATTGTTATTTAGACTACATGTATCCCATCAGCCTACCCACTCTGTCTCTTGTTTGTTTGGCAGTGATGAAGGTGGTTTTTATGAGCAATGGTCATTTCACATTTCAGGTGGAAACAGGACAGAGATTTGCCACCTGGGCCAGGGCTTCCCCCTCTGCCCACTGCAACCCCGATCCCGTTCCCTGTCCCCCATCCTGTGCTTGGCTGGAGCATCCCGGGAAGGGCCCTCTCCCCAAGGCCAGCATCCTCCTGCATTTGCTGTCTGCCTCCTCTGGTTATTCCAGGGAGAGGCACTTTTGTGCTATCTCATGGCCACTGGGTCCTGGGGGTCGTGGAGGACTGAGGCTTGCGAAGTGACAAAGAGTGGCCTGTACCCGGGACTGATGTGTCTCCCTTTTAAAACCCCAGCCTGCCTCCACTATTGCTCAAGGAGTCATCATGGGGCTGCCTCTCAATAGGTCTTCCTGCCTCCGTTAGGAACAGGTCAGAGTGTGGGGACCCTCGTGCATCAGAGAAGGGGACAGGAATTTCTAGTTTGTTCTGAACACAAGGCAGGAATCAAGGAGGGGAAGCAATATGGCCAGGGGAGGGGAGCCACTGTTTTCCTCTTTGGTCTTTCTGGAGCTAGGGGGTGAGGGTGATGCCTTCGAGCTGAGTCCCTGGGCCCAGGCTGGCATCAGGCAGGGGGTTCATTCTTGGGCCTCTCTACAAACTGTCTTTCGACTTAAATGGCTCCCACTCATAATCTATGGCCTAGGTTGATTCTGCTGTTGCTCTGGGGACCAGGGGAGGCACAGCAGCCACGGATGGTGTCACCCCCTGTTCCTGATATTGCAGGAGAGACCACTGAGCTCAGGGGCTGAGTGTGCTCAAGCCGGTTCTTCCCCATCTCTCACACTGATCCCCAACAGGTCCCTGGGAGCTGGTTTTCACAGGCTCACCAGTGGCTAGGAACTAGCTTTCTTTCTCTGAAAGCAGCACTTGATGGCAGTAGGCCTGGGGCTCAGGACACGTTACTGGACAGGCCCTCACCCTGCCCCTTTTCTCTGGAGTCTGCCCTCTAGCTGTGGAACCAGGACCAGGTGCCAGGGCACTCGGGACAGAGGCTCCGTGGAGAAGTAAGTGGCTCTCCTAGCATTCCTCTCTCTGAGCAATCCCTTCTCTGCCTGAAAGCAGCGGAGCCTGTGGCTTCCATCTTCAGGGTGGAATCCAGAGGAATCCTTGAACACAGAAGCACAGTGTCCTAGAAAATGTCAAGAGAAAGATGTTGCCAAACCCACAGTGGCCATGATGGTGTTTGAGAACTGCCTTCCTCTCGAGTCTAAGGAACATAAAAGCTCCTGTCAGCACTAAACGAGGTGCTCCCAAGTCCTTGTTATAATGAATGAATGAGGGGATGGACGAATGAATGGATGGGTAGGTGGGTGGATGGGTGAGCGGGTGAATTCTCAGCAGCAACATAACCATATTGTCAGGGACTATACATGCTGGGCAAGGACTCCCATAGAACCAGCCCGCAGAGACCTGCACATGTCCTCAGAGCTGTCTGGCACTGCACAGCCCCTTCCTAAGCAGGCTGGGGGACACTTTTGGGAGCAGGAGGCGCCAGGAAACTTTCTTGCTGTCCTTGTTACCTTGCTGCCCATACTACAGCCACCCACTCAAGCTTTCCTCAGCTGAACCTTCTTTCCCAGCTAAAGGAGAGGCAGAAAGACATGGTGGAGAGGTTTGGCAGCTACTTATAGTGAAAGGAGATCTACAGATAGCAGATGGGTCATACAGGGAGGACCCTACTCAATGACCCTGAATGGGATCTACTCTGAAAGTCCCAATTTATATTTTCCCCATTCAACCGTGTAAGTTCATACTTCAAAGTGTGCCAACCAGCGGAGCTGAAGGCCTAACTCTCACCTGACCCTCACTCCGGACTGGAATGGGTGTGGCTTTTGGAATACTTTCTGTCCTTGCCTTTCCTCTCCCCGCTAATCCTCAGTGGGCATCACGGGCAGGAGGGAGGTGGGGCAGGGGAGAAGAGGGCCAAGGGACAGTCCCTGGGGCCCCAGTCCCCTGTGCTGAACGGTTTCTGTGCTCTCTATCTAGGTGCCACACGGCAGCAGGCTGCAGCTCTGTGGGCTGTGTGTGCTGCCTAGGGAAGTCCCGTGCAAAAGCCCATGGACTCGGGTAAGTTCCTCACAGTGCCCATCCTCCCCTGCCAGCTGGCGTGGAGATCCAGATGCTGACCTGGCTGAAAGAGAATACTGTGCTGGCGTCTCCTGGTGCAGAGTTAAATGCTTGTTAAAGAAAAAAGAGTCTTGGCCGTTCTTTTTCTTCCTAATGTCTTCCACGCCCCCATCGGCTGCCATCCCTCCAGGTTCGGGCCCGTCGGGGCCTGGGGTTTGGGCAGCGAGGCTGAGAGGGCAGCGGGGTGCTACGCTCTCCAGAGTTGACACCCAGGCAGCCCCAATGTTGCTCAGTGACAGCAGATTGGTTAGGCAAGTCCTGAACAGGGGGGAGGGACCTGACGCCCGGTGGCTCGGGCTTCTGTGCCTGAGGAGGAAAGGAATATGGAGCTTGAGCTGAAAGGACAGCAGGGAGCGAAATACAGATCAACACATTCCTTCCACGGTCTGGGATTTACACTTTCACAACACTGGAGGGCAGAGGGCTGGCTGCCACCTGGGGGACAAGCACAGTGTGACGCGCACCAAGGAACCGAGAACAGGGTGGCCCGCAGGCAGTGACCCTTGGCTGTGGTTTTGTTCAGACACAGGTAGACATCGCAGGCACCATTTGGACCAGGGACGGTCACTCATGTGGGAAGAAACCATAAGCTTCTCTTGTGGCCCTTTCCTGCTATATGTGAAATGTCGACCTGGAGTCCTAAGTGCCCTGTGAGGGCTGGGGCAGATGAAATGGGGCTCATATCTAGACGGTCACCGTGCAAAGCGGCTGAGGAGCCAGAGCTGCCTGGCAGGGAGGAGGGGACCTTGGGGAGGGGCAAGTTGTGGCTTCTGTCCCCTTCTGCTTCTTAAAGGCTTTTCTTCCTCTCCTGGGCTTCCTGGGCCAGGCAGGGGAGAGCTGGGACATCTGGAGACCCCCTTTGTAGGAGCGACACCCAGAGGTCGGGCTTCCATTACCAACTGGCCAAAGTGTAGCCCCTTGCGGTTAGAAGTGGCCTGGGCCTGTTATTCCTTCCCAATACGTTCTACCTAATGAAAGGCTTCTTTCTTTTTTGTAAATCCCTTATGAAAGTGTAATTATACTGGGAAGTACTGGAGAATAAAGGGTCCTTAGAGGAATGGAATGCAAGCTGCAGTTTAGGGGGGAAAGAGGGACAGGAGAGGCGAGGAGGGTGCCCTAAGGAGATGGGAAGGGCCAAAGACAAACTTAACCCACTTGACAACATTGTGCGAAGTCTGCCCTGTTGGCAATTGCACATATATTTTCCACAGGGCAGCAAACAACTAGCAGTTGGTCGATCACCATTATGAAATGTTTGGCATTCCTATTGTAGCATCAACAAACAGCAGCATATTCTGAACATGCTTAGATGCTCTGAGTAGTAGTAAAAAGGCCCCAAATGCTATTAAAGACATGAGACCTCTTCTAATGTCCTTTTCCCCGAGTTTAGAAGATTACCAATACAAATCGATCTCTGAGAAGGCAAAACAAACAGCACATCTTACATGTTTATAAAACTCTTCAGGCAAACCCTTAAGAAGGGTAGACAGTGACCAGTCATGAATGCTGATTTGGGGTCATTTTGCTCTGTGAAAAGCCAGCTGTTGACGTTCACATAGAAAGTTAGGGTTCAGGTAATTTGGGGGCAGCTCTGATCTTATATTATCTAGAAAGTGCTCACTTACTTCCACATCTGTGAATTCAAGTGTTTTTCTACCATGGAGTTTATTGCGAACCGAAAACGATCCCATCTTCTATCAAACACATAGTACCCTCGTCCCATGAGGCGGCTCCCAAATGAGCAAAACTGTGAGGGAAAAAAACACTTTAATTTTGATTACAGGTTAATAAGCTAATATAAACCATACAGAGAAAAATAACATTTGCATAAAAACACACAGGGGTACCGTTTGACTCAAAATAAAGAAGCAAAAAGTACCAAAGCTAAAAATATTTCTGTGATGCTATGGTTTGAGCTCTGGAGTCTGTGGACCCTCACACCATGACTTGACAACAGCTATGTTCAGTTTTCTGGGGCTTGGAGGGCTGCATCCTCCACTCCCGGGACTGAGCCAGCATTTTAGAATAGATTCTTTTTTTTTTTGGTACCAGGGATCGAACTTGGGTCCTTGCGCTTGCAAAGCAGGTGGTAGAACCACGGAGCTAAATCCCTAGCCTTAGCATTTTAGAATAAAAGGCAAAGGCACAACAATAACCAGCAGCCAGGGTGATTTCCAGCTCCATCTAGTCGTCATTATCCAGCCTCCTGAGGGCCTCGGGGTTCCCTGCCTCCCATCCCAGTCCCAGGTACTGCTGGTTCTGTTCCCATTCAGCCTTCCTAGCTGATGTCACAGAGCCACTTCCCTTCCCAGGCCTGGCCTCAGCCCCAGGACACATCTCACACCTATTGCTCGCAGGTTTGACCTCAGGATCACTGAGTGGCTGTGTGAGGTCACATGACTAAGGCCCACGTACTCGATGACTACCAATGCCTAAAGAATAGGGACCTCATTCTCTTCCTCTTCACCGTGAGGATCATAGAGATTTGGGGTGAAGCATGGATTAGTGAGACAAAAAAAACTATTTAAAGCAAACCAGTACATTTAAAACACATGGCTGATGGCAAGCTCAAGACCTTGAGTTCGATTCCCAGTACCAAAAAAGAAGACAAAGAGACCAAACCCCTCCCCCCAAAAAACTCCTACATGGCTGAAGTATGGGCATTCAGAGGCTTAATAAACACCATCTGATTATGATGTTAGGACAACTGGAAGGCCAGTAGACAGAAATGCAAGCCTCTGCGAAGATGACATTTGGCTGGTCTGGAGCACAGGCGAGCCTGCAAATGACTCTATAACTCAAACAGCTCCCCCTCCTCAGGGCTCCAAGCTGCTCCCTGGCCCCCAGCCCAGACAGCGCTGGGTTGGCACCCACTCCACAAACCCATCAGGGAACCTGTCTTAGGAACGGCTCTCAGGAGGAAATGCAAGACATTCCCTTTGTTCTCTTTCACTTGTGTTTGGGGGCTTTTGCATTAAAATCTTGGCACCCACCAAATCTGGTACAACTGATGAAAAACACTCTCTGCAACCTTCATATTAAGTTCTTTTTTGACCAAGCTGGAAAACGTACAAGGGAATTCTCTGACACAGATGCCATTCCCAGCTATCTGGGGGAGCTGTCACCAGGTCTCGACATCCTTTCTTCCTTCATCTCAAGTGCAAGGACATGCTGAACAAGCAGTGTGTCAGTTGGCCATGAGAGGACAAAGCAAAGAAACAAATCACGGTTTTCCCATTTAAACCGGCAAAACACGAGGGGCACACAAATGCACCAGTACCCAGGGCACAGCTTATATCCTCTGGACAAAGGTCTTGATGTCTCCATGGTCTGGCGTTCTGGTACAGCCTGTGTCTCCTTCACACTTGAGAGCCAGAGGTACTTTTCATTTTTCGCTGCCTGTGCATCCAATTTCATGTAGATGCAGGGCAAGGTGGCTGGTGAGGTGCCTGTTCCACTGGCATACTGTTCACTCAGCAGAGCTGTGGCTTGTTCCTGTGGTGACCATGGCAGACTCTGCCAGCCACCAGCCTCACCTCTGTGTCTACTCGCATGTGGGCCCAGTCTTTTCCTTGCTCACAGGACCAGACCTTTGTTCTGCCATCTGCCCAGCAGCAGTAACAGGGAAGGTGTGTCTCCTCCCAGAAACTTGGGGTGAGTCACAGCTGGGCCAAGCTGTGTCACCGCAATCTTTCCTTCTCTACCTATCAGTGTAGGGGTAGGCATGTGGCCCAGTTCTGATAGATATAGGGGGAAGTCTACTGGGGGTTTCATAGGGAGAGATTTTCTTTTTCCTGGTACCAGGGATTGAACTCAGGACCTTGCATTTGGGAGGCAGGTGCGGCACCACTGAGCTAAATCCCTGGCCCCATTTTTTTTTTTTTGAGATAAAAAAAAAAACAACTAAGAAAACACAGCATCTCAGAAGACCCTTTCCCTGTGTGTTTCTTTCTATCCTGTGCAGAATCCTACTAGGCGAGGCTGACATTGGAGGTGCAGTGGATGTACTGAGGCCAGAGACGGCTGAGATGGCTGTCCCTCAGCCCTGGGACACTGTGAAGACACTGAAGCAGGCTTGAAAGCTCCCACCTCAAGACTTCTTGCTGTGTGAGACAACAAAATGTCCTTTGTGCTCACGCAGATGAGTTGAGTTTCCTACTACTGCCAAGCAAAGGTGTCCCACACTGTCTCTTGGCCAGTACGGAAAGAGTCAGGGACAAAGTGCCAGCTGCGGGTGAGCCAAGGTAGCCACCTTCCCAACACAGGAAGTGAGTGGGCCTGGCCTCGCCTCGTTGCACAAGATAGGAGGGAGGAGAGGCTCACTCCACCTTGCTGCCGGGCTGATTTCCCATGTAGTCCCTGAGATCTGTTCAGCAGCTCCAGAGTAAACCACATGGGGTCCCCTGTTCTGGGCCCCCTGCATTTGGCTCTGTGATGGCTGCACCAGGCATTTCCCTCCTCAGTGCTCCAAAGGCAAATGTAAACCAGCCTTCAGCTGAGGCCTCCATTTCCCACTTTGGGTTCAGAGACCTTCTAAACCACCAAAGTGGACTTACCCAAGCAATGGGAAATATGCCCTTTTTGTTAATAAGCAATCAGGCTGACACAAAATACTTCCACCTGGCCTCAACACTCTCTCTTTCAGTTCTGTGCCATGTGGTCACGCTAATAACAGCAAAACCTAGAGCCCCATTGAGGGCTGGTACCCGACAGATCGCTAATGCAGTTTCCAGAGCAGGTGGGCCTGGCTAACTCTGGGCACCAGGGTCCACGTTTAGATGGGCAAGGGCAGAAGGGCAGCTCCCAGGTACACTCACAGAAACACCCTTTCTCTAGCAGCTTCAATTCATGGGGGACAGCAGACACTCGGGTGCTTCAAAGGTGATTGCCAGCCGGAAGCCCTTCCGTATGCTTCTTGATATCAAGGGCATTTCCAATGCTGGGATCCAAGCTCACAGTAAGCCTTTTGGTAAAGGCTGTCCTGGTGCCCTTCCTTGGGACTATGCACCTCTGCCATGATCACCACGGGTCTACAAAGCAGAGGAAAGGATTTGGAGGGACAGGAGGAGGCCTTACCGCGAGAGGTCTGGGGTGGTGCGTGGAGAACTGACAATCTAACTTCTCAGATTCGTCAGCTCCGTCCATCTCCCCTTCATCACTGGACAGCCGGCTGGCAAGGTCAGCTCCAACTGGGGGAAGAGGGGTCTCCGGAGTGTAGGCGCTGTGATTTGAGGACGTGCTGCTGCTTATGCTGTTTGCAGATGATGGTCTAAAGAGCAAGAGAGGAGAACCATGGAATCAACTTTTCTGCAGTAACAGGATCCACCCAGTTTCACGGTGTCCAGGGAGCTGCCTGGTCAGCCCGGCCAGCTCAGGGAGGACAGGTAGAGGGCAATTTTGCAAGAGGGAAAAGACTAAGGCTAAGGCTAAGGGTGGGCGGTCATGTGATCAGCTCTGGACAGTGAGAGGCCATGTGTGAGTGACAGTTCATGTCACCAAACTTGTCTTCTATAAGTTCAGTTACAATGACTCACCCATTTGCACGGAGGTAATTTGTATTTGCCCAATGCAGCAGTTGCTTCCCTTTGAAAGTGCAACCAGGTGAGCAAGACCAGCCCATTCACAAAATATCCATAATGAAGAAACAGGCAGATGAATGCTTTCTTTGCTATTATTACACTATAACTTTAGGAAACTTACAGTGGCATGAAAAAAGGTTTTGTTATAATGAGAGGCCTCTGTCCCTTCCTCCACAGTTTCTTAATACTGACCTTTGTGTAGTTTAACAGTATCTTCTGAGAATAACTGTTTCAAAGTAATGTTTGGCAAGCACTTTATCTACTCCCTGGCATGGTCAGTTTATTGAAGGTGTTGGAGAGAAATTTTTCTCAATGAAGGAATGGATGAATTCCACGAGACTGAGATCATCCAACAGATATCGTCTCAACTGTGATTATAGTTATAAAAAAAACACATCACAACAACAGGAAGCACTATGTATTTCTAAGCAGTAAAGAACAAAGCAAGCTCAAACCGAGAACAAACACATCCATATTAGTAGAAAAATTAGAAGAGGAACAGTTGTTAGTATTTTTTCCTTTTTTTGGGTACCGAGGGTCGAACTTGGGACCTTGCCCTTGCAAAGCAGGTGGCAGAACCACTGAGCTAAATCCCTGGGCCTGTTAGTATTTTTTCTACTTTTTCAGTTTCATCAGATGGTTGATCAGAAAGAGGTGGCAGAGACAGGGAGAAAAAGATTTTGGGAGGAAAAACTCGAGGGTTTTTTCTTTAGAAAACTGCTTTCCTGCTTTGAAAGGTGCCCCTTCAAATCACACGAGGGAGCACTTTTGATTTGTTACCTTTCTCTCTCATTTTCTCCCTGGACTCTCTGTTAGCTTGAAATTGATTTGTTACCTTTTTTCTCTCATTTTCTCCCTGGACTCTGTTAGCTTGAAATGTTTTCAGGCCTCAGATACCTGAGCGCAAAGCAGGTTCTAAAAACAGTCACTTAAAAAGAAAGAAACAGTGGTGGAAATAACCCACATATCTCTCACAGATGAGGAGATAAACAATAGACACAATGGAATACTATTCAGGCCCCCCAAATGAATGCAATTCTGATGCTCACCACCCTAGGGATGAACCTTGAAGGCATTATGCTAAGTGAAATAAATAAGCACAAAGGACAAATATTTTATGATTCCGTACACCAGGGAGAATAGTGGTTATAGGAGCTGGAGAGATGGAGGGAAAGGGAGTGAAGATTTCATGGGCACAGAGGCTCAATGGTGGCAATGAAAAGGTTCTGGGGATGGGTGGTGGTATGGTTACCCTATACCATGGTGAATATACTTAATGTCATTAAACTGTACATTAAAAGTGGTTAAATAGCAAATTTTGTATTGTATATATTTTGTCACAAAAACAAAGGAGAACAAGGCCATAGGTAGTTCTGGAGTGTCATAAGAATTCAGTTGGGATGACTGTTTATTATTGACTCTTACCTTCCTGTACTTATAAAAACAGGAATGCCATTCATTCTGCATGCTAAGGGTGGACAGTTCAAGGGCCCTACCTCCCACTTTCCTCAGTATCTACACTGCTGTGCTGGAAAGGGAAACTCTATTAATTGCTTACAGCTGAAGACCAGATAGCAAAACAATTGACACGATGCTGAAACAGACAGAAAACAGCACTGCGCCCCTGACAGGATCAAGTGCTGTCAGCATTTTGATTTATGTCCTTCCTATCTTCTGTGCATACATATGCCGTGTGCGTGTGTGTGCATGTGCACGCATGGCTGGCCTTGAGCTTGTGATCCTCCTACGTCAGACTCCAGAGTAGCTGAGACCAAAGGTGTGCACCACCATGTCCAGTTATGCGCATGCATTTTAAACTAAGACCTGGCTCACATTGTACATATTATTTTAAGACAGACTTTTAAAAAACCTAGTGATGTTGTGGGAATCTTTCCATGTATCTTTTAAAAACTTTCTCCAGTGATGTGTATTACAGACATGTCATAGTTAAGTAACTGATCTATGTTGTTTCCAAGTGTTCTAATAGGGTCTTCTTGAAGTGCTCCCGGAAGACCATCCTCTCCCGCAGGGTGAAAGTGAGCTTGGTTTTGTTAACTTGATATCGGGAGCATGGTTATACAGCAATTTATCTTTATTTTTTAAAGATGCTGGGCCGGGGATTTAGCTCAGTGGTTCTGCCACTTGCCTCGCAAGCACAGGACCCAAGTTTTACCCCCAGTATCAAAGAAAAAAAAAAGATGCTTTTGGAAGCCTTTGGGGTAAAATGCCATGATATCTGCAACTTAGTTCAAAATATATAATCAAAATATGTAGAAAAAGCGTATGTTCCAAAATATTCACATAACAACTTAAAAAGTAGGTAGGTAGGTATTCATTATACTATTATCTTTACTTCTCTGCACATGGAGAAATTTCCATAACCAAAGTTAAAAAAAATAAAAAGAAGAGAGTTAATAGTACACATATATGTAAGAAAGTTACTAAAGAGTCATGTGTTTTTGGGTAGTTTTATTTTTCTAGCTTTATTAAGGTATGTATTATATTTTATATAATACATAAAGTTACATATATTTAAGGTATGCAGTGTGATGATTTGGTATGTATATATCTGTGAACTGATTACTATAATCAAGTTAGTTAATATATCCATCACTTCCTATAGTTACTTCCTTTTTTTTTCATAGTAAAAACACTTAAGGTCTACTTCCTTACCAAGTTTCAAGTATATAACACAGTATTATTAAATACAAGGGATGATCAAAATATATGTGTAAATAAAAGTAAAAGACACATGGCCATTAATCCCCCTCAAAATACTCCCCTTCACTTTGAACACACTTATCCCATGGTTCTTGCCACTTCTGGAAGCAGTTCTGGAGTCCTCTTTTGTGAGCATCTTTATGAGGAATAATAAAAAAGACAAAGAATGCTGCTGCCAAGTGCTATCCAATGGAAAGGCAGGCTTGTAAAAACATTATGGTGTCCTCAATCTGCCTTGTTCACTGGGTTCGGCAATGGGTGGCTTCTGGCTCTTTCTCAAAGTTTCCCCAAAGGGAAACATTTTGAATGGATCCAGGACATCAAGGCAGCCATGAGGGCACAACTAAAGACACTCATGAAAGAGGACTTCCAGAACTGCTTCAGAAAGTGGCAAGAACCATGGGATAAGTATGTTGGAAGTGAATGGGAGTATTCTGAGGACTGATGGCAATGTCTTTTACTGTAATAAAAATTTTAAAAATGTTATTGTTTTTTTAAATCACACTGCATAATGTCACCATGCTGTATGGTCTCCAGAATGTATTCATTGTATTTTTAAAAATTTTTATTTATTTATTTTTTTTGTGTGTTACTGGGGATTGAACTCAGGACCTTGTGCTTGTCAGGCAGGCGCGGTGCCACTGAGCTACATCCCTGGCCCCAAGAATGTATTCATTTTATAGCTGAAAGTTGCCCAGCATCTTCCTCTTCATCTCTTTGCCTCTGGTAATCAGCTTTCTACCCTCTGTTTCTATAAATTTGACTTTTTTAGGGTCCACATTTAAGAGGAAGCATACACTCCTCTGACGTATTTTACTTAGATAATGCCCTCAGGGTCCATACATGGTGCTGAAAAGGGCAGAATTCCCTTCTTTTTAATGGCTTAATAATATCCCACTGTGTAACACATACCAAAATATTTTTATCTACTCATTCATCAGCAGACACTTAGGTTGTTTCCATATGTTGGCTTTAGTGAATGATGCTACGGTGAACTTGGAAGTATGAAGAACTTCTTGTAAAATGGGGCAGGGGTATCACACACATTATCTCTTCTCCCTCCCCAAATCCTATTAAAAGGACAGTAAAGGGGGCCAGGGATTTAGCTCAGTGGTTTTGCCGCCTGCTGAGCAAGCGCAAGGACCCAAGTTCAATCCCTGGTACCAAAAAAAAAAAAGGACAGTAAAGGGATGAAAAAGGTGTTGGCACCAAAGAACAAAGAGATCAGCAGAAAATGGTGATTGTTAAAAAAAAAAGAAAGAAAATGGTGACGGTTATCGTGATGACTTCCCAACACCCATTTGACCCCTAAACTAACAGGAATCCCTGTAATCTTGCTTAATAATGATAGGTTTAGAAAAGGGCACAAGAAATAAAAGAACCTTATTTTCTTGGTGGGGTCCTTTTGGAAAGAGACACAAGGCTCTGGTGGAAGAGGTTGATAGTAGAGGAGGCTCTTCGTTCAAGGGCAGGAAGCACAGAGGGAATCTGTACCTTCAGCTCAATTTTGCTCTGAACTCGAAATGGCTCTAAGATGTCAGGACTGTATAGAGACTATATAGAGAGGGAGAGGGAGAAGGAAAAGAGTCCCAACCTCAGCTGGACCTTGTATGTGGAGGTGCCTGGAGTTGGTACAGCCATCCTGCTACAGGACTTTGAAGAGCTGCCAAGAGACTGAAGGGGGTGGTCTTTGGGGTGTGTTTCCTTCACCTCCGGACTTCTTGTCGTATGTGATAAGAAATTTCCTTCTTATTTAAGCTTACTGTAGCCCAGGTTTCTGCTACCTGCACTGGAAGCACTCTAACTGATCAGAGCATGAACAAGATATTTTAACGTATTTTTAGAACACAGAATGTGGCTGGAGAAGTGTTGACTAATGGAAAGCAGCTGACCTACTAGAGCATTTCTGAGAAGCCAGGCACTTGAACCTACCTAGGGCTGCAAAAATCATGCAAGAGGTGAGGACTAGACCTAGGTGCAAGGTTGGGGAACCCACATCCAAGTCCTCTCGACCTCTTCACTCCACCTGACAGCCACCGCTCCTGCCAGGCCACTGCCTTCCCACCTCCATCAGCCTTCTAAGGAGAGAACAAAGGTTTACTTTCCAGAGAAAGTGAGCTGAAGGGACTCTAGACATGGAGCCAGGGGAGCTCAGGGGCAGGAGCAAAGAACAGGGTGGCTACGAAGGAGCTATGGGCTACCCGGGCCAGAGTGTCCCTTGCCGGGCTCCTCCCCAGAGAAACCAAAAGGGTGGCTGGTGACTGGATGATCTTTTGGTTGAGTTTCACAGACTTCCGGTCAGCCTGTTGGAGCCTTTCTTGTAAGTATGAATGGTTAGGGATTATCCCACGCTTCTAGAGTATGAGAAGGACCAGCCAAGCATCAAAGATGCGAACACACAATGGAATAAACTGGAGGAAGTAAAGATAATGAGAGGAAGAAGAAACCCTAAAAACCTATCTTCAAAGATTCCAGAATGGGGGTCGGGGATTTCGGTCAGTGGTTCCGCTGCCTGCCTCGCAGGCGCAAGGTCCCAAGTTTGATCCCTGGTACAAAAAAAAAAAAAAGATACCAGAGTGTGTTTCCTGGACTTGGTGCTATGGCTCAGGGGTAGAGCACCCGCCCAAAAACAACAAAAGGAATGATATTGCCTCTAAGAAATGATGATGTCTTGTAAAATACCATAAGGAACAATCAGATCAGAAGAGTCAGATACTGAAAATGTTTAAAAGTATCATAAATTTATCTTTTTTTTTTTTTGGTATGGGGGATCAAACTCAGGTCCTTGCGCTTCCGAGGCAGGCGGCAGAACCACTGAGCTAAATCCCCAGTCCTCATAAATTTATCATTTAATATGCACTTTTGAAAGTAAAGTAAAAAATCTTTTAGAAAATAGAACAAGGTGATTGAGAAAAGAGAATTAAAAGATCAGAGGAAAGGTCCAAAATCCACCTAAGAGAATAAAGACAATAGCGGGGGAAAAGTATCCAAGATGCGACCTAGGACAGTCCTAGAAGAGGACCGCTGTTTCCCAGTGAACGGATTCGATGAGGATCGAGTCCAGGGAAGGAAAAAGATGCCCCAGCAAGAGTGAGCCCTGCGACCCTGCAGAGCCCCGGGGGATGAAACACGAATCAAAAGCTGGGTACCATGGTGCAAGCCCCTGATCCCAGCACTCTGGGAGGCTGGGGCAGGAGAATTGCAAGTGTTAGCCCCGCTGGGCAACTTAGCAACTTAGTGAAACCCCGTCTCAAAATAAAGAATGTAGCTCACTGTGAAGGCCCTGGGTTCAATCCCCAGTTCTGTAAGAAGAAGGAAAGAAAGGAAAAGAAGGAAAGGAAAGGGGATCAGAATATTAGACTTTGAGACTTTCTGATGAAAACTTCTGCTCTTAGAAGGCAATGGAAAAATGTCTTGGAAATGCAGGGAAATGATTTTGAATCCAGTTGTGTCTCAGAGAGATCATCAGTTAAATGTGAAGTTAGAACGAAAACCTTGCGAGGTGCACAAGGATTCTGAAAATTGACCCCCCACGCACCTCTTCGCAGGAAGCTATGGGAGCTGAAGGAACCCAGGGAGAGCGAAGAGGGCAGGGTCCAGAGACAGGAGGTGGGGTGAGGAGGGGCCTCGCTGGCTGGGCAGGAGCAGCCGCTTTTTCTTCTCAGGCCTCCAGTACTACTGGATTTGTTAACCACGTGACTGCATTGCCCTAATTAAGCAGTGAAGTTTGATTCAGGAAAAAGTGGACAAAACACTCAGCAGTCAGAGCCAGGTGCCAGACAAAAGAGGGCAGGAGATGACTGGAAGGGATTCCTGGGAAGGGGCTCACCTGGCAGGAAGAACTGGGAGGGAGAGAGAAAGAGAGAGAGAGAGAGAGAGAG
>NW_004624739.1:23880802-23953964 GCF_000247695.1 Heterocephalus glaber | reverse complement strand
GAGGGAGAGAGAGAGGGAGAGAGGGAGAGAGGGAGAGAGGGAGAGAGGGAGAGAGACAGAGAGACAGAGAGACCGAGACCACTTGGCTGTTGAGTTGCCACCCTCTCTTTGCCCCTCTGAATACACTGCCTGTCCCCTGGCCACCTGCCTGCCTGTCTGGGCTAAAGACAAACTATGTAATATTGGGTCCCTGTGCGGGGACACTCAGGGAAGCTGTGCTGGCCTGCCACGCTGAGCAAGCGAACATCCATCCATCCAAGTGCTTCAGGGAGAGTAGGAGTCGCCAGGGCTGACCGGGCCCCTGTGGTGCCAGGCACCCAGTCACGTGCTCCAGTCCAGCATGTGCTGCCTCGGGGGGTGCAGGTACCATTTGCTTCTTGGGTAGGGGCGCCTCAGCAAAGCCAATAAGAAATGAGGCTTTCTGTGCCCATCTCCTTGACTCCAAAGCCCCCAGGTTGAGAACCAGATGCAGAGAAAGCTCAGGCATAGACACAAGTCCAGGAGGGAGAGGCCTGCAGTGAGGGAAGAACACCATCTTGGAGTAGAGAACTGAGATCTACTCCAGACTCACCCTGCATTCTTCAGGGATGCAGACCTTCTGCCTCTCTCCACATTGCCCTGCCAATCTCAGATTCATTAGATTTTGCCATTTTTTACTTTTGTTTTTGTGGTACTGGGGATTGAACCCAGGGCCTTCACACTGAGTCACATCCCCAGCCTTTTAAAATGTTTTTATTCTGATACAGGGTCTCAGTGAAGTGGCTGAATTGTGTGGGCTAGTCTTGAACTTGAGATCCTCCCGCCTTGGCCTCCCAGAATGCTGGGATTACAGATGTACACCACCACACCCAGCCCATTTTATACCTTAGACTGGACGTGTGCATCTGTGACACAGGGGAACACCAGATCCTGGCAGCACTGGCCTCCCCAGTCTGCCTCTCCTTCCTTCCCCTGGGGCTACAATCTGCCTTATCAGAGTCCTGCTCCACCTTTGCCCACCTCTCCCTCTCCAGCATAGTCCTGAGGAGTCCGGCTGGGATCATCGTCCACAGCTCTTGGGCTCTGTGGGGCAAGCAATGTGTTCCCTTAGGGTTGGGGGCAAAGAAACAGGGAATCTGGGGTGAGCTGTGGTCTGGATGTGGCTCGTCCTCCCAAGGCTCATATGGAAGCCTGGTTCTCAGTGTGGTGACGGTGCCTCTGAAAGGCGTACCTTAAGGGGCACAATTAGGCCATGCCCTCAGAAGGGGTGAGTGCAGGTCTCCCAGGCTGGGCCAGGCCTCCCGGGAGTGGGTTCGTTCCCTCCAGAGTGGGTTGTTATAAAGGACCGAGCCTTTTCTCTCCCTTGCCTCCTGCTTCTTGGCTTGCAGCATGCTCCTTGTTCATGTGGCAGTTTCCCTTTCTGCTTCTCTGCCACATGTAATGCAGCCCGGAGGGCTGCTGCCAGAGCCAGTGCCATGCTGTGCGGACTGTCCAGTGGCCAGTATGGTGAGCCACACAACCTTTCTTCTTTATGTACTACCCCACATCAGGTGTGTTACTACAGCAAGGCAAAATGGACTCAGACAGTATGTTATTCAGGGGTCTTCAGGTTGGAGACAGAGGCCCAGGAGGAAGACATATGAAAATCAGGTAGCACTGGGCATGGTGGCACATACTTGTAATCTCAGCTACTTGGGAGGCTGAGGGAGGAGGATCACAAGTTCAAAGCCAGCCTGGGCAACTTAGCAAGACCCTGTTGCACAGTAAAAAATAAAAAAGGAGCAAGCAGAGGCTGGAGAGGCTCAGAACCAAGATCAAGCCTGTGTAGTTAATCAGCATGGAGGGGAAATTTCCCTTCAAACCCTATTCCCGCCCCTGTTATCTAACTCGCTCTTTCCTAATTCTAGGCCCAAGTTCCTTTTCAAGCCGTCTCTGACAAAGATGGGTTACAATTCAAGATATAAGAGCTCAATATTTTCAATGTTATCAAAAAGATACGTGAGAAATAAATTCACAGATGTTAGCATTTGCTATAGAGGAAATTTATAATTGGGAAAGGGTTATGATCATTGCATTCATGTATGATAGTTTTTGCTATTTTGCCAATTATAGATAATGATTTTTTTTTCAGTGGTGGCATTGGGGATCAAACCCAGGGTTTTGCCCACATTTAGGCAAGCGCTCGATGCCCGAGGCACATCCCCATGCTGAACTATTATATGTGTCATTAAGAGGAGTAAATGCATATTTTCGTATGTTTCATGTGATTACAATACTAAATTCTGACCATGTGTTTTCAGTTTCTGATTGCGCTGGATCTCTTCCTAACTAAACTAAGTGCAAAAAGGAACAGAACAAAGGTACTTAAGGCTCTACTCCCTGTTTTACTTTTTTTTTGGTACCAGGAATCGAACTCAGGACCTTGTGCTTGTGAGGAAGGCACGGTGCCACTGAGCTAAATCCCTGGCTCCTCCTTGTTTTACTTTTGAACAGCTGCTCCCAAGGTTCTGTTAACCTGGGCACCGCTTGGGATGAAAAGTGCCATCAGTCAAAAATCCAGGGGTGGGCCGGGGATTTAGCTCAGTGGTTTCATCGCCTGCTGCGCAAGTACAAGGACCCAAGTTCGATCCCCGGTACCCAAAAAAAAAAAAAAAATTCAGGGGAAAATGTTTAATAAAAAAGGGTTTTCATGGGCCAGGGATTTAGCTCAGTGGTTCCGGCGCCTGCCTCACAAGCGCAAGGTCCCAAGTTCGATCCCCGGTACCAAAAAAAAAACGGTTTTCAAACTAGGTTTCCTGGAGTTTTTGGCAAATTTGAGGATCCCTTAAAAGGTTCGGTGGACGATGGCTCTGGGTATGCATGCGACAGAAGGGCTAGGTGAGTTTCAGGTAGAGGCAAGTCTGCTTTTACATTGGGCATTGTGGGAAGTTGCACTGCAATGAAAATTTTCCACAGCTACAAAGAATTGAAAAATTACTATACACAAATTCCCCTTATCCGGTTTTCACTTGGCTGTTTCAGTTACCTATGGTCAACCAAGGTCCAAGAATGCTAAATGGAAAATTCCAAAATACACAATTGATAAAACTCACAGTTCAGGGGAGTGTGATGAAATCTAGCACCATCCCACTCTGACCCACTTACACAAATCATCCCTTTGTCTGGTATAGCCACACTCAAATGCTACACCCCTGTTAGTCAGTTAGCGGTTTTGGTTATTAGATCAACTATCACAGTATTGTAGTGTTTGTGTTCAAAGAACCCTTATTTTATTTAATCATAGCCCCAGAGCACAAGAGTACAATGGTAGCAATTTTATTATAATGTATTCCTATAATTGCTCTATTTTATTTTATTCAATTTTATTACCAGTTACCATGCCTACTTTATAAATTTTATTCTGAGGATGTACGTATAGGAAAAATAGTATCTACAGAGCTTGGTACATGCTGCATTTCAGGCCTCCACTGGGGGTCTTGGATGATGGAGGGCTACTGCATGTAAAACTGAAGCCCCTCCCAGAGGTCAGGAACAGAATGATTCCTTCAGTCCTACCCAAGGGTGACACCCTTAACCCACACCTGGCCATGTCGATGGTGCTGCACTGTGAGGGATGGCAGCGATGCAAGGGTTGTGATGATGGAAAAGCAGAGGTGCCAGCTCCCTCGACTGTGTCCCTTGCAAGGATTATGGGCTCGGCTGTCACCACAGAGGAACTGTGCAGCCAGACCTGGTCAGGCTTGTGCCAAAGTGCAAAGTGCACGAGGGTGAGAAGCTGGCAGGCCAGGAACAACTGCCATCAAATATTTATTTTTGCTTTAAAACTCAACTTCCTGCTCTTCTTCACAAACAAGGTTCTCTCAAAGGCTTTTTACTTATTGGACAATTACCCTTTGAGAACAGTGTATGCATGAGAAAGTCTTATCAGACAATGGCAGTATCTGTATGGAGTATTATTGTTTCCTTTTTGTGCAAAAACATGGATACTTGCACCTTATCTCATTTTTTAAACTCTAAATTTTTGAAAAACAAGATCTAGTGTCATTTCTCTCTCTACCCCTGCCCCAAAACACCTCACTGAGTACCTTGGTAAGTACTACTGAATGAATATAGTTCCCTGTCCTATTACCTGGAAATGGGTCCACTGCCGATCAAGACTTGCGTGTATTTTAAATTGTTCTTAATTCAAGTGTTTTCTGTTCTTTCTTGGGATAGAAATGTAAGAACACACAGACTCAACTATGCCAACTACACTTGGTCCTGATTACAGGACAGTGTTGGAAGATCAATCACAAAATACAGTGGCAAACAGGCTGGTACAGTCCAGTGAGCTTTCAAGGCATGCGGACTACTTGTCTACCCAGGCTTCCCTTGCTGCTCCAGGAATCTTCAACTAATGCAAAACCCCAGGCAGCTGGGAAGTTGTCTGGTGGCTGATGTGTCACCCTTCCAGGCTTTTTACTTCCAGGTCACTCTCGTCTCATAAAAACACTCACTGTCTGAGACAGGCCTGGTATGAAGGCTGATGCTACGACAACGAGGATGATGACAGCAGTAAAGTTTGCTGAACATGGAGTGGCAGACCCTGGGCTGAGTCCCTCATGCACAGCACCTCATTTAGATTTCACAAGTGCCATGAGCGGTAGTACCCTTAGGGTTTCCATTTAATGCATGATCAGACCACCCCACACCCAGCAAGATAAAGTCCCTCAGCCAAGGGCTCAGGGCTTCTGCAGCCAACGCGGGCCTTACCTGGGTACTACAGAGTTAGGTGGCCTGGATTTTGCAGGGGATGTGACTTTCGGTTCTGGCCCAGAGCTCCCTGAAGATCCTGGCAGTGAGTCCTGCACCGGCCCGGGTTGGCTTGGAAGTATTTCCCTTGTGGAAGTCAGGAGATGCTCTTTGACTTCTTTCTCTCTGGACTTGGCTTTGTGTTCCGCCAGGAGGAGGTCGAATTGCTTTCTCCGGCCTGGGACTGCCCTCCGATGGCTTAGTGAGTGTGTCTAAGGAGAAGAGAGATGAGAAGCACAGCCTCTTTGATCAGCACATAAACCTGCTTCCCTATGCCCTGCATTTCAGAAATAGCAACCATAGGCATTTAGAGGTGCTTGAAAAGTCAACTTCAAGGCAACAGCTCCTGTTCTGTGGCTGGGAAGAAGCAGAGACCACACGAATGCAACCAGGCCCTAGACTCCTGCTGTGAAGAAGCCAAAGCTTCCTCCAAAAAAAATCGCCTGAGATGCCCAAGCTTCAGCGCAAACCCACGAAAACCTCTGGTGAGAGGCGACCTCGAGGGGATGTGAGAGTTAATCCGGGTGCAGGTGGGAGGTGGAGTCAGGCCAGACAGATAGAACCACCAGGCGGCCACAGCCTCGGTCCCCAGGTGCACCAGCAGCTCAGGAGGAAACAGGGGGCTCTGGGCTACAGGCTGGCAGCTGCCCTGGGCCCAGGTTGCCCTGGCCACCCGTGCGCGGCTGGATCAGGGGCGCGGTTTTGCATCCTCCCCTCCAGGGCTGCCTTTCAGGACGCTGCTGCCGCGCCGCGCCACCGCCGCTCCTGCATACATTAAAATGTGGCAGGCTTTAGAACCGCCTGTGAGTGCCTATAAATACAATTTACTGTCTGGCCTCCCAAGTAACAGGGGAAGCCTAGTTTTTTTTTTTTTTTTCTCCTTAAAAAGCCAGCCAGCTTGAGGCAGGCACTCTGCTACCGTGGACCAGAAGAAAGCATTTCCCTTACAAAGAACAGCTGGAGGTCATGTCGAGGTTCCACACCCTGCCGTGTGCAGAGAGTGGCATGCAAACACGTCGACAAAGGCCCCAGCGAGAGGAGGAAGTATTTTTTATGGAAAGAGAAATACCTTGCAGGTGAGGGATCTTGTGCAAGGTTTCTTTGTCTCGGGATCCAATACTCCACAGTGTTTATTTGGGTCAAATTCTCTCTCTGGTTTAAGAAACAAACAAAAAATATAAGAAAAAAGGAGACTAAATAGGATTTGGCATTAAGACTACATTTTTTTTTTTTAAATGCACATTTGCACCAACAAGTGAGACATTGTCAGGCAATCTTTTTTTTTTAAACCAGCTGCTAAAATGCTTCAAGAACTGCTCAGGGGAAAATAGTGGTCCTCCCTGAACCCAGAGTTTGTAAGTCCAGCATCAGGTGCAGGGGACAGGGCAGGAGCAGGCCTCAGAAGGAGGGTGCTGTGCTGCTGGAGACAGTTGGGCTTACGTGAATTGGTCCCACTGTTTCTCAGCACTTTGGGCACAATGGCTGCAGACCAGGGACAGCCATCTGATACTGAGGGCCCCTTCTCCTCAGGCTGTCCCGAAAGCCCCCACCCCCATGGCCATTTCAGTGATAGATTGCTCCTTGACGCGTCAGTGTGACCTCCTCTCTGGGTTTGATGCTGTCCTTGCAGCCCTCGGCAGAGGCTTCTCAGACCTGCAGGGTGGGTACCTGGTTCAGGAACTTGCCAGCACTGTCCCAGGCAGGGAAGGGAAAAGTCTGCCGTGAGCCTTGCATGGCTGGCCCTGTGCTCTGCCCCAGCCCCGGCCCTGAAGCGCCATCGGGAATGAGGCAGGACCCACTTTCCCGTGGAGGCAGGTGGCTGTGTAGGGAGTCTGGGCTCTCCAGGTCCTCCCTCCTGTTGATGGCCCGTGTGGAGATCACGTCTAAGGAACTTGTTCTTTTTACACCCCATGTGGCTCCTTCACCCCTTCTGAGATGACCAAAAAGGCTCACCATGCCTGGAAAATGTGAGGACACAAGGCAATCTTGTGAGGTCCCTTTAGGCTTTGGGGTACCTTTGCTGTTTCCGCAGAGCAGGGACCCCACAGCATGGCAGGGGCTCCTGGCAGGAGAAGCTACAGAGCCTTTGGTTGTCCTGAGGGCCTCGATGGCTGCAAACTCAAGAGAGGCCACTGAGCCACAAACTGCCTGTGAGTGCACTTGGTGAGAGTGTTCTGGTTTCGGGGGGGGGGCTGGGCTTAGGAGAAGGTGGCAGCAGCCCAGCGCAATGTCTGCTGGAAGCCATCCTTACATCTGAGGCTATCAAAATGCATCCCTCCTCCTTTCTATTTCTGCCTTTTTTTGGAGAAAAGCTGCAAACCTGGGAGCTCCTGTTTCCTTGGAGCCCTGCGCCCAGCATGACTCCAGTGCTCAGATGCCAGGTTCTGGCTCCCTGCTAGGGGCTTTCCCTCAGGTCTGGGCCCAGGACACCATGCGTACCTCATGCTGGCCCAGAGCGCAGTGGGTTACTGGCTGGGGCCAGGAGCTGGTTGCCAAATGTGAGAGGGAAGGAGAAACAAGCAGAAGACCCAGTGAGATAAGACAAGCAACAGAGTGCAAAGAGCAACAACCTGCCCCCAATGCCCAGACAACTTCAGACTGGGGCACAGGCTGGGAGCTGTGGTCAGGCTTCTGCTGCGACAAGGAATGGACAGCCCCTAGACACTGTGGCCAGGCCTATGTTTTTTTTCTTCCAGGGATATCACCACCCACGTCTGCAGAGTGAGACTGCATTTTCTGCTCGGGAAGAGCTGGGAGTTGGGGCTTGGTCCACCACGCTCAGAGAGGGTGAAGGGTACAAAGGAGGGATGTGCTGGGCACAGCACCTGTTTCACTGAATGCTTTGGGCCTGAGCTACTTTTAAGACATCATTTTTTCAAGGGCTATAAGATATAAGTTAGAAAAACCAGAAACACAGGTAAACATGAAGTAGAAACTAAAAATTACCCACACTTCCTTGGGTACTTAAAAACACACTCACGGCAGAAGACAGCCTCTCTCTTAGGAGGTGGCTTTCCCTGTATTTTAATTTTTCTGGCTACCACTAGCTATGCCCACAGTGGAGAAGCTTGGAAGTTCATAGCTTTTCCCGCTCATTTGGAGAGAGCGGCTGCCAGGTTTAGTTCTACAACAGATCCAAAGCAAACATCATCCACTTGGGGCCTCTAGCAAGGAAGCTGTCACCTTGAAGAGTGGCCGGGTTCAGACAGCCGAGTAGTAAGGCCCAGGGAGAACTCCCGACTCCCCTCCTGCTGTGCTGACCTGGGCCTTCCCAGTTGGGAATTCCAGCTTCCTCACGAGGAACGGGCAATTGTATCCCAACCTTGGAAGCTCCCTGGAAACCCAAAGGCCCGGGGGCAGAGGTACTTCCCCTGTGTAGCATGCTGCATGCCCTGAGCCCTCTGGACTGTCGCCTCCACAGCAGTGATTCATCCTTGGGAGCCAAGGGTGGTCACGTGTCAGCATGGTGCGGCCTCACGAGGCCACCGCTTGCAAGCTCTGGGGACCAAGAGATGCAGTTCTCCCCTGTGCTTTTGGGTGGTGGTTCCACTTGCAGGTAAAGCTTAATTATATGAACATGTCACTCCTTGGTTACAGATCGGACTCAACTTTAGCCTTATCATGAGCCAGACTCTAATGACACTGACACATACCTGAAAGTCTCCGGTAAGGCTTGTTGCTGTTTTTGGTGCCATTTTGGTGCTTCTTGTCTATGGTGGCCGACAGAATTCCTTTGCCATTTAGGATCTTCTCTGGTGAAGGCGGCACTGACTTGGACATCAGGAAGGGCTTAATTAAAGGTGGGGTGGAGCCGGCGGCGGTGGTGGAGGAGGAGGAGGTGGAAGAGGAAGAGGTGACTGTAGTAGTGGTTGTAGAGTTCATTTTGACATTGGTACCGTCTGCCTTCACTAGGTTAGGGATTTTCTCTAAACTGACTACAGGAACCGGAATGCTGAAAAATAAATGAACAAACACACACAATTGCCTTCTCTGATACATCTGGTCTGCTGAGGAGCTACGTCCGCCTGTCATTATCAGAACACTTCCTGTTCACTTATTTATGCTCCTCCTGTAAGTGAGCAGCGTGATTCTGGTTTTGATGGGAGAGATTGGTGCCCTGGAAAGGACCCACAGGGGCTCAGTGCCTGGGATGGCGCCAGAGTGGACAGATCACCTCCCGTGGGCAGGGCACCCCCCATGGATCTGTGACCCCCCCGTCCACAGGCCCTCTGTGTGTCGCCTCCAACGCAGCCCCTTGGGTAGAACAAGGCCCCCACCGTGAAGCCCGGGAAGAGATATTGCCTGTCCCCTGCTGACAGTGCCACCGCTGAATCAGGCCCCCGCCCCCTGCTAGAGCCCCCCCCCCACCCGGGGGCCGCTCAGGCCTGACATCTGCTTGGCTCTGGAGGGCTGACAGATGACACCATGCACAGGCATGGCTGCAGGCCAGCGTCGGAGGGCTTCTGGATCGCTCTCAGATCCCAGGGACGGGCTCACATGGAGGGAGCCGCCATGTACCATTATCCAATATTCCATTTTAGGCAGCTAGTTATGTAAATAGGCAATTCTCCAGGCTGGCAGGTGAGAGGATGAATTTTAAGAAGGCAGAAGCACAAAGGTGTACATTCACTCTTCAGAATCCATCACCTTCGCCCTGCTTCCCCGCTATCCTCCTGTGATGGATGTGATTTGATTTCTGCAGCTCTTCAATGCCCGGGGACCTGTGTCTGGGCGCTGTGGAGGACTCCGTCTTGGGGGTCTTAAGAGATGAGATGAATAAGATCTGCTTTGGTCCCTGAACCAGATTCCCTTTCCTCCTGACAGGAGAGTAGAACGCTAACCCCAACCACCTTTGAGCTGAAAGCAGAGCTGACCTAGCTATCTGAATGCCAGATGATGGAGAATATGGATTTCACAAGCGACAATAAAAGGGCATGCAAAGGGACGCTGTTTGGGGCTGGGTGGGGGGAATCTCATCCATCCACGGGCCGGCTAGCTCCCCCTTTTCTAAGAAGTGATCAACTTGCTCAGGAGATTATTTTAGCAACTCCTCAGCCTCTGCCCCTCTCCTGACTGTGAAACAGGATCACAGATGTTAGGTGGAGATTTTTGCCAGTGAGAAGGGCACACAGGAGAGGGACAGAGTGTGGCTGGATGTGACAGTCTCTCCCTGTGGGCTGCATCCCTTCTTGGCCTGGGGAAGGGTCCCTGCGAGAGGAAGTGGGATGGTGGTTTTTAGCAGCCCACAATGTCACTGCAAGTTCTGCCCATGACCAGTGTCTCAGTCACCGGGGCAGAGCTGACCTGTTGCTACCGTCTATTTTGTGATTCTCTAAGCAGGGCTAGCTGAAGGTCACTACCAGTAGGTTTTGAAGAGCAAGTAAGAGTAGAAGCTTACAATGCTCCCTGGTGAAATTAGTGCTTGTGATGGTTGAATGTATCCTGGAAGTTCCAGTGTTGGAATCTTAATCCACTAATTCATATGTTGATGGTATGTGGAGGTGGGGTCAAGAGGAGGTAATTAGGGTTAGATCAGGCCACAAGGGTGGGGCCCCCATGACGGGGATTAATGTTTTTAAAAAATTTTTACTTTTTGGTACTGGGGATCAAACTCAGGACCTTGCAGTTGCAAGGCAGCCGCAGTGCCACTAAACTAAATCCCCAGCCCTGGATTAATGGTTTTGTAACAAGAGGAAGAGAGATCTGAGCTTTCACACTTCCCATCCACCCTGTGCCATGTGTGATACAGCAAGAAGCCTTCACCAGGTGCTGGCTCCTGACCCTAGACTTCCCAGGGTCCAGACCACGCAAAATAAATTTCTTTTATTTATAAATCGCTCATGTTGTGGTATTCTGTTATAGTAGCAGAAAACAGATGAACACAGTGCTGGATTCCTCATTTTTTTCCAAATGATAAAGGATGCGAGGCTATGAGACATTATGGAATAGGATTCTTGTAGGCTCATCCCTTAACTCAATTTTAAAAAGTGTGAGTTTCAGAAATCAGAGAAGAGATGTTTGGATAGTCATGTTCATAGCAGCACTACTTGCAGTAGCTGCCAGAGTTCAGAAGCAACCCAAATGTCCATCAACAGGATAAACAAAATGTGATACAACTCAGAAAGGAAGAATGGATGAATCTTGAGGACAGTATAATAAGTAAAACACGCCAGTGACAAAAAACAAAAACAAACACCAAAAATGCTATGATTACATTTGTACGAGTATGAGGTGCTGAGAAGTCAAATTTATAGCGACAGAAAGTAGGACAGTGGTCGCCAAGGTTGAAGGGAAAGGAAATGGATATAGAATTTCAGTTGTGCAAGATGAAAAGAATTTTGGAGACTGGCTGCACAACAATGTGGATGTACTTAACACTACTGAGTTGTACATCAAAAATGATTGTGTGGTGAATTTTAAAAGTGTACAAACTAAAGACCCCACAAGTTACAAAAGTCATACCACCTGAACTATACCTCAGTGACCCTGACGTCAAACACATGAATTTATAGGGGCCAGGGATTTAGCTCAGTGGTGCTGCTGCCTGCCTTGCAAGCACAAAGTCCCGAGTTCAATCCCCGGTACCAAAACAAAACAAAAACATGTATCTATATATATTTAATAACCTGTTCAAAAAGCCTTTGTTAATTTAATTTCTCACCATTGTTCTAATCTATTGATTTTAATCTCTTTAGGAAGAACTTCAAGTCAAACTTCAACATGTGGGCCACTAGCCAGATGAGAAGCTTTCTCTCAGTACACTTCTGTGTGAAGCCAGGGCAGCTCAGGAAGGAAAAGAGGACTTTCAAGTTCCAGATCTGGCTCTTGTTGCTAAGAGGGATGAGTACACATGGGGCCTGACTCTATGTTGGGTACTCATGGCGTCAGTAGATCAAGGAAGGATGCCCGTCTGGGACAATAATCCAGGGTGGTTGTACAAATCGCTCCTACTACCGCCTGTGTTTCTCCTCCCAAGTCAACGTCCAGCTCCAAACGTCCTCCACAGGCAGCCACAGGAGTGCAGGAGTGCGAGGCGCAGATGTCTGGACCAGCATGCTACTTAACCCATCTCCTGGGAGGCACTTGTTCCTGTGTGTGGCAGTGCTTGAGCCAGGCTAACTAAATCTGTGACTGATCTACTAATTTGGAATTTTTTCCACTACATAACGAGCATGGTCCATTCCATTTTGTGTACTGCCAAGGCTCCCAGAACTCTGAGGCCCACAGGCATGATGTGGAGGGGGTCAGAGCCCATCAGAAACAGGAAAGACCTGCTGGGCACAGTCCTCTGGGACTGAAGAATGGAAAGTGTTGGGAAACACTGGACGAAGACTGCTCCCAGAGGTCTGAAGACCACGAGAATAGGTAAGGAGCCAGGCGAGAGGAAATGCTCCCGATGCCAGGTTAGCAGCTGCACCTTGGTGGGAAGAGGCTGGAGACTTCACTCCTCTGGGTGGGAACTCCAAGGTGTCTATTTCCTACTGGAGAAGGGCAACCGACCCTCTCTGTCTGGAGGAGAGGTCCCGACACTTCTTTCTCTGGTGTCCCTTGTCACCTCGAAAGCAATGGGCTCCCCTCTGTAACCTAACCCTTGGCTTGGACTGAGAATGGGAGGTAAGAGAAGAGAGGCAGGCAGCTTGATGACAGTGGGGTAATTCAACGTATTCCCAGAGGAAATGGCGGGTCATCCCTGCTTGACGCTGCCATCCTCATCGCCCAGTATCAATTCTAGCTAGGTAAGTACCCAGTCTCCTTTCTCCATATCACTTTCTTCACGCCACAGCCCTCAAGACCCTAAACTCATGAACGAAGGAGGAAATGACCTCAGGGGCCTGCCACACGACATGGAAAACCAGTCCCAGAGATTTAATCCTTTCTGAGGACAGGGTCTGGGGGGATAGAAGGACCTGCTGAGAGCCCCACACGGGCTGCCAGGGAGGCACCATCAGGGAGCTGGCTCCCGCTAGCTCCAACCATCCCGCCCCCATGTCCTCCCTTCCTCAGCCGCCACCTTCCCAGGGGCAGGCAAAGGCTCCCCGCAGATGGCAGTGGACCCTGAATGACAGGTGGAGTTTTCTCTTTGGAAGAAGCCAGCGCTCCTGACCACTGCGCTCCTGCAGCCCATTGTGCTCGCTCCACTGGCTTGGTCTGTGTCGAGGAGCTGGCAGGGGACGCTCACTGGTGGAGCTCAGAACAGTGACTACGTCCCGTGGAGGTGATAAGCAAGCCTGGCAGGGATCCCTGAGGTTAGCCAAAGGCCCCCAATGCACCTTCCCCATCAGACTTGAGGACTGTGTTTATGAGCTTCCTAGGTCTCACAATTCACTGTTCCTATCAGTTTACTAGTGTCCACTCTTTGAGAAGCAGTGTTTAAAAAGGGAAGATGAGCTGGCACAGTGGCAAGAGGCTGTAATCCCAGCACTCGGGAGGCTGAAGCAGGAGGATCACCGAAGTTCGAGGCCAGCCTGGGTTCCACAGTGAGTTCAAGGCCAGCCTGAACTACACACAGTGAGACCCTGCCTCAAAAAAACAAAACCAAAAAAGAAGGGTGGGGGAAGAACAGAGAAAAAAAAAAAAGGAAGAGGAGTCCCCACTCTGGCCCTGGTGCTCACTTGGCTAGAGGGACTCTTGGAGAGCCTGAGGCAGGGCTCAGCCTGGGGCTTATGCTCCAGGGTACCCATCTCCACGTTATCTCTGCATCTCTCTCATCCCGGGAGGGTCCTCCCTCCTCACTGTCTTCATGGACCCCCTAGCACCAGGGGGAGGTGTCTACCTGCTGTTTCTTTTGTGTTGCTTTGGCTGCCCATGTCTTCTTCCTGTGTGCCTGGCCTGTCTGAATTTATCTTTCTAGACCAAGGCAGGTCCTCTGCTTTAAGAAAAATGGTTCTCTTGGCATCAAGCAGATTCTCCTCCCTGCCCAGTGATGTCTGCAAAAGAGCAGAGGTGGAGAATCATGACGGTGTCACTGTGAGCCACCAACGTGCGGCAGACCCAGCTGCCCTCGTGTCAGCTACGTGCTCCTGGGATCGTGATTTACTCTGCCATCATCCACAGATATGCTGTAAGAGCAGGAGCAGAAACTCTTTAGGTTTGCAGAAATTACTGCCAGCCTTTCTCCACTTACCAGAGCAGGGTAAAGATGGATCTGACAGGCAGGATGGGAGGACATATGGCATTTGTGCTGTGGTTATGCGTCTGATGAGACTTCTCAGCTGCCTCACTGCTTCCACTGCTTCCTTCAACAAAGGCCCTGTGCCTGTGCGACTAGCCTGCTCTCACGCAGCCTCTTGTCTTCCACACAGCGACGGCTACTAAGTCATCCAAAGTAAAGAGGAACTGACCCTCTTTTAAATGCTCTTGGAGAAGGAATTCTATTTGGCTTTCTTAGATGCATTTAGGGGGACTGCTCCTAGGAAACTGTTTATGTGTAATCTAAATTCTTTAGTCAAAGAGATACTTGGGGCCTTCTAGAAGGCTGGCTGTCAGGCAATCACTAGGAATCAGCGTCAACAACAGAGTCACAGAGCCCCACCCTGGTATGACAGATATGGTACGCACCGCATAAATCCTGAGTGTGAAAATACTGGGAAAACTTTCAGAAAGTCAATTTGTAAAAACCTTTAGCAAACAGAAAATGGGTATCGAACCACAGGGGGTGTAAATAAGAGTATCTAGCAGGCCAATCTAGCCTTATTCCAGGGCCGAGTGTCAGGCCTGGTGGTGAGAAGAGGGCAGAGGGTATGATCGCTTGGGGCCTTTGCACAGTTTTGTGTTTTTTTTTAATTTTTAATTTTTAATTACTTATTTATTTAGTTTTGCACAGTTTGGATTCTAGTCCATGTAACACACCCTTGGTAAACTGGGGAGATGTGGTCAGACCACAGTTATTGGGGGTCAGTGGTCCTGACATAGGAACCAAAATAACAGGAAGGAAGGAAGGAAGGAAGGAAGGAAGGAGGAAGAAAGGAAGGGAGAGAGAAAGAAAAACTGGTTGACTGGTTGGCATGGTCTTTTGGTCCAGCCTAGAGTAAACCGAGGGGCGCTCAGCAGGTATCTGCTGCCTCTTCTCAGGGAAGGCCTGGCCTCATTGTTCAACTATAAATATATAGGTACAGAGAAAATTAACTGAATGATGGGAGATTTTCCCCAGACAAGTTAGGGCTGTGTGTGGGTGTGTGTGTGGGGGGGATGAACGAGGTGCTGAATTGCAGAAGTAGTCCATTATAGTTTAAATGAGTAGTGAGGGCTTTATCCCCAGGGCAGCAGTGTTCAGGGGTGGCACCTAGAGGGGACCATGTGGACGCTCACCTCACAGGGGTTAACCCACCTATTGCTTCTCATTTGAAGGTGCTGTTAGGAGCTGGGGTCCAGTTGGTGAAACAGGGAGTGCCTTTGGCAGGGATATCGTGTAGCTGGCCCCTTCCTCTCCCTCTCAGGTCTTCCTCGCTCTCTCTGCTTCCCGGCTGCCAGGAGGGGGACAGCCATCCTCCACCACACCCTTCCACCGTGATGTTCTGCCTCAGCACACACCAGAGGAGGAGGGCCAGCCGACCGTGGACTGAGTCCTCTCAAATCGTGAACCCAAATAAATCTTTCCCCCTAGTTTATTTCAGGTATTTGTCACAGTGAATATAGAGGGAGTTGCAGGAGAATTTAGGATAAGAGGCAGGGGAGCTGTGTACAACACAAGGCCCACATACCCATATGTGGTGTTCTGCCTGATTCATCTCAGGCTTTCACAGCACACTGTGCCTCTGATTCCCTATCAGTAAAGTGAAGATAATGATATTTGAAAAGGTTAAATGGGGTAATAAATGCAAAGTGCTAGGAGAGTGCTGGGCACACAGCAAACCCTCAAAAGACTGTAACACACCCAAAAGGGAGAGAAGAGCACACCATCTACTCTCCTCACTGACCCTAATGCTCCTGGGGTGTATGACTGAGGTGCAAGTCACAGTCACCATCAGAAGCCTTCCGTGTGCTTTGCCTTTTCCCATCTCACAACAGGAATCCCTGGGATGGGTAGACAAGGTAGGAGGGGGTGGTGGCAGCAGATGGGCAGGAACAGGTGGCTTCTACACTTGCCGACAGAACAGGACCACTGCTGGGGGTCAGTGAAGAGGAAAACAGCAAAAGAGGAAGTCTTTCTTGACTGATGATGCCTTCCCAGGACTCTTCAGCCTGGCTTCTCCATCCCATCTGTTTCTCAGTCCCCAGGCACCACCAAGCCTGGGCTAGGGATGAAAGCTCACAACATACAGCACCTCTGCAACAAGAGTGAATGGGAACCCAGGCCCCAACACTGGCCCGATGTCCCCTGCAGTCCCGCAGGACTGTGGCCCACAGGGGCCTCTGCTGCACTTGGAGGCTGCTGGGAGAAGCAGAAGGCCTGAGCCCAGCCTGCTCCCTGCCAGTCTGTGAGTGTCCTCCGGTCTAACCCAGGGCTTCCCAAGGCACAGAGCTCGGAAGGTCGTCTCCAAATGCACCAGGAGAACGAGGGGCACTAACTGTCCCTCCGTTCCCAGAGAATCCTAGTGAAGCAAGCTAGAGGAGGGGAAGGTAAAGAAGGAAAGTGGGGTCTGCATGGAGGAGGGCATATGCTCTCCACGGGCTGCCTTGGGACCAGCTGTGCCTGCAGTGGTGTGGCCCAGGCCAGGGCTTCAGGGAGGCTTGAAGGTCAAACCCCGGGCCAACGGCACCCCTGTGGCCTAGTGCCTTCCTCTATAACTGAGAAGAACAAGCTGCCCAGTTCCAGTGGATGGTCACTGAGATCCACATCAGTGCAGAAATGGTATCAGGGGAGGAGGTAGGAGTCAGGAGCAAGTGGATTCTGGAGGGACAGCAACTGGCCGCGCTCCCCTCTGCGGCCACCAGGGGTCACTGCTCCCACGGTTTCAGCTGCAAGCTGCCCTGTCTGCAGGGCGGCCAGGGGGCTGGGGATTCAGGGAAGAGACAGGCTCTCTCAGCATCCTCCACCCCCTGCCAGGTAGGGCTGGCAACAGGCACCTGAGCAGAGGCCTCAGGGTCCCAACCCAGCCTTGGGCCGTCAAGGGGCGGGGCTGGGCACGCTGAGAAGGGAGGAAGTGGCCAAGGGGCTCTGGCTGCCATCACAGCTCAGCTGCTGCTGTTTCCTTCAGAGGGGAGCAGCTCTGGGGGGCATGAGCCTCTCCCTGGGCTCCCTTGCTCTATTTCCCCTTTTTAGTATAGGAATCCAAACCTGGGCAGGTAGCACTGCAGCACAATCAACTCTACCCAGTAAACAAAGCACTGTTCGAAAACCTCTGAGGGTTTAGTCTTCATCACCAATGTACAGCAGACTCAGGAAATCACAAACTAAATACACGTTGGATTTTTAAAAACTCTGTGTGCACAACAGCACCATCCAGCTTGGCTATTCCCTGAGGTTCAGTCACTCACAAGTCAGCCTGACTAACGTCTACTTTTTGTTGTTTTCTTTTTCTGAGACAGGGTCTGGAAATATGGTTCAGGCTGGCCTTGAACTCACAGAGATCTCTGCCTCAGCCTCCCGAGGGTGCCACCACGCCCTGCTCTAAAGTCTCCCTCTGAACCAGCTGTGGAAAAGGCCCCTTTCCACACCACTCGCCGGAGCCCTGATGAAAATGTCCACTGTGGGTGGCAAAGCGCCTGCCCAGCATGCATGGGACCCTTGGTTCAATCCGCAGCACTGAAAAAGTCCCACTCTGCCCTAACCCTTCTGCACTCAGCCACGGATGCCAATCTGACCTCAGCATGCCAGGTTCAGCCTTCCAGGGCTGCCCACCTCACTTCCTGTGGTCCTGCAGGACTCTCTGGTCTCTCCCTGGCTCGGTGCCTTCCTGTGGCGTCTTCTCGTGGAATCCCCACCTGTCCCTGCTGTCCCTCCCCAGGACTCTGCCATGCTTCTCACCTCTAGTGACAAAGGTTTGTTTCTGCAGCTCTGTGGCCTGAGCAGGCCATGCGCCACCTGAGGACAGGAGCCCTGCCCTAGCATCTGTGTCACTCTGGAACACTGCCTGGCACTCAGAAGGGCTCCATCAGTGTTTGATGAAAGAATTTATGTTCTGGGCAGAGGTGACATCACGTTAACACAATAGAACCTGACCTGGCTTTCCCCCCACGCTCAGGAAGAGCAAGGCTTTGGGGGAGGAGCAGCCCACACCGGCCCTCTTCCTGGCAGGAGAAACAAAGTACGATGAAGAGGAAAGGCAAGGTCACAGTGGCCCCGCTGGGCACCTGTGCTATGCACAGAGAAGGCCATGTTTAACCCTCCAGTCTTATAGCTGATGAATGGAGGCATGGCAGCCCAGGTCACCCGGTCACTGCAGAGCTAGGCTTGGCTGGGCGTCTCTGTCAGATTGGTGCTCTGGGTCACAGCCCTGGGAGCCAGAGAGGAGGGAGCTGGACCCAGCCCTGCCACTGTCCAGCTGTGTGCGAAATTTAGGGTGTCGCTTCATCTCTTGGGCCTCTGCTTTCTGCCCCTCATCAGAGTAAGTAGACTTGGGGCGTCCATGGGACTGGCGGTGTGCAAGTGCCTGAAAATCACCACATGTCGCAAGCACGAAAGATCGGGGTCGGGTGCCTGTGGCTCAAGGCCCCCCATCAGGCACTCCTGCCTTCCCAGCTGCCCGAGGCTCACCCCCAGGGCCTAGGCCCATCTCTCTTTCTGAGCCTTCTGCCAGCCACCAGGTCCCTGCGCTTACTCTGGAGCTGTCCATTGTCCTTACAGGGGAAACCAGGGTTGGCGCAGCACTCGGGGTTGAAGTTCCGGATGCCAGGCGCCCCCGCCCTTTGCTCGACTGTTCTGGACCCTGCACCCATCCTCTCAGGCGCAGCCACCCCCGCCACTGCTTCCGCAGCAGCTCAGCACCGGGGCCACATCTGCTCCATGGGCAGCAGCCCAGGGTGGGGCCGAGATGTGGGCCCTGTGGGGACCTGGGGTGGCCAGTGCGGCTGGTTCTGCCGGAGGGTCTGCGGCTCTTCCGGGTGCCCGCATCCCATAGCCTGCACATGACCCCAGTGTCGCCTCGGACTCCAGCCCCAGCTCGGGTCCTGCCCCTGGTCAAGCCAGCACCAGGCAGGAAGAGAAAAGCGGCCAGTCTCTCCCGAGGTTATCACTTCCTTCCCCGGAGAGGGCCGGGAAGGCTTCCAGTCAAGGACTCCCAGCGGCCCTCACTCAGGGACCCGCACACTTCCCGGGCCGAGCTGAGCTGGCCTCAGGGCGGGGACCCTTCCCATCCCGTGGGGCGGCAGGGGGCGGATCCCGGGAGGCGTGGCCTGCCGATTTCGCTTGGGCTTCGGCTCCTTTTCCTTCTGGGGCACCAGTCTCAACTCCTGCATTTTTAATAGCAGAGCGTATTTAGCATTCAACACACATGTGCGGGTTGATAAGGCCCAAAGTGAAGGCAACAGCCATCCGGAGAGCACGCCTCCTCCACCTCCTCTGCGCCCGCGCTCACGGTGCTCACAGCGGAGGATCCCATCCCCCATCACGCTGGGCCAGGCTGCGAGTCTGTGGGCAGACTGGTTGACTCGGCCGCTGTGCTGGGCCTGGTTCCTGGCCCAACAGACGCGTAAGTAAAGGCTGAAGTGCTCATTCTCACTCAAGAGTCAGGCAGCCATTAACACCGCCCCCCCCCCCCCCCCTTTTGAGACACCGTCTTGCTATGTTGCCCAAGCTGGCTTTAAACTCCTGGGTTCAAGAGATCCTCCTGCCTCAGCCCCTCCAGGAGCTGGGACCGTGGACAGGCCTCACTGCACTGGACTCTGTGAGTCTCTCCTGACTTTACCAGAGGACAGAATCTCCTTACCCACCCACTTCCCTCCTGAGTCACAGCCTCCTCAGCCTCTGGTTCTCCCAAGGGTGGTCCCCAGCAGGGGAGGCTGAGCAACCTGTGGGTGCGGCTGGTAGTCTGCAGGGGATGAATCCTCTTTCTTTTCACGAAGCGTTATTTTTAACCTGCCTACGGGGCAGACATTGCCCGACCTCGGGAGCCTTGTGTCCATGGCTATGAGGGGGGATCTGAGTTGTGTGGAAGAGGCTGCCCGAACATGTGCAAAGGCCCTGGACCCCCAGGCAGCTTTCCAGCCACCGAGGGTGGATCAGGGCTGTTTGGAGCCAGGGGAGGGAGGCCGGCCGGGATTCTCCACGCGGCCGACTGGATCTGCCAGGTCTGTCCCTGCCTTGGGCCCAGCAGCAGCCGGGCCAATGGAGCGAGCAACGAGGGTCCTCTCCACTCTGCGGGAGCAAAGGGCCTTCTGATCACAGCTCTGAGTCCAGGAGCTGGGACCCGTGGGGTCCCCCAGAAGCACGTCAAGGCCTGTGAGGTTTAGAGGTTCACTCAGCTCTTGTGGCCACGGTGGCTGAGTGAGGAATGAAATGCTACACCGTATTTAATTAAATTAATTAATTTATTTTTGAGACAGGCTAGTAGTCCAGGCCGGCCTTGAACTCACTATGTAGTCCAGGCTGCCCTCGAATCTGCAGCAATCCTCCTGCCTCAGCCTTTCAAAGTGAGCCACCATGCTTGGCTTTATTTAATTCATTAAAAATTAAAAACAAGGGCCAGAGACTTAGCTCAGTGGTTCCACCGCCTGCTCTGCAAGCGCAAGGACCTGAGTTCAATCCCTGGTACCAAAAAAATAAAATAAAATAATAAACAGGTACCTGATTCAGTTATTAGAAAATGTTTAAGGATGCAAATTGAGATGTGCCATGTGAAACGCACACAGGGTTCGGTTCAAAGACAGTGTGGGAAGAAACAGAATGTAAGCCATTTCACTGACTATATGCTGAAATGCTGACATCCCAGATATATTAAAGAAAATGTATTGTTAAAGTTAATTTCATCTGTTTCTTTTCACTTTTTTCAATGTGGATGCTGGAACATTTAAAATTTCACACGTGGCATACATTATATTCCCATTGTACAGTGCTAATCTTCACTTTTAGACCAAAGGTTCACTGGCCTGGGAATGGTGGCACACACCTGTAATCCTAGCACTTGGGGAGGCTGTGGCAGGAGGAGCTCAAGTTAGAAGCCAGTCTGGGCAACTTGGCGACTTGGTAAGACCCTGTCTCAAAATTAAGAACAAAAAAGCGGCTGGGGGGAGCTCAATGTGAAGTCCCTGGGTTCAACTGCCCAGTACCATGAAAAAAAAAGTAACATCCAACGTCCCACGCAGATCTTACTGCCTCCGTCCAGCTCCTCACTACAGAGATCTGAGTGTGACAGAAGTTGCTTGGACTGCTGGGTGCAGAACTGAGACGTATCCAATGGACTCTGTCCTTTGTCTGGGTTTGTTCTGGGTAGTGCTGGACTGGACCCAGGGCCGCGTGCGTGGGAGCCAGGCTCTCAGCCCACAAACAGACCTGTGAACTCTGATGCTTCAAATTTAGCTGAACTGTGGGGTCTTCTGACAAAGACTTTCTGCCTCAACCTGGGCTGGATGCCTTTCTCCTGCTACCAACATTGGGGCCCCTATCACATTACACTCTGTGTCAGCTTATGTCTCTTTTTACAGACTTCCCAAGACAGTGTGTGTGTCTTATTTAACTCTGTATCCCCAAGGCAGCAGCATACAGTTGTTCAGGTTCTGCACTGCAGTATGATGACTGGCTGGGATGAAGACCATTAGTCAGTTTTGCACCTGGCACCAGGCTGCACCTAAGTCTTTTATAATCCGTACAAAGCCACACATACGACATCAGCGAGTCCTGCGTATCCCAGTGCTTGTTATGGAGACAGCACCTAGTATCATAGTGGGTTCTCATTAAATGTTAAGTTAAAGCTGGGTGAGGTGGCTGGTGTACATCTATAAACCCAGCAGTCTGGAAGGCTGGAGAGGGAGGATTTCGACTTTGAGCCCAGCCTGGGCCATTAAGAGAGACACTGCCTCAAAAGAAAAAAAAAAAAAAATAGAAATAGGTTTAGGGATGTAGCTCAGTGCAAAGGTCTCGGGTTCAATCTCTGACAAATAACTGAGTAGAGGAGAGGTGGATGGTGTAGGCCCGGATCCCAGGGGACACCTGGGGGCACTGCTGGTGCAGTCCAGTGGTGCCAGGTGAGCGGGACCCAGTTGAGTTTGAGGCTAACTTGCAGAGGGTCCCTTACGTTGGGCCGGGGGCCTCCCGCCCTCTGCAGTGGGCCCTGAAGATCGAGCAGAATGTTTGGGAGGACTGTGATTTAGGGTCACAAAACAGCGAGGCTCGGAATTGAGACTTAGTGTTAAGCGAGCGTCCTGTTCAGACATGCACAGGGTCAGTGGCAGGGCCTGGAATGGAACCTTCGGCTTCCTTCCCCCTTCCCTCCCTCTGGTTTCAGAGGCCTTTGTTTCCCTAAGGGCCACTTCCTCCTTGCAATCCTTCTGGCTGCTCAGCCCTGACCCTGCTGGGCTCCTCGGCTCCTTCACACCTCTTTCTTGCACCGAATCTGGGCACTGCCCAAACCCCAGGGTCCCTGGAGGTTTGTTTGCCTCCTGGAGAACACAGCCGGGTGCCGTGGGCCACTTGAGACCCCTCGCCACTTTCACACGGAGTGTTCATCTTATGGCCATCCTGGGGCCCTTGCCTGGCTTTCCTTAGTTTATTTCTTGTGCCTCATTTCTGGAGGCTCGTTTGTTTGTTTTTGCATTTTTTTTTTTTTGGTACGGGAGATCGAACTCAGGACCTTGCGTTTGCAAGGCAGGCGCTGAAACCACTGAGCTAAATCCCCAGCCCATGTTTGTTTGTTTTTGGCAGTGCTGGAAATTGAGCTCAGGGTTTCGCACTATCAGTAAGCTACATCCCCAGCCATTAATAAATTATTTTATTATTTTCCCTTTTCCTCTTCACTTGGAATCTGAAGAGCCACTTCCCTAATTTTATAGGCAGGCTAGACTTCTCAGCGTTCATCACAAGACAGCGACAATGACTGTATTGACTGTGAGTATGTTCTTCGATCCAGAGGCCGTGGTGCCGCCTTCTTCATCACAGTCCCATGGGGTAGAGCTGAGTCACCCATTTGATGCGCAAGGAAACCAAGATACCACAAGGGGACGCAACTGGCCCAAGGCCACCCAGCAGAGGTTGGCTCGGGGCAGCGAGCCCAGAGTTCACAGCAGAGCACACACAGCCTCGGGCCCACTCGCAGCCATCCCAGGCCGTGGGGCTGGGGCCGCAGAGCGGGGCCCAGGAGGCTCACACTGCCACGGGCTGGCAGAGGTCACTGAGTGTCACCCTCAGGCCGGGCCAGATGCGTCCTAGACCCACAGCCTGCGGAGAACAAAGCCCGTGCCCAGGGCTCATGGGGACAGAGACCCCTCCCTGACAGCCACGTCCGCCCTCTCCACGCTGTCCCAGAAGACCCTTTCACTGATCTGGCACAATGAGCTCTTTCACGAAGTCATCACGATTTCCGGCGCACAGAGACAAACCCCCGATGGACAATTCTCTACACAGCTTTCCCAGGTATGGAGTTCAGTGTAATTAGGCCTCAGCAACAGGAACACGGTTTAACGTACAAACACACGAACGAGGCGGACCCACACTGTCCCTGCTCCACCTTCTCCAGGCCTGAGGGACAAGGCCGGTGGCACAATAACAAGCCAGCCTCGAGGGCCCGCACCCGGGTGCCACGGCCTTTGAGAGTCCCATCGCCTGCGGCTGAGCTGGGCCCCTATCTCCCCATTCCCGTGCGCGCTTTGGTCATTCACACCAGTGCTTCTGCCCACGGGGTGACCCTGTCACCGAGGAAGAGTGCCCACTTCCCTTTTCTTAGGCACAACTTGGCTCAGTGCTCAAGAACAGAAAAACTCCCCTGTCTGGCATCGGCACTTTAGGGTCCCGAGACGGGGACAGGCGGCAAGGACGGACACTCACCATGGTTTATCCCGCGATCCCTTAGCGGGAAAGACTGTGTGCTGCTTGCTGCTGGAGGTAAGGAGATTGTCTTTGGGCGTTTTGAATGGCTTTGAGGTGCTGCTGGCAGAGCTATGGCCGCTCCCACAGGCTTTCGGCTTCACCTGTGCTAGCAATGTCCTGGGGTGGGAGGCTGGAGACGCTGGCGAGGGAGAAGGTCTGCACATGGAACCGTGTCTTCTCTCTGCAGGGAGAAGCACAGAACTCAGCAGGGCTTGAGGCAAGCGGATCTCTCACCCTCCCTCCGCTGCGGATGTTCTGGATCAGTGTACTGGACTGCAAAACCACTTCCATGGGAGGGACACCAGGGGCACCAGTGTCACCCGACACAGTGGGACAACTGGAAAGTTGCCCAGGGCAGCGGGCAGGGCCAGAGTCTAGGAATGAATGGGAAATTCTCATCCCTGACCTCCCCAGGGGTACGAAAGTCAGAGGGACCACAGGGCTCAATAGGAGATCTTTGAGAGCCAGGAAGTGGCCCAGCGTCGGTCCCTGCCTGGGACTGGGGACGGGCTGCCGACACCCCAGCTACAGCCGCTCTAGGATGCCAAGCAGGAGGATGCTAACTCATGAGGCATGGATGTGGGGCATGGGCTTGGGGTGTGCACAGCTTCCTGAAGTTCTGCAGAAAGTGCCAGAGCTCTAGGCAGAGCCGGCCCACCTGTTCACACTCCGCCAGGCCCTGAAGTCCCGACTCCACAGGCAGCACGAGGATGCTGACGAGGGTGGTGGCTGCAGGAAACAAGGTTCAGTGCACACCCACTATGGTGGCTCTTTTCTTCCTCTTTTTGTGGTACTGGGGATTGAATCCAGGGCCTATGCACTGAGCTCCAGCTCCAGCATCTTTTTTCCTCAACTTTTTTTTTTTTCTGAGACAGGGTTTGGCTAAGTTGCCAAGTTGTCCAGACTAGGCTTGAAATTTCAATCCTCCTGCCTCAGCCTCCCAGAGTGCTGCAGTTACAGGCATGCACCACCATGCCTGGTTTATGGTGGTTCTTAATTGTTTTAGGGCAACAGATTTGAAAAATGCACATTTAGACATACACCAAAGCTCTGTACCATTTAAAGGCAAACTCCGAAATGACAGTCTCCTGAAATCCTACATTCTCTCTGGCTGTCTTGTGCTCCATATATAATTAGTGCTCACTTAATGTATGTTGAACAAATAAATGGAATTACAATAAATGTCCTGATGGGATGGACGAGTGGTCACAGAGCTGGAATCTGGATCAAAGGTGATGATGACAAACATGAGCAGCAAAGAGAGCAGATCTCATTCTCCCTCCAGCCCAGAGCGGCCTGGCTCCCCCTGCCCCGGACCTTCCTGGTGCTATTCCGAAGCCGGCCTGAAGAAGGAAGGCGGGCTACAGCTGCCTACGAGGGCAGGGAGTAGTCCAGGGTTCCTGTGTGCTCCCACATACCCACAGCTACCAGGCTGCCTCCAAGCAGACTGCTCCTAGTTTTCTGATGGAATTGGAGTCAGCGGGCTGGGGAGGAGGGGGCTTTTCAGGTTCCTCTGGTTGCTGGGTATTTTTGCTCCATCAGTGTTCATACGCTGCCCATGCAGAATAGGGGGTAATTTTTCTTCATTGGCTCACTGTAGATTTTGCATACATCTCGGTTCCCGGAGGCCAGCCCATCACAGGCTTTGAAAGCCCAGATCTGGCTCGCTGGCCTCCATTCAGATGCTGCAGAGAAAACGCTGCGCTGGGAGCCAGGAGACCCAGGCTCCAGCTCCAGCCACCCCAGAGGGCAGGCTGATGGCCTGCGGTTTGCCCCTTCAGCTTTCTTGGTTTCTGCGTCTTTATCTGTAGAGGAAGTGGGTCTCCTGGAGGCTTCTAAAGCCTCTTTCCACTCCATTACCATAAATACAAGGAATGCTTATACCTGCTCCTTCCCTTCTCATCCCTCATGACTCCTGGATGTTATAGCAATAATTACAGCTGACTAGTTGAAATATTGTACCCAGGCAGGCTCTTCCTTGGAGGAATCCAGCCTTTGTAAAATTGCACTGGCCTTTATAATCCCTGTGAGACAGCCAGGAAGCAGCCAGGCATCTCCACACTCCTCTTAGGTGAGTGTCCAAAGGGGACCCAGACAGGCTGGGTGATCCAAGGTCATTGCTAAGGTCAGGGCCAATGACTACTTGGGAAATGGGCACAGTGGCCTTTCAGGAAAGGAGGAAATGTAGTATGAGCAAGATTTGAAGCCAGGGAATTAGGAAATGAAGAATTTAGCATCACCGAAGGCTAGAACTGGGTCTTAAAAGTCAACTAGTCTGTGGGGTGGCGCACACCTGTAGTCCCAGCATAGGCTGAGGCAGGAGAATCACCTCAAGCTGGAGGACAGCCATGGCTACATAGTGTGTTCAAGGCAGTCTGTACTACCAAGTGAGACCCTGTCTCAAAAAACCAAAACCAAAACCCAACAAATCAAAAAAACAAAAAACTGGGCTTGGGGATGTAGTTCACTGACACTGCACCTGCCTGGCAAGTGCAAGGTCCTGAGTTTAATTCCCGGTACCAAAAACAACAACAACAACAACAACAACAAAACACAAAAATAAACAGAACAAAAACAAAAACAACTAGTCTGGCAGTCTGATCTACTTTCTGATAGATGGGTTTATCAGTTACCAGCCACAGGGCAAAGCTCGTTGGTTAACACAGCTGGGACTAGAATCAAGTGCCCTCACCTTAAATCTGCAGTTCTTTCTTCCTTCATAAATTTCTTGTTTAGCAATTTCTTTCTTTGGCAGAGGTTTCCACTTCTACGATAAGACTGATTTTTATGACTGACTACTGTTTCAAATTTTTCTGTAGTCTTCATTCTCCCAAAGGATAGGGGTGGGGGCTACAGAAAGATCACTCAGTAGCCTGAATAACAAGGACAAACTTCAGTTTGCTAAACTGAGGGTGAAATATCACAAGAAAGGTGCTGTTAATGACAAAATGAGTGGATTTGACCAGTGATTCTAAAACCACCTTCCAGAGAATCCTCGTTCGTGGTCAGGGCTGACATGTTCCCTGTGAAACTCAGAGAAAAAATTAAATCACTGGAAAACCTTTCTTCTTGGTTTTATGTTTTACCACCATAAATCCTTGTTAAATGACTTGCTGAAACCCAAAGATAACCTTTTGCCCTTAATGTGAATTTTGTTTGTTTAATGTATGCTTTTGTATTGCAACAGATAGGCAGACGCAGTATTTCCTGTGAATCTGTTCCTTGTTCTGACTGAATTTATCTATGTTAAGGTGTCCCACCAAGAGGCCGTCATTTCTGTCCCTTAAGCTGTGGGAACAAGCTTGCCCCCTGCTGGTGCAGGTTGGTTTGTTTTAATACTGGGAATTGAACTCTGGGCCTTTGCACTGAGCTACATCTCCACCCCCTCCCCCCTTTTAATTTTGATACAGGGTTTTGCTAAGTTGCTAAGTTGCCCAGGATGGGCTTGATCAACACCCCAGAGTGCTGGGGTTACAGGTGTGTCCCACCATACCTGGCTCTATTAGTATTTAAAGTGGTGGAACCTATAGGTTCAGAGCAGTCAAGGCTTCACTCAGGTGGTAGCTCAACTTTTGCAAATGGTCCAGCCAGGACAGAGCAAGTAGACTTTACAGGAAGACCACTGCATGGTTTGCATCTAGAGGTCCCCCAAAGCCTCATGTGCTCATAGGTGGGATTTTTCAGAGGCGGCTAGATTTAGGGTGTGTGACGCTGGGATTAAGGGTCTGTGATAACTAAATGGATTTAGCATAGTTCTGGGTGTGGATAATGGAAGCCCCTCCTTGGGTGTAGATGGCACCAATCAATAGACTTATATAGCCTGGCTGGAATATAAAGGGAGAGAGGGAATGTAGGCTTGCTGCTGCCACTTGCTGCTTCATTGGCTCCTGCCTGCTCTGCCATGAACTGTTTCGTCTCTGCTATGCCCCTCTGTCATGCCACCTGAATATGGACTGAAACCTCTACAAACTGTGAGCTAAAATAAACCTTTCCTCCCTTAACTTGTCAGTGTTGAGTATTTTGTCTCAGCAACAAGAATGTAACTAAGAGACAACCTGGTTCCCACTCAGTCTGTGGATCTCCAGTCTGAACACTGACCCGTAGATGACTAATATAGTTCTATGTTTTGGTAGAAGTGGGCAGGCCAGAAATGGGAGCAAGCAGGGTCTTTATTTCTTTTTCTTTTTTTGGTACTGGGGATCAAACTCAGGACCTTGTGCTTCCAAGGCAGGCGTGATGCCGCTGAGCTAAGTCCCTGGCCCCTCTTTATTTCTTATAAAAAGGTATTGCTGTGCAGGTGGAATTTCTCTGGGTAAAGCTTTCCCGATTTATATGACAGTCATTCTGACACACCCACTTCGGGAATAATAATTTCCTGCTATATTTTGGTCAAGGGCCTGCCTTAGGCAGATCTCTAAATTATTCTAATTCCACATGCTTTGCTCAAAAGAGTTTTTAGAACATTATATTCCTCACTCTCTGTTAAAATATTTTTATGGACTTAAGCAATTTTAGAGAAAAAGAACATTTCCCTCTACATTTTCCTCAATCTTTGTTAATATACACAGTCATATTAACAAAAAGGTAATCAACTGATATTTGGGTTGTTTCTGGTCAACTAACATTATTCTATATATATGTATAATTCCACATCCTTGCTATTTTAAATAGGTAATGTCCCAGCACTAACATGATGTAGATTATTTAGTTATTCTTTTATTGGATGGCATTAAAAAATAATTTAATTATAATGCGATTTAAGATTGTTGTCTTGAGGTAAAGTATGCTTCCCAAACTGAAAGCCTGCAACAGCGTACAGCTTTTTTTACACATTTCTTTTCAGACCATGTGACAGAAGACCAACCCAAGGTATCGTGCTAGTGTTGGCTATAAAGCACCACTCACGTACTGAACAAGAACAAAACACCAATGTCAGAACACACATGCACATATAAGCATCCAATAAACACATCAATAACAACCTTGGCTAATGGGCTTGGAGCAGCAACCTCTGGCACCACCCTTCTGTCTTTTGCTCAATAGTAATAATAGCTGGATAACATGTTTCTACGTGGCAAGCACTCCACTACACACTTGATTTACTTTATAGCATTTCATTTTTACAGCTCCTTAAAAGAGGCTCTATTGGATTTCCATTCTACTGATGAGAAACATGAGGCTCAGAGATACAACCGTCTGCCCAAGGTCACAGAGCTGGGAACATCAGGTCTAGGGGTTCATCAAAGCTGTGTGTGAACTCGGAGCTCTGTCACCATGACACCTTGGAAGCTGCTGCTGTGGACAGGCAGCACCTGGGGGAGCAGGGGGGACTGTCTCTCTTTACTGCCTGTGAGCATTTCAGAGGGTCTGATGCCCCTGGAGAGAGGGAAAAAATGCCTTTTAGGGGCTTTGGCAGCTTTTAGAGGCCAGCCAGCAGCCCATGTCACATCCTGAGACCTCAGTTCCAGAGCCTGTGGTGCTAGTACTGAAGAAATGAAAACCCGAACCCCTTTACTCTTTTGCATTGCCACCGCAGGAAGCCCAGGCCAAGGCCTCAGCAGCTGCAGGTTCAGGACCACCTGCTTCGCTGTGTGCTTCATCATCCAGGTGCTTCTCCAGGGGGCAGCTGGAGGCCAGCTGAGTGGGGCTGGCAGACCCCAACACTCAGCATCCTACAAATCTGTCAGCAGTGGGAGCCCTGGTGTCTCCACACCCTTTCCCCTTTCTCCCTGCAGATAAATCCCCCAGGCTCTCCAGGAATTCCACCTCAGTAAAAATTCAGAACTCTCCCTGGCCCTGCACAGATCTCAAAGACCTTTTCATTTCTACCTCAGCACAGACGCCTCATGAACAGTCAAGTCGGCCGCAGACATCCAATGAGGCTACCTGGACCATTTTGAGAAAAAACCTGTTGGGAATTTTGCAACGTGGCTTTCAAGGGGCCAATCCTCTTCTCATAGACTCTGAGCACCACAGTCACCTGTGGTCTCCCAGGGTTGCAAGTCAACTTGGGTGGAGGCCAGCACCTGGCTCACTCATCCGACAGTGCCACCTTTCTGTCTGCCGCCATCCCGAGGGCAGGTCCTCAGCCAGTCCTTAGCCAGCTGCATTTCCTCAGAGGGCTCTACCTGCTATAGTGGCTGCAGCCAGGACTCTGTTCACCAAGGACAACCCCTCCAAAAGTAGACTGGAATTGGAAGGAGAGGGTCCCAAGTATCAGGAGTCACACGGGCTGTACCTCACAACTGCTTTGCAAGGCAGGACTCCCTTCATTGGCAGCTGTGGAAACAGAGGTGGTTGAGAAACTTGTCCCAAGTCACAAGGGTGCTCCCTGGAGGGGTTGGGGCAGGAATCTGGGCCTGTTGTCTCACTTGCCACCATGGTAGCCAGGCACCCTGTAGAGTGCTATGGTGGTTGGGGGTGGGAGGTAAGGACACAGGAAGTCAAGGGATTGAGGCAGGAAGTGGCTGGGGGTGGGGGGGGGACAGATCTAAGCCCGGCACTTCCTGGGCTTGGGATACTTGGGAGTTTTTAGATGTCAGACCCTGGGCAGTTGGGAAGTATTCCTCAAAGAATGAAGGCCTGTCACCAACTGACCTACATGTGGTCTTTTTTTGCTTTCTCACCCCCTACTCATGGCTAGGCCACATGAGCCCTGTGGAGCACTAAGTTCTGTGACAAACACCAGTGTGGGCAAGTGGCCTACACTGCTCATGCCAGCCCAACTCCCCCAGCCCCAGGGCTGCAGGCTGGTTCTTTGGTCACCCGGTCACTTCATGCCCATTCAGCTGGGAAGGACAGCAGTGTTTCTCGAGAGCCCATTCTGGGTCAGGCACCATGGAGCTGCTTTCCACTCACTGGTGCATGTGATCTACCCAACAACTGCACAAAGTGGTCTGATACTGTTAGTCTCTTTGCTACAGATGGAGAAATCAAAGCTTAGTGAGATGATGAAACAAGACCAACGTTACACAGCCCTCAGCAGCTGTGAGGAAGACCCAGGCATGACAGCCCCAAAGCCAGTGCATCTTCTACCATGCCACCTGGCCTAGAATGCTCCCCGTGGGTCTGAGTCTGAAAAAAGCTTTTCCCACTTTCAGAGCTGCCCCTGGATAATCTGTGGCATCTGATAATGCAAGATCCTCTTTATGGTCCCCCTACCTTGCAGCGTTCCTCCTCCCACCTGTTCTTTTCTTTGTCATTTATAGTATGGTGCAAACCTGTAGGCCCAGCCACAGTTGGGTAGGACCTGGGGAGTCCCAGGGATTTTCTAGGGCCTGAAATATTTCCATCATCCCCCAGGGACGCCTTCACCAGACACCTAACCTAACCTCGATAGAAGAGAAACCCACAAGGAGCAAGGACACGCACACACTGCCAAGGGTACTTTTAAGGGATTACATCTTTCTGGAGAGCACCCTGGTGATAATAACAGGAACTAAAAAGCACTTATAGCCTTTGATCCGGTAATCTGGTAATGTTAATTCAAAAAATAGACCTCAAGGAAATATCCCCGAAGAAAAAAAAAGATGAAAGATAGTCTCAGCAGCACTGTTTATAGTTCTGTAGTATGTAAAAAATACTACAAATAACCTGAATGATCTATAATAAGACAATTGAAAATGACACATAGGAAGGCTATCTCAATCTAAAGAAATGGGTAAGCAAAACAGCAAACCCAAATCCATAAAAAGATGGAAAACATCACAAATAGGATGTAAACACTAATCGCTCCTGGACAGAAACATTTATCATGAATACTGGGATGAAGAAAAAAAGGAAGGAAGGATATAGGATGAACTGCTTAATGGGTTCCATTTTTGTAAGTCCATACAGGGAAAAAGATAAAAACCCACAAACAAAGCTCTGACATCTCCTTACACAAAAAGGGCAAAAGAGAGAAAACAGATGCAAATATAAAGTAGCAAGTAACATGAGTTAAAGTCAAGCTTCGTTAGTCCATTCATTTTTGTTGGTTTTTTCGGAGTATTTCCTTGGTCCCTCCACATTCTGAGCCCTGGAGTGTGAGCACTGGTTATCACAGTGGCGATAAGACAGACTCTGCTATTGCTGGACTTTCGTCATCAGAGGGCTCCCAGGGTGGGGACAGCACTCTCCAGGTCCCAGGCTGGCCATCATGCCTGTCAGAGGTTGGGGTACAGTCTTGCACCTCAGAAGGCAGCCACTGCCTGAAGGACCGGGGGAGCAGACAGCTTTCAGGCCTGCCGGTCTCCACTGGCAGCCAGAGTCCCCACCCTTTAGGTACCACGAGGCCCTTCATCACCCCAGCACCTCCCTGTGTGGGAATCTGCCGGCTGGGAGTGGGGTGGGGGCTGACAAGGAGCCCCACTTGCGTGCTACTAATCCCCTCCAAGAAAGTCACCCCTCACAAGCACCAAACACCCCCTGCATGAGTCACACGGGTGTACACGGCAGTCACTGTGAAAACTGGGGGACCCCCAGCTTTTGGATAAGCTGCTGGAGTCTGTTGAAATGTCATAGTGGATACCACCCCACCCCAGGGGCACGGAAGGGGAAGGTGCAGCGGGACACTGGGCGAAACAGGGGGCACAGGCCAGGGTAGCTCTGGGGAGATGATCCGTGAACCGGCACCCCCAAGGTCTAAGTGAGCACTGGGACAGCTGGGTTCAGTCCTCCCAGGCCTGTCTTGAGACACCTGTAGCAGCCTTCACCCAGGGCCCTTGGTGCCATCTCTGTCTCAGGCATGCAGTTCCCACCTCATGGAGGTAGGCAGCAGAGGAGGGGCCAGGGCTGCATGTACACGCTAGGGACCCCCATGGAGCAGGGGGTCCTTCACTCTTGCCATGGCAAGACCAGTGCTCCCAAACCTGTTTTGTTTTTCTTAAAGTCTTGAGGTGGTTTTTATGCTTCACTTCCTTTGGAAGTCACTGGAAATATGGATCAAACTCTACCGTCCCTGGAATCAGAAAGATCTGGGCTCAAATCCCAGCCCTGTCACTCATTAGCTCTATGACTTGGGCAAGAAGCTTAAACCTGAGGGCTGTGTGCTTACCTGCAAAACCGGGACAACCACACCCACATCACAGATCACAACTGGGCAGTTCCCTAGGGTGCACTGAGTCTCCTGTTAGCATTGAATGGCGTCCTGTTGGTCATGGGCTTTGGTGTCCTGCACCCGGACACACCCGAGGATAAGTGTCCTGCTCACCCTCTTACCTCTGGCATTCAGCACAAGGTCTTGCCCCAGTGAAGCCTCACTATATTCACTGTTAAATAAATGAGCTTTGGGCAGACTGCTGACACATGGAGGTGGCTACCACCGTGCCACTCACAGCAGGCACCTAACACAAGTTGCCTAGTACATGAAAAAAAATTCACATGTAGTAGCTTTCCTAAGCAGGCAGTTGGCAGCATCTCCCTGCCCCTGAGCTAAAATTTTTCCATTTAGAAGAATCCTCTGGGAACATATTGTTTGAGGAGCACAGGCTGGGGGTGGGGGAGGCCACTGCTGCTTTATTTCTCTCTGAGCCAACATCCAATTTGGACAGCACAGGGCCCTAGGCTCCTACAATCAAAGGTACAAAGTCTCTGCTCCCTGCTCGGGTCTCGGTGTCACTCAGAGCCACTCACCCCACAGGCTGTGGTGGTTCTGCAGCAGCCACTAACGGAACCATTTCTGTTCTCCTTGGAGTGGCAGTTGGCAGTGGCAAACAGGAAGTTGTCTTGAAGTAGGGTGTGGCCGTGCCCTGTCAACATATGCGTACAGAGACCTATGTTTTGTTTTGTTTTTTTTCTTTTTCTCTCCCCTCCCTGCTCTCTTCCTTCTTCAGGAGAAAAAGGTCTCAGTTACATTGGTGAAAACAAAACTTTTTACATGATTTAACATCAACTATTAACAATACCAACAAAAAACTAAGACAGAAAGGGGCCTAAGACTAACAAAGACATGGCTTTTTACTGTCAGGCACTCACTTGCAGCATTTAGGGAGGAACTCCGTGTGTGTGCATGTGTCTGTACGTGTGCGTGTGTGTGTCTGAATTTTCCCCTTTATTTCTCTATGGGCACACAGGAAACAATATTGTAGTTATAAACCAGGCCAGATATGGCTCAAGTCATCCCAGGGAGCCAGCTGGGGCCCCCATATTATTCAGGATGCCTGGAGGGCACCCTGCACCAAGGACTATCATGAGTAGGAAAGAAGAAAAAATACAGATTGCTAGTTTCAAGACATTGGTATCATTTGAAGAGTAAAGGCCTGAAACATTTCTTAACACAAGTTGCATAAAAAACAACAAAGAGAGGCAGTCTGAAGAGTACATAAAGGCATAACGTGTCATCCGGGCTGCATATCAACGCAGAGAAGGGGGGATGACGGCTGCTAGGGGTCAGGATAGCCGGCTTGCTGGTGCTCAGAAAGGTGTGCTGTAAAATTTTCCACTCCGCTCCTTCCCAGACCCAAGGCTTGTGCCTCCAGAAGGGCCGTCCAAAATAGACCAGTCCCCAACCCAACCTCCTACTCCTGACCTCTTTCCGAGGCAGCTGCTGTCCCCAATGCCCACCTCAGCCCTGTCTTTGCTCCAGCTCCTGCCCACAGCACAAGAGCGCTGCCTGTGCTCTCAGGCTCATCCTGCTGCAGGCGCCATGGACTGCCGCATGCCTGGCCTGCCAGGCTCGCTCTGCCATGCCCTGTGCCCGGCCCCACACCATCCTGGGTGGCACCTGTGCCCTGCGCTCACACTTACACATCTCAGGAGCCAGCCTTGCTGTCTGGATAGGAGGCTGAGCCAGGGACACGCTGAGCAACGCCACTCAAGACATTTCCTGGCTTCTGGCTGTGGCCCTGGCCAGTGAGAATGCACCACTTCCCCTTTAAGAGAGCACGCCCAGACCAGACTAGGGAAGGGCAGAGAGAAGAGCGCGGAAAGCCCAGCTCTCGCCCTGAACTTGGCACATGGACTTGGGTTTTCCTGAACTGAACACCAGAGGTGCAGCCAGAGACAGGGAGCACTGTGTGTGCAGGGTTGGGGCCTTTCTGCCACCCCTAGATCGTGGCCACCCTTGGGCTCTGGGAGCTGCTGTCACTTTGACCTGAGACCTGTAAGGACCCACTTGGGTGGCCTTTCTGCCCCTGCCCATCCTAGGGCCCTCCACCCTCTCCTGAAGGGCAGTGTCCACTCCAACACCCAGCACTGTGCTCTGCAGAGAACAGAGAGGTTGCTGGAAAAACCAGAAATACTTTGGGACCTTTTCACTATGCACCCAAGCAGGGGCTTTTCATTCATTCTGGACCCTTACGATGTTTATTTCCTGATCTTGGCAAAGGGCAGCAGACTTTAGGGGAAAGGGCCCACTCCTACACAGACTATGGTCCACAGAGGGCGCATGTGATATGATTTCACCTGTATGAAGTATGTGGAGTAGATAAACCCAGGGACAGAAAGTGGGCTGGCTGGGAACAAAAAGAAGGTGAGGAGCAGTCACTGAATGATTCATTTTCTGCTACATAAATTTCACCTTAATTTTAAAAAAGCCAGTAGGACAGTGGGTTTGGGGCATCTGCATCTTCTAGGAGGACCTCTCTTGTGCTTCAGCCAACACTGCTCTGCGCAACCTGGCTATTACCCGATGAGCTTTAAATCAACCGCTGCTCGTGGCATATGCCCTTCAGCTAGGGAAATTAGAAGCAAGCCTCTAAGAGATGATGGCTTCCCCAGACCCAGGAGTATGACTCCTGGGGAATTTCAGACTGTGGGGAGCTGGGACCATTTCAGAGGATGCCCCACAAGCGAGAGAGAGGCCCAACCCTTTGGAAGGCAGGCCCCGTGGCATCCACTGTGTCAGCAGCCTGACAGTATGACCAAAGCCAGCGCCGTGGGTCTGCCGTGGGAGAGTTATTCACAGATGACATAACTTTGGCCCTCTGGGTTCTTGGCTTCCTTTTCTACTTTTGTAGAGAGAACTTCTTCCCAGAAGTAAGGCGAATCAATCAGTTTCGGGCTGTGAGGGAGGTGTGCTGGTTAGCGTCTTGGAATGGAGTCAAGATGGACAATGGGGTGTGAGCTGACCAGCCACTCACCCAGCCCTCCTTCCCAGGCATTTGCAGCTTCAGCTGAGGACAGTCTGCTCCTGAGGGTTATGCTGTGAGCCCTGTCATCCAGACCTAGGCCAGCGGGCCAAGGGCTCCTGGGCACGTTCCCCACTCTAGGGACTGTCAAGTAGAGGCCTGCTGGGTGTTGCAACACTCAGAAGAAATGCAGATGAAAGGGCAGGCTCTGTGGCCTGGCGGGGTGAGTCCTTCCAGAGAAAACAGGGACCGCTTTCCTGAGATCTTTGCAGAATGTTCCAGGAGGACCTGGAGGACACAGATGGCATATGGCCCCTGGGCTGGCTGTCCCACAGCATGCTGGCCCCTCCAGAGCTCTGCCCTGCCCCTGTCAGTCCTGTTCTCTGTCCTCACCTCAGGTGCTGTGGGAGGAGGTGGGCCAAGTTCTCAGCAAACCAAAGCCTTAAGAAATAAGATGCAATGTTTACACCATGCTAGCTTCTGAGGAGCAGCAAGTTTAGAAGCCTAACCCTAAATACACACACAGGTGGGACAGCCCAATTCAAACATGCGCGGACGGCTCAGACATTTCTCCAAGGCAGATTTACGAACGGGCAACAAGAGCACAGGAAAAAGACACTCTGCCTCATCAGTCATTAGGGAAATGCAAATCAAAACCACAAGGAGGTACCATGCACTTGAGGATAACTATTAACGACAACAAGAAAGGGAAAAGATCAAGAGCTGATGAAGATGTGGAGGAAGCGGAACCTTGTGTGCTATTCTCAGGAATGTAAAATGATGCAGTTGCCATGGAAAACACTACAGTAGTTCCTCAAAAAATTAAAAAGAAAATTACTATATGATCCAGCAAGTCCACTCCTGGGCATATACGCAAAAGAAAGCAGGGTCTTAAAGAGAAACTTAAACTTGTTCACCCAAGTTCATAGCAACATTATTCACAATAGCCCCATGATGGAAGCAACCCAAATGTCCATCAGTGGATGAGTGGATAAACACAATGTGGTTTGTATGTGTGTGCTACAGCTTTACAAATGAAGGAAATTCTGACACATGCTTCAACATGGATGAACCCTGAGGACATTATGCAAAGTGAAACAAGTTGGTCACAAAAAGACAAATACTGCGTGGTATCTCTCATTTTCAATACCTAGAGTAGTCAAATTGATAGGCAGAAAGTAAAGCAGTGGTTGCCAGGGCCCAAGGAAGGCAGACTGGGAAGTCACTTTTAATGGCTAAAGTGTTTTGGTTTTATAGGGATGTTCTTAATGCTACTGAACTGTACATTCAAAATGCTTAAGATGCTAAATTTTATGTCAAGTGTATTTTATCACAATTAAAGAATTTAAAAAAATTAAAACATGTCAAACAGAATTATCCTATGACCCAGTAATTCCTTTTTTTTTTTTTTGTACTGGGGATCGAGCTCAGGACCCTACACTTGTGAGGCAGGCACAAGTGCCACTGAGCTAAATCTCTAGCCCCTATGGCCCAGTAATTCTACTCCTGGTATATATCCTGAAGAACTGAAAACAGGTACTCAAACACAGCCTTGCGTTCAGAAGTTCACAGCAGAACTACTCACAAGAGTCAAAAGGTGCAAATACCCAACTCTACATCATGGATAAAAACCAAACCAAACCAACTGTGGTCTACACATATGATGAAATATTATTCAACCACAAAAAATAAAGCATGATAGAGGCTACAACACAGATGAATCTCAAAAACTTTGTGTTAAATGAAAGAAGCCAAACACAAAAGGACATTATTCATATTGCATAATCCCCTCTATATGGAAGGAAAGTCCACAGAGACAGAACGCAGATTGGTTGGTGATCACGGGGGCTGGGGGGGCGGGGATAACTGCTTAGTGGGCATGAGGTCTTTCTCTGCAGTGAGGAAACATTTTGGAACAAGATAAAAGTGGTTGTGCAGCATTGCCAATGTATATGACACCTGTGAATTGTTCAGGTTGAAATGTTTAATTTTGTGGTATGTGAATTTCACCTCAATAATAATACTAACAATAATGAAAAGCCTTCAGAAAGAAAGGGCCAGGACAATCTATAGCCAGAACAATCAATTTTAAAATAACTGAGTTACCTCCAAAACCTGGTTTGGGACCATGTAAAGAGGTCATTTGGTGGTGGTGGGGACTCTGGGAATTGAGCCCAGAGCTGTTGAACTCAGCTACAACTCAGGGCCTTTTTAAATTTCAAGACGGGGTCTTGCTAAGCTGCTAAATTGTCCAGGCTGGGCTTGAACTTGGCATCCTCCAGCTTCAGCCTCCCAGGGTGTTGGGATTACACCGCACCCAGCAAGGAAGTAATTTTTAACTTAAGATAATCAAGGTAGCCATCAGGCGACAGCAAACAGGTACTCTTAAGACAGCAGCTCCCAAATACTGCCCATCTGGGTCCAGGAAGATGTGTTGATAAGTCCTAATACGATACGAACACACACACAGGCTGCATCCAGTCTGTGTCCTCCCCGTCTCCTTCCGTTGCGCGTTGATGATGATGATGATGATGATGATGCAGAGGGCTGTCGGATGTTTAGGGGAGTGCGTGTCTGTAATGTCTTCCCTTGAGAAAGTCAGTCTGAGTCCAACCAGCAGAAACACCACATGAAGCCCAGGCAGGTTCCACTCGCTACTTACAGATGGGCAACTGAGGCACGACTGTCTTCTCCAGCCCTCCCATCCCTGATACAGGTGCCATCCGAGGGATATCACCGCGGGGCTCACAGACCCTGCAGGGATCAGTGACCCCTGCAGTTGTCTTCTGGGGCTGCCTGGGTCTCACTGCCACCCTTGGCCTGTAGGCTCCTCTGCGGACTGCGCTGGCTGGGGTGGACAGCCCTGCCCCTTTGCGATGCCCACACACTGATCCTGCTCCTGCTCTACGGGGTCACCGTGAACTGGTCCACTCCCTCCATGGGATACTTGCCCAGATGTGTGTTCCCAGAAAGCTCTTTCTCTGCGCTGAACAACCCCAGCCACCCTTCTAAGCCAATCCTCACAAATCATCATTTTCCTTCCTCTCTTGGCCTCGGTTCTCTTCCCAGACCGGAGCTCAGAAGGAGGACATTGCATGCGGGGTCTGCCCAGCTCTACAAACAGCAGGACACAGTCTTGATGTCTTACTTCTCACAGCTGCCTCACCTCTAAGTCTTATTTCACTCTTTCTGCTGCCACGCTGCACAGATCCACAGGTATTCTTTCAAAATGTCATCTTGTTGGGATCTTTCTGGACTCTGATCCATTGATTTATCTGTCCTCCCTCCCAAGCGGAAAATCAATAAACCCACCATCAATGCTGCTCTTCTTCCCAATCCTCATTTACAATCTGGAAGCGGATGGGCCCAGGGCAACCTGCTCCTCATCCTGTGCCCTGCTTGTTACCAGTACTCCTGAGGTGTGGCTGCAGCAAACCTCCTGCCTTCCGGGTATATGTGCCGCTGGCCTACTTTTCTCTATCTTCCTGGTGAGGATCCCCTGGGTGTCTCTGACAAAGGAGCTAATGAGAGGCCCCTTCTTCCTGGGGTCCCGAGACTAGGTGTCAAATGCAGAGCAAGGCATTACACCTAGAGAGCAATCAAATGCTGTCCTTATTGCTAACAAGAAATACAATGCTGAAAATAAAAATGGGTTTCCGATTCCCTAACTATCCTCCTTGTCTACAGCCCAGTGCAGACATGAGGCTGATGGAATCCAGAGGAGCCCTGGTGTCCGAGTGCTGGAGCTCAAATCCTAGCTCTCTCTGTGGTAGTCCCATTCCTCAGGTTAGCAGAACCCTCATGCTCCCCAGCGAGATCAAGGCAAAAGCAGTTTGAGTCAGGCTATGTAAACAAAAGGACTGTATTATGATTATTACTAAGTAACTCCTACCTTAGTGATAGCAACCATCACTTAGTGATACCACTTCCATCAGCAGGAAGCCACCTGCTCAGCGCACTGCAGCTGCCCTGTCGTGACGAACGGATTCCTGATTGCTTCTCCTGGCAGCAAGCATCCCTCTCTCGCCTCAGACCTGCACCAAGGCTGGCTTAGAACGAAGGGGCAGTGGGTCCCCCATGCTGGCAAAGGGGCCCTTGGCCTGCGGGAACACAGTCTCTCTACCACCCCCTTGTTGAGACCAGAACTTGGGCAATCAGGAGCAGGGACTCACAGGTGACGCAGGATGGGGAGGTTGCTTTCAGCTCCCCGGTGGCTTGAACCCTAGAATCCTGATGGTGATTTCTAAGAACAATGGGCTTTGGGCTCTGACATTCTCAGGGCAGAGCCCCAGAAACCTGTCCCTTTCTCAGCTGAGGATGTCCTCAGAGAAGAAAAGATCTGGAACCTTATGCAAAGGGCTGTCGGAGGCCACCTGGTGGCCCCTCCCACCATCTCTGGGCCAAGATGTCCCATATAAGGGCATCCCCCATGCCCCAGGAAAGCAGCAGAAGAAACTGGCCTAAGTAAGATCCCCTCTCTTAGTTCAGCTAAGTCTGGCATCTCAACTTCCATGAGAGTGAACACCAAGGGCAGATTAACACACACATGAGCGTGTGTGCATGCACACACACACACATGCGCGCGCACACACACACACACACACTGGTGGTAAGGAACTGACAGGCCTATGCCAATGGGTCTATTAACACGCCAGGGAGTCTGCCCAGAAAGGTGGTGGGAGGAGGTGGCAGGGAACCATTCCTGCTAGTTTCTGGAGCTCACTGGTCCACGAGCCTCCCTCAGCCTCCCTTGTAACAGTCTTCTTCAAGCCAGGTGGGCGGCAGAGTCACCTAGGAATCATCATAGGACACACGAAAGGTAACTCAGACATCCACAGCCACTGTCAAGTGTTTCCTATGACTTTCTTTTCTTTTTTTTTTTTTTGGTACCAGGGATTGAACTTGGATCCTTGCGCTTGCACAGCAGGTGGAGAAACCACTGAGCTAAATCCCTGGCCCATCCTATGACTTTCAAACAGATTCCAACCTTTCTCACTGTGCTTCCTTTGACCAGAGCGCCTGTGCAGAGATGGCGCCCGGGACCACAGACACTGGGACATGAGAACCACAACCCACGAACTGGTGTCTATGTCAGGGTGGTTATGGCAGGGTTCTGGTGCTGCCGCTGCCCAGTGGAGGGAGCTGAGGTAGGGCTGGGCATAGTGGACTGGTGCTATGGGAGATGGGATAGGTCCCCCAAGCCATACGCCCGAGTATGCAACCACAGTGAGAGGCAGTCTTTGAAGAAGTGAGCAAGTTAAAATGATGCTATAGGATATGATATGCCTGGCGACCCTGTAAGAGGAAGAGCCACCAAGGACAAGGCATAGGGAAGATGACCTGAGAGGAAGTAGCAAGGGTGTGGCCATTCGCAAACCAAGGAGAGGCCTCAGGGATAAATGAACCCCACTGGCCCCTTAATCTCGAACTTCCAGTTTCTAGACTATTTAAGCCCCCGGTCTGTTTTGTTTTGCTATGACAGCCCTAGCAAACTAATGCAGCTGGTTTACTTGGAAATCATATGTCTCCCCCATATTAGGGAGAAAAAGTCTAGTTTGGAGGGCAGAGGACACTGAACCTCTCTCACAGGATCGCAACTACGAGGCGCTGTCCTCTTTGGCCATGGTGGGGGCTGATTCTGCCTACCCTGGAGTCCTGGAGTCCTGAGGCTGAGGGGCTGCATGGCCCTACAGAAGGTTAAGTAGCTGCCCCGAAACAGTGAGTAAGTCCGGGCCTCAGCCTGGGAGTCACCAACTCCTCTTACCAGCCTACTTTCTTGTTTAGCCTTTTCCCCTCCTAAGCTCTGATCAACCTCTATGACGTTGCTGTAGTTCCAGGAAATTAAAAAAAAAAAAAGACCTTGGGAATTCGTGGACTAATGGCCAGGCGAGGTGACCGCAGCATGATCTCAAGGTTTCATGGACCGACCCAACCATCTGGCCCAGCTCCAGGTCCTACCTCCATGCCTGGCTCCTCCCACAGATCCCAGGACCCTGCCAGTCAGCTGTGGGCTTCCCATGGAGTGTGGGGTGGGCAGAACCACTCCCTGGGGACTCAAAAGTGCTCACTGCTGAGAGGGGGCCAGATGGGGATCAATTGCAATCAACAGCAGATGTGTCACTGGGCTGTCTCCTGGCAGGAGGATCAAAGTGAGGAGGGAGGGTATTGACAGGCTGGTGTCTGCAGGGGCTGGGTGGGGTGGCAGAGGCAGAACTCTTGGAGACAGAGCTAAGACACACTGTCATTTTCTCAAGGATGGCAGGGTGGGAGGGTCTGGCCAATTTAAGTGCAAAAACCCAAGGAGAATGTTGACTGCCACCTCTCCCAAGCCAGCCCAGCATGAAGGCCTGCAGGTCCCCTTTCTTCTCTCGCACACTGCCGGTGGGGTTACTACACAGGGAGGGGGAGGCCCTATAACCATGGCAAGCTGGCATGCACACACACTGAATGCACCCCTAAACCTGAGGCTGGCCAGACAGACTGCACGAAGGAAGGAGAAGGGACAGGGTCCCCACCCATGGGGACAGTGAATCTAATCCAAACCAAGAGTTTCTATGACTTCCCACTGCAGCCAGTTTTCCCAGTGTAGATGGGCAACAGGAGGCCAAGGTCTGAGGGTCAACATCAGCCTCAGTTCCAGCTCTGGGACCAAAGAGCTGAATCTGTCCTCCACCCGCTCTGGGGGCTGTTGTGAGAAAGCTCAGTGGGCACACCACCCATCAGAGACCCAGAGCAAACCAGCCTCATCATTATTCTCTGCAAGGTTGGAGGAGAAGAAATTACATTTTTATGTGGATGAGAAAACATGGAAGAGAAAGAGAAATTTGCTCTTGGCAGGACTCGGCACTGCGTCGATTCGGCTAATGGTCACATTTACTACCTTGGAAATTTCTGGTTCAACTGTCCGTTCTCATTCCCGTGATTCAGGGGGAGGGGGGCGGTTTGGACCCATCTGTGTGGCACCCAAGGATCTGGATCAAAGCAGACTGCCACCTCCGAAGGCCTTCCTTGCGGCCTAAATGATGTTTATCACTTTCTCCCTCCTTTTCCATTTGTTTGGTTTAAAATATTTAACCTGAGGCACAATGAAGTGTCTCATTTACAGCCGTCTCCTGGACCATTAGACTGGGACTCCACAGTCATTATGCTGATGAACGTGCTACTTACCCATGCAAATTCTGGGAGCAGCCGCCTCCGAGTCGGGAGGTGCTCAAGGTATGCTATCAAGGGCTGATTTGATTACACAGCCATTCAGTGGGCAAAGTGGAGCAATTTTTAGCCAACTGTTCTAGTAAATATTATGGGAAACCCTTTTATAGAGTGCTAATTCTGGCTCAGCATTTTGATATGTGCCCAGTTTTAGTTCTCATTCAACATGCACTACAGAGTCCCCCGAAGACACCACTGCCAGGCCAGGATGTCACATGCATCATGCATTGGCTGGCAGGCCATCCTGTAGCTGACAATCATTTGAAAAATATCATCAACATCACAAGATCACAGTCATTTAGGTGGGGACAGACTTTAAAACTCACTAACTGCCCTGGGGTCATCTTTCCTCTGCCCCCACTGCTATGACTCGAGTCCTACTGACTGGGACCTGGGCAGACTGCAGGTTGCCAAATGACCTCTGCAAGCACCTTGTGGACACTGGAAACAATACTCAATCGCTGCATCCACCCTCACCCCACGTCCCAGAGGAAATGGCATCATCACTTTCATTTTACTCAGTTTGTGACTGACCAAGGGAAAACAACACCATGTCCTACGCCAATGATTAGGGTCTTTGAGGTCGGTGGCTGGAGATTGAGCCCCGGAACGTTATCCAGTGGCCTCTCAGAGAAATTAATTTTTAAGGGCAAAAATAACCCGGTGCTGCCCACATGCATTCGCTGCTGTCTCTGTAAGAGCAGAAACGCATTTCACTTTCCACAGTTGGAACAGAAACTCTCATGCATCTTCGTTTCTCCAAAAAGTCTATAAATAACCCAGGATCAGCAAAATTATGCAAAACATCCTGCTAGAAGAAGAAATGTAAACTAAAACCACTTACAGAGAGACTCAGGCTGCCAACTTAATCTGATGCTACGACGACTGCAAACATGTTGTACTTTTGGAACCTGAAGCGATGCACATTAGCACGGATGCCATCACAAAAAAGAAAAAAAAGAAAAAGAATCGCAGTAACAAAAGCCCAACCCCAAAACAGAGCAACATGATTCCGTATTCCGCACGGTGCAGGACCCGACGGCTGACCAGCTGCAGTCCATACGAGCTACCCTGGCTTGTCCACACCAACTGTTTTGACTACAGGCACTTGTTAAACACAGAGTTTCAGGTCCTACCAGTTGGACACCAGAAGTTCACAGAACTCACCCAGTGCCAAGAACAACAAGCCCAGAAAGCAAAACGGCTGCCTCGCCTGGTGCGCAGTGTTTTGTTAACTGTTTATGCAAGCCCCAGAGCAACTGGGTAAGGATTGGGAATAAAAAAAAGCTCTTAAGTAACAAAAGCGAAAGATTACCACCTTGAAGGAAGTGTAGATGTTGGCGGATAAAGGACAGGCGTCAAGTGACTTATAGTGGGGTGGGTGGACGGTTTTGGGCGAGAACCAGAGCGGGGGAGGGGTGGTGTCACATGACACCCTGTGGTTATTAGCAGAAGGAACTGGGTGCTTCCTCCAAGCATCTTTTACTTGGAGACTGACTTAAAAAGATTCTGCAAATGCTAAGGCCTGGGTTCACATCTGGGGGTGACGGCAGGAGCATCGTGATCCAGAAGTGGCTCAGTCCCATCGGAGGAAAAAGGATGAGCTGAATGAATTTCTCCAGACGCTAGAAAGGGATGCCTAAATTCCCTGCTGTGTGCAGGTGAGGCCACTGACACCCACAAGAAGCCAAAGGGCACTGCCCTGGGGGTAGGGGACGGTGACCCTGGGATGGCTTCCCATTCCCTTTTGAATGAGGGCGGCTGGAAACACCTTTTCTACACGGACTGTGGCAATGAACAGACAAAAAGGAACCCTCAAATCGCGTGGCAGGGTTTTCAGTTTCTTCTCTAGAAGGCATCAAACAATATTGAATTTTAGGGCCAAGACAATTAAATATTAAATTTTAGAGTTACCCAAAGATTTGAGAAAACTGGGTTCCTAAAGCACTGGGTGTGTAGGTAAGAGTGGGCTATTTTAAACTGCAGTGTGGACTTAAACCTAACACCCTCCCACATCTCTTTCCTTTAACTATCTTACCTCTTATCTACCTATGCACCTACCTATCTACCTATTGGGCTCCTCCCCTACTCCAGCAGGTTAGGAGTAGAGGTTGTTTGTAAAGGCTACAGTAAACCAGGTGTGGTGGCGCAGATATGAGGCAGGAGGACTGCAAGTTGAGGCCAGCCTGGGCAACTTAGTGATTCAGTGAGACCCTGTCTCAAAAATTTTTATTTTAGGGCCAGGGATTTAGCTCAGTGGTTCCACCACTGGCCTCGAGAGCGCAAGTCCTGAGTTCGATCCCCAGTACCAAAAAAAAAATTTTTTTTTTAAAAAATGGGCTGGCGATGTAGCTCAGTGCAAACCTCCAGGTTCAATCTCCAGTGCCACCACCACCCAAACAAAACAAAACGAAAAAGGCTACTGTAACCATGGGCCAGACTCATGTTTATTCATGTTTATTATGGGAAGTAAATGCGTCCCTCCGGTTCTGGGGTCACCCGTGCCATGAGTGGAACCCTGTGGTGGCTGCCCCTTCCTCCCAGAGGGACTCAGGTTTCAACTATATATAGAAATGGTTCACTGGAATCTGAAGTAGAGCTACCTGGAGTGCAGTGGCTGACAGACGCGATAAGAAGGCACCTGAGAGCATCCCGGAAAAGGACAGGGCCTGGGAGGAAAGAGGGGTGGTGGGAGAGGAGGGCAGAAGAAGGGACTCAGGCAGGGAGGATGAAGGTCCGGGCCCAGAAGTGAGGTTTTCAACCAACCCTGGGCCTCAGGCTTGACAAGTGAGCCCTTCAAATGGCCCCAAACCTGGGATTACAGGCTGTCATTGGTTCCTGTCTCCTCCTCACACGTCCTAGCACTGGATCCTCAGGAACATCCTCCGAGGAGGACGTGAAGGGCCACTACAGTCACCCCACCTTACAAAGGAGGAAAACACAGGCGCAGAGGAATCTAGGACTTCACCAGGGCCACACACCCAGAAACACGTTCTGACGTCCAGTCCTTTTCCTTTCCTTTCCTGATGCTGAGGATCGAACCCAGGGCTTTGCACATGCTAAGCACACGCTCCACCACTGAGCTACATCCCCAGCCCTCAAAACCACTTTAAAAGTGTTATGGGTTATTATTTCCATCTTCACAGACACCCAGACAGAGATTCAGAGAGGTCACGAGCTTTAGCCTGAGCTATACAGCAAACGGTAAATAGCCCCTGCCTAGCCCTCTTTGTTTGTCTTCATCATGTTTCCAGAAAACACAATAATAGAACTAAAAAGATCAATAAAGTTGAGTATAAAGCACAAAGTCTCCCTTGATTCTCTCTCTCCAGGGCTTTCCTGGAGTGGTTCGCAGGCTGCTGGTACCTCACAGGGTTCCTGTGCCTGCCGGCCGAGCTGAACATCCACGTTCCATAGCTACTTCTGCAACGAACACAACCCTCTCTATTCAATTTGAACCCTGCTTTTCTTTGACTTGATCAGTCACCCCCATGCCAATCCCTGGCTCCTCCCCAGGCCTGGTCTAAGAGGACAGCCAAGTTGCAGCAGACCTGCGGAGCTATACATTAGGGTGCCTGTGTGTCCGAGGTACGCTGTCCCACAGGCAGAGGGGATGTGGCTTAGCATACAAGTGGGGGATCTCTTCCCCAACATCTGTTTCAAAGTTAGGCCTCTGCTGATTTCTTCTGCCACTTAAAATAGGGGAGCACCTGAAGGCTCCCACTCCAAGCCAAGAGGATACATGCTCTGCTTTAGCAGGGGCGACAGTACTATTATTTGATGTACTCAAGGAGGGTCCTGACAGGGTTTGGCCACTGAGGGGATGCAGATGGCCAGGTTTGTGGGGATAAATAAACTACCAGAAACTGAAGACTCAGTAAGTCAGGGTTACAGGATGAGGCCCACTCCTATGGGGAGGGACACCCTGGATACCATCATTACTGTACACACAACCAATCAGAAACTTGCTATTTTCAGTCCATCATTTGAATCTAGTGCTGTTTGCAAGACCAATCAGGACCAATCTTTTCAACCCTTCATCTGCACGTGGGAACAGCCAATCAAAAGACGCTATTCCTGACCTGTTATTCCCATCATATGGCAGGAAGCCATATGAGTTTTTTGATAGTATTGTAGATAGATAAATTAGTTAGATACCTTGTAGGCAGTTAGGCAGGAGCAGCCCAGGAGAAGCCAACCAGTGGACAATCAAGACACATTCACTGAAGGCCAACATTGTAAAAAGAGAAACTACCACACCCGAATAGGATGAACAGCCCCGACTGATATTCTAAATAGGTATCAATCACCTCGGTGGGGGACCAAGATCTAAACCCACCCTTTCCAAGAAAGATCCCTGACCCACCCTTACTGAAAATCCTCTTAAACTTGCTAAGTGACTTGGTTCCCCACTTAATCAATATTACCTAAGCAACTATGCTAGTTATTATTGGTTGCTCATAGTTTTGTCCCACCTTGAACCCGCCTCACCTCCTGGCTTTGTCCCATAACACACCTTTGAGAAGCAGGGTGAGCAGGCAACCCACTTTCCTGTCCCCCTTCTGTCTCTCTTGGATGGAAGCTGTGTCTCTCAATAAATTTTTCCTACTCTTAATCTCCGCTGTTCCTAGAATTCATTCTTCAATTTTAAAGAACATGAACTCGAGTTTTGGATGTTTGCAGGTTTGGCGTTGCATCTATTTCCCCAGTACCAACAGGACAGTCTACACACAGTGAGGTGATCTATCCCAATGGCTTATTTACATGGAAGAGAGATAAGCTGGGAATTTTGGATACAAAAAGACCCCTTTCCCTTATCCTAGGGGCTGCAGTGAACCTTTTCACGGCCTCCTCTCACTCTCCAGAGCCACTTCTTTTCTGCCTTCAATAAATGCACACTTTCCCTGCCTTTTCTATGTGTCAGGTCCAATTCTTTGTTCAGGACACCAAGGACCTGGAAAGAAGCATAACAGGACTCTCCATCTGGTAACATTAGGGCCAGGGCCAGGGATGCAGAATGTAATGCAGGAGGGGAGCTGGTTAGGAGGTAGTGATTAGAAAGTTCTAGAATGTTTTGTCATCCCTATGAACCTGCCTATCCCTAGAGACACAACCCTCAAAAGCACAGAGCCAAAGGCCAGGGAAGCTAGGTGTCAGATGGATTTCACCCTGAGTGTCGCTAAGGTGGCCTAGATCATGAAGACTAATCACATCTCACTGCACCTGTTGGCTGGAGAAGCTCCGTGGCTGGATGGGGTGTGTATGTGGGGCCTCCCACTCACCCTGAAGGGGGTTATTTGAGGTTGTTTTGGTAACCACATGACATTCGCATCCACACCGCTGGGAAGAACATGAGGGCTGGATACCTCAGAGGTCCTGACAGGAAAATCTGTTTGCTTACAAGATACAAAATGGGTAGAATATTTCCAGGTAACTTATGACTCTTCTGAGCATAGAGACCAGTTTTGAAAAACCAAAAAATAGGACACGCCATTTGACAGGCACCTGTGTATTTAGGGAAGACAGGGTAAGCTATTTAAAATGAAAACCGAAAATCTGCACGGCCTGGCTAACACACTTGTAATACCACGTTAGTAAAAGTAGGCTAACACAGAGTGGCAGAAACGTGCTGTGATTGGTACTGGTGTGCTTAACAGAGGCAGTGTCACCACAAGACAGAAAAGCACAGCTTTTCGGCTGCAGACAGAGGTGGTTTGGGGACCGCCGGCAAGTGCGGTACATCAGGCCCTAGGGACGAGGGCACTGATGTGGACGAGTCTCGGCCCATTCCCGGGGATTGGGCATTTATACTGAGGGAGGAGGACTGTGTCAGTGCACACAGAGGGAGGAGGCTGCTCAGGACCAGGGCAGGCTTCTAAACAAGGTCTGGATGTGCAGAAAGCTGGTCAGAAACGGGGCGGGAAAGACAGGAAAGCAAGATGTGCTCGCTGGCAGCCGGGCTGTGTGCACTCAGCCTAAGCCTGGGCACCTAGGCTCTGTCCCCGGGACTCCCAGGGCTAAGCCACTCTGCCTTATCATTCCTGCCATGAGCTTTTAGTTTAATCCTCTGCGATGCGGATCCACAAGACACTGTAACCAACATCACGGGATTAGTAGTGCACAGATGGGGCCACATACCCCAGATACTGTAGCAGAGCACCACTTTCAACCAGCCTCAGCCAGCACTGCACTTCAGCTCGGAAACCCCTTTATAGAGGGGTCAGTAAATACAGGGTGATGCAATCTAGGCCACCAGAGCGACTCCCGACTCCCGGAGGGAGAGTCAGTTCCGGATCTCACCTTGCCTTGCAGGCCAGTGCTGGCCAGAGCCAAGAAGCCTTGTTGTGCGCTTTCAACACATCTTGAATGAATGGTCTCTCTTAATCTGAATCACAAAGATATATGTGCACCTTACTAGGTGTACCTGGAAAGTGGATAGTTTTTTTATTAAATATGCAGCAACTTCAGAGTTTAGCTGTTTGTGGTTCAAGTTAGGGAGAAGGGAGGGAGGCTTTCCACTTAAACTCATAATGCCAAAACTTTAAAAGAGCTGAAGTTGCTGGGTGTAGTGGCCCATACTTGCAATCCCAGTATTCTGGGAAGTTGAGGCAGGGGGATGGTAAGTTCAAGCCTAGCCTGGACAATTTAGAGATTTCCTGAGAACCTGGTATTAAAAAAAAAAAAAAAAATATCGGGCTGAGGATACAGCTTGGTGAGAAGGTTCAATCCCCAGAACCTCAAAAAAAACCCTTGAAGCCACTTTGTAACAGGAACCCTTGCAAAAGATCTTCGTTTCACTGTACTTTGTTTTGAGGGTTCCACATTCATGGGTTCAACCATCAGTGGAAGGAAAATATTTGGAAAGAAAATTATCTGTCTCGAACATGTACAGACTTTTTTGTTATTTCCTAACCGATGTAGTAAAACAACTACAACTACTCACATTTACACAGTGCTTATGAAGCGTAGCATTAGGAATTATAATTAATCTACTACTGATGATTCAAAGAATGTGGGCTGGTTATGCAAATATGATTGACACTTGTTGTTGTTTTTGCCTTGCTGGGGGTCAAACCCAGGGCCTTGCAGTTGCTAGAAAAGTGCTCTATCACAAGCCTCAGCCTTAGTCTCCAACCATGCCATTTTGTGTCAGGGACTTGGGCACCAGTGGGTTCTGGAATCCTGGTGTGGGTTTGAGATGCTGTCCTAGACCCGATCCCCCAAGGATACTGAAGGGTAACTGTACTTCAAACATTACTGGATTTCTTTTTTGTTTTGGTGATAACTCAAGGTGGTTGTTAAAAGCATTCAGTGCTGTAAAACTGTGATAACTTCAGAGCCTACAAGTGTAGTTTTTGAACTTTTTGATAATCCACTTTAAGAAATAAAAGAGTGGTGGTGCATACCTGTAATCCCAACACTCAGAAGGCTGAGGTAAAAGGATTACAAGTTTTTTAGTTTTTTTTTTGGTACCAGGGATTGAACTCAGGATCTTGTGCTTGCGAGGCAGGCAAGTTTACAAGTCTGAGGTCAGCCTGGACCACTACATTAAAAAAACACTGAACCTAGTTAAGGAGACAAAAGTTCCAAAGGACAGCACTTATCTTTATTACCTAGAAAGCACTTTGACATTCCTCCCTGCCTCCCACCCCTTCCCCTTCTCTCCCCATCTCTTTTCTTTTCTTTCACTGTTTAAGGTCTTGGTCAGGACTCACCAAATTGGTTGCCTTACTCTTGTGGAGGGGAGGTGTCTGCGGTTCCCAAAGACAAAGGATTCAGAGCTGGTTGCTCCTGCACACTTCCCACCTCAGCTTCTCCACCTTCCACCCTTCCCTTTAATTTTCCTGCAGTCTGTGTCACTCCTTTCTGAGGTCAGAGCCTGCCTGTACAGCCTTCTCCTCAGAGTTCTAATGTTCCCAAGTGGAACCAGGCCACCGAGCCTGCTAGTGTGACGTGTGACCAAGTGCAGCCAGTTTCTCAAGGTGCCTGAAGCAGCCCTTGGGCTCTTGGCTGCATTCCCAAGGAGCTGTACTCAAGGTGGAGATCCGGACACTGAGGTGTTTTGAATGCGCCATCTGAGAACACCTGACTACATGAGTTTCTCTTTTTTGAAAGGATGATTGGGCCCTGGGTGGTTGGGCTATAACATGACAAGGCTCCTGGCAGCCACGTTGCTTCATGATGACCATATCAGGGCTCCTGAGCGTGAGAAGCTATTCTTGAAGCCATCTGGCCTGAAAAGGTGCAGATCTTGGCTCTGTACCTGGGCTGCCCTGTGCCCTGTTATTTATAGCTCCTCCTCGTCTACATTTCACCTGTCACAAATCCTTCCATCGAAATGCAAAAAGACAAACTAATTAACATATGGGATTTCTGGTAGCATTTTCAAAAGTGTGTGTGTGGCACATAATTCATACTGATTATTTTAGATTACAGCAAAAGGGCAGGGTATTGTGCTCCTAAACAACCCAACTAAACAAGCAATCAGCCACTGGCTAAGTGAATTACTGGCACATCCATTCAAAGGAATGCTGGGAAGCTATAAAAAATGATGATCTCTATTTACTGAAACGTAAACAATTTTAGGTGGAGAAAAGCAAGTTTTAAAGCAATGTCTATAATAATATTCCATTTTATTTTTGAAAGTATAAAATATATACATACAGATACCTGAGTACAACATGCAGACATACCCATTAAAAAAAAGTTGTGCTTTTTTTTTTTTGTACCAGGGATTGAACTCAGGACCTTGCAGTGTGAGGCAGGCGGTGGCACCACCGAGCTAAATCCCCAGCCTCATAAAAAAAGTTTTTACACTGAAATATTTATTTTATTTTACTTTTTAGATTTTCTGAAATCTTGACAGTTTTTATAGTGCATTCTTCTTAAACCTATTTTTGAATCTGCTTGATAATTTCTTTTTAAATTTTTATATTTTAATATTTAACTGACTATATACTCAAGATGTACAACACGCTGAGCATTCCATTGATCATGAGAACAAAAGCAATGATCACACAGAGAAAACAGAATTCTGTATTTCTATGCAAAATGGTGCCTCTGTTGGGGGCACCACTCTTACTTGCATCCCACTCCATCTTTGTGTCTTTTTAAACTTTCAGGAGAAGAAAGGTAAGTTGAGTCTTCGGGAAAGGTTTATACTCACGCATCGCAAAGCAAAAGCTGGGGTTGTGGTTTCACTTGTCTGGTTCCTGGTGACTGAAGGAGCCACTAAACCACAAGCAGATGGCTCTGCTAGTTAGTCTCTGGCAGAAGCCCACCACAGGCCTCCCTAGCTCACAGTATGACAAGTCCGAAAGCTCACACGGTGTACGTTCTGAAGGTGGTTTTCTCCTAGCCAGACTCCACTCAAGCATAAAACAGTGCTGGTTTAAGGACAGGAATAATGCCTAACTCTAGTTACTTCTGTTCTCTTTACAAAATTCATTCACATTTATGAGATAACTGTTACCTCACTAAAAACCAACTAGGGAGGGCGGGCAAGACAGTCAGCAAGCCAGGGTATCATGCTCGTACAGGGGAAGCTAAGACTTACAGAGGGAGGCAACACGGTCACGCTCACCCTATTGGGAACTGTTAGAGACAGGATCCAAACTCAGTTTCCTGGGTTTGTTCTCTGGATTCTGGGCCACCGCGTTCTTCCTAGAAAGAGAAACTATAATTTCTTGAACTAACTAGATAGCTCTGAAAGCAAGAGGGGATGCAAAGTGAATGTGTCCCAGGAAACTGGCATAAACTGTTATTCTCCCAGGCAAACTAGGCCTTTAGATACACACACACACACACACACACACACACACACACACACACACGCACCCTTTGGAACAGGAAAGAGAAATGGAAAATGGAATTGGGCTTCAATATTAACACTTTATATTAAAATAGCAGAGTATAAAAAATAAGGATAGACAAACGTGAATACAAAGTATTTGAGTATGATTTATCCTCTACTGTGCCTGGGCCAGTTAGTCCAGGGTTCCCTCTCGGGGTCACTCGCTCCTGTGTGTCAGGAATACAAAGTCTAGATTGGGCAACTGATGTTAATCAAAGAGGGCCACCCGCCAACAGGGATTTAAGTTTTCCTGCTATCTGTATTTTGACCAACATTCTGAACTCAAAAAATGGATTTTATTGGTGACACTTGTGATGTCATATAATGAATGCTAGAAATGAGGTTTTACTGGTGAAATGAAAGACAGTCAAGCTATGTGGCCTGGCCCAGGGCCTGAGAATGACTCCCCATCCTTGTGTTGAGAGGGGGTGAGAATTCAGCATGGCCTGGCTGTCTGCTTTGAGGGATGGCAGCCATTGAGCCAGGAATGTTTATAAAAGTGTCATGCTAATTTGGGGAAAAAGTGCTATCTCTGGAGTTTTCCTGCAGTGGCTGCAAGTGAACTTTTGTGCAAGGTACGGTTGGAGCACTTCAAAGGAGAGAGGGCTGGGCATTCATCAATCTTATGGCACAAGCTGGATCAACTGTTTTGTCCCTGCTATTTAGTTGATAATTCCTGTATCCATGACAGAATTCAGTTTACCAGTGGCATTCAGAGGGGGCTGGGGTGGGGGAGCTTCTGCAGTCTGCTACACTGGCAACTGTACCAAGAGCTGCACAGGCCAGAGATCGTAGGTCAGGCCACAGCAGTACGCAGCTGGGTGAATGAAGCAAGCAGACTGCAGGAAGGGTCCCCGAGTGCATCTTCCTCCCCTGATGAGTCTCTTGCTCACAGATCTAGTCCCAAAGCCTCAAGAAACTATGTAACATGTATTTGTCAAATGGATAAAACCAATGAGTAAGAATTCAGTCATTTCTAGCATCTAATTTATGAACTGCTTCCAGTGACTGTTAATCATAACCGATTCTTACGGATCACAACCAATTGCTTGTCCTGGACTAAGTTAGTACCTTAAAAAAAAGCAATAAATAAGAAGTTAGTAGTAAAACCCACTGGAATCCCAAGGTTCTGCCCTCCAATAATGTGATGAGATGGATATCATCATCCCATGTTCAGAGGAGGAAACCAAGCTCAAGAGATGTTAAAGCTTAAGTGAGTAAAGCCAGGACTTGAACTCTGGTCTGACTCCAGACCTTAGTGTGCTTTCTAAGGCCAGGCTACCCAGAATTAGCAAAAGCTCAGTTTTGTAGAAAAATGACTGCTATGGGCTGGGGATATAGCTCAGTGGTTCTGGTGCCTGCCTCGCAAGCACAAGGTCCCGAGTTCAATCCCCGGTACCAAAAAAACAACAAAAACCAAAAAACAACAAAAAAAAGATTTTCAAGAATCAAAACAATGGGCCAGGGATTTAGTTCAGTGGTTCTGGCGCCTCCCTTGCAAGTCCAAGGTCCCGAGTTTGATCCCTGGTACCAAATTAAAAAAAAGAAAAATGACTGTTTTCTTCTTTTTTTACTACATTTATTCTTCTCCTCTTATGCCTTGCTACTTACTGAACATACACATCTTTTTGTCACATCACCATATTTTATGGAAACATTTTTTTGTGGAAGGGAGAAACAAGATGGATGCTGGAACACAGAAGCCAGCTTTCTGGTTCTTTTACTTTTTTTTTTTTTGGTACTGGAGATCAAACTTGGGACCTTGCACTTGGCAGGCAGGCGCCGGAACCACTGAGCTAAACCCCTGGCCCTCTTTTACCTTTAATTACAGTGGACCCTTGAGTTACGACCGCCTGACATATGAACAACTTGGGTTATGACCAGAATTTTAGTTTTAACTTATAACCAAAGTCTTGAAATATGACCCGAATGGTGAATGCTGGCCGCTGGTGCTTCCAGAGGGTCTCAGATACAGATTTAACCCTTAAAGAGTTCTGGAAGGAACATTATACCATCCTTTCCTGTGTGGGGTTGAGAAGTCCTGGGCCAATGTCTCTCTCAGGACATTGAGATCTGCCTGAATACAGGAGACTGTGAAGCCTGTGTAGAGGAGCCTGGGCCTTCTATTGACCACCTTGAGTTATAACTAGCTCTTGCAAATGAATTGAGTTTGTAAGTCAAGGGTCCGCTGTATTTCCACTGACACGTTGCCTTGAAGAATGTCTAGTGGCCTCTCGTGTCTTTGAGCTCAGAAGAATCGGTCCCCAGGGATCTGTCGCAGCTCCTGTCTCCAGGGCACCAGGCACTCGGCCTCATTCTGATCCCCTCCCCTCCTGCCACCCTGGGCGACTGACAGCCCTTTGTTCCATGATCCTGCAGCTTGGGGCACAGTGTTCCTCCCTGGAATACCTGTCTGTCCTTTCGTTCTCCACCTTGGATCACTCCTTTCAAGACCCAGTTTGCACATCAGCACAGGTGGGACACCCAGGTGATTCCTGCCATCTGCACCTCTGCTTAGTCTCCCTAAAGTTCCCCTCTATGCTCCTGGGACACACAGAGCTCACCTCCACCTAGATGCCTGGCTCTCGGCTTGTGATGACCCCTGGACACGGCCCCCTTTGCTCTACCATCAGGCCCAAGGTCTGGGACTGTAGACTCGATACTGGCACATAACAGGCACTCAGAGTGGGTTAGGTTATGGATGGATAAATCAGGAAATAATTAACCAGGTCCCAGTAAGACAAGAGTGGGCTCACAAACAGTTCTTTAAGCCTAAGCGTATCATAGTTGGTTTTTCACGAGAGGCTACAGACTACTTCATTCTGAGTGCTCCGCTTCTTTCTGATATAGAGGAGAAAAAAACAACACAAGCTCTCTGGACAGTTTCCAAATGCAGCCACTTCCCACTCAGGGATACTATGTCAGCCACTGGCATCCCTCCGGGACTGGGGTGATCCCACGGGATGGGCTGTACTGTGAGCTCACAGACATCTCGCCAACCCTGGGAGCCCAAATTGAAGCCGGTAAGTCCTGGGGTCCCCGACAGAGACCAACAAATGACCTGTGAAGAGCCACGGCTTGATCTGACTGTGGGACTCTGGCCTAATGAAATAAACTCTTCCCGGCAGAGCCTGGCCCCAAAGAATGTAATTCCTTCTGACCACACTGTGTAGATAAAAATAATTTAGTGATTTCCTCCCACTAAGCTCTTGGGCTTAAACCAAGAAATCTGCAGAGTGGCTATTGTGATGCTGCTGTATGGTGGTAAACATGGGCTTTACCTGCACTCTTGCTGGGGCGTATCAGGAGTTTATCAGCGCCAGGCAGGAGAGCACCCAGCATTTTGGTGGGGATTCTTCCTAGGGCAGAGCTGCCCTATGCAGTGCACGGTGGTTAGCGCCTTAGAGCCCATCAATGCCAGTTACTATGACAGCCCCCAAGTAAAATTTCCAAACATCCTTAGAGGCCAGAGCCATTGTACATCCTGGGGTTCCCAGAAGGGTTAGCTGGGGAGCTGAGGTTTGTTTTATAGCAGGAGACTCTAGAAAGGGACTGGGAGGTGGCCCAGTGTAGATCTTGCCTAGTGTGCAATAGGCCCTGGGTTTGAGCCCCAGCACAGGAAAAAGGTTAAAAACAAACAAACAAAGTCTTCAAGAAGGCTATTGGCTCTGGACAGCTAATGGCTTGGAGGGTCTGAGTAAGAGCCAGCTCTGCTTTCTTGCTCAGTTTTAAAAGTGCAACAGTAATCCCAGCACTAGGGAGGCTGAGTCAGGAGGATTGCCATGAGTTCAAGGCCACCCTGGGCTACACAGCAAGATCCTGTCTCCAAAGAAAACAAAAAAGTGCAACAACAAGGACAACACAACAACCCTATTATTGCCACCAACACCATGGTGGTTCTACCCTGCAAACTGGCCCCCTGCAGAGAATTTCAGAGTTTTTCAAAGTGATCTTAAAGAGCATCTGTGTCACCGAGGGGCAGAGGCTCTAAAACCAGCCACAGAGAAAAATGGGCTGAAATCCTGAGCAGAGGGGGCCCGAGCTCCAAACTCACTGCCCCAAATCCCTCTGATTTAGGGGCTAGAAGCTTACCAGCCCCAGCAGGAGGGCTACTTACTACTTCATCTCATCTTTCTCACTTATTTTAAATTTATTTTATATTGCTGTGCTGTTTGCAACTTTTCAAGCAGCTTTAAATCCTTTTACAACAAGGCTGGGTATAAATAAATAAAGCAAAGAAATAAAATACACGGCTGCTGTTGTCAGCACTGGCAGGCTGGGTAAGGATGTTTCGGCTCCGATCTAAGGCAAGGAGAAGAAAGAAGGGCTGGGCCTCCGCCTTCTCCTGCCCCTGCATTAGACGCAGAACCTCGGGCAAGTTACTGCTGCTTGGGCCTTCGTATTCCTGTCTTTAAAATGAGGAATCTGATGCAATGGTTTCGAAGGTTCCCTTATTTCCAAGCATGGGGCTCCAGGAGGCGCCCACACTTGGCTCTTGTGCCTCCTCTCTGTTCTTCCTCAGTACCATTAACCACCCCTTCTGCACAGGGATTGGGTGAGTCAGGGGCCCATGTAGGAGCCTCTGTCTGTGATGACAAATGTGTCATCCTGGTCACCCAAGGAGATCTTTTTGCCCAGTTAAAAGAAATCAGAAGCTGGTGCAGTGGTGCATGCTTGTAATCCTAGCACTCTGGGAGGCTGAAGCAGGAGGATCACAACTTCAAGCCAGCATGGACAACCTAGTGACTTAAGTGAGACTATGTGTCAAAATGAAAAATTAAAAAAGTGCTAGGGAATGTAGCTCTGTGTGAAGGCTGAGTTCAATCTAGCAACAAGAAAGAAAGAAAGAAAGAAAGAAAGAAAGAAAAGAAAGAAAGAGAAAGGAAGTTTTGTCTTATTTTTTAAATTTGTGATTTATTTTATTAGATTATTGACTACTTTTCCTAGTATAAAAAGGGGTGACAACATCGGCTTCCATCTTTATTCTCTAATAAATCCCCTCCTTCTAACTAAGCAGTTACAGAGAACAGTGTCTTCCATTTGCAGAGCACACAAAGCATCATCGCTGCACCGTCACTCATAACAACACAGGAACATTATTATTAGCTGTGCCCAAGGCATGGAAGGGATGCCTCACACTCTGGGGACGTCCTGCCTTTTGCTTTCCGTTTTTGGTGCTGGTCTTGTTCTGTGCGCCTAGCTGCACAGTCCCATGGTCTCCGTCCATCTGTACGCAGGACAGCAGGGGACACCCGTCGCTTTCAGCAGCTCCAAGTCAAGGCTTCAGCAGGGCCCTAGAGTGGTGCCTTGCAAACCACAGCAGCCCATTGGTTACCAGAGGGTCTCACGGAAAGGTAGCTTTGCATTCGATGGCTCAGAGTATTTTATTTATGTCTGTTTTCTGTATTTCTAACTCTTTGACACCGTTAGACCTTTCAGCCTGCCCCTCTCAGGACTGGCGAGTTCCTTGGGACAGCAGAGGACTCGGCTGCAAGTGGGTCTCTCCTGTGAAACCCACCACTCCCAAGTGCACATCCTCCAGCTCTTATATCGAGCCTGTGCACTGTGGGCCACTATCTCTCTGCCCGAGTCGCCCCTGGGGTTCAGATACCCAGGGCAGCCCTGCACCCCAGCATCCACTGAACGATTCCAACGAGCTGCTCCTAAACCTGCCCATTCTGTCTTGATTTCGCTGTTGTGTGGGAAGCAGCAAAGGCAACGCTTCTGTTTTCTCCTCCCTTCTTCCCTGGGCCTCCTGCTGGGCCTGCTGCCTCCCTGGGCGGCCCTGCACATACACAGTCCTCTTGGGGACTGTGGGGGGCCAACTATCTTTTCCAGGGAAATCATCTCCCTGACTTGTGAATAATAACAAAACCTGGATCTTAAACCAGCGGGATGGGCCTGCTGGAGCGGATGCTGCCCATCTGAGGACCACCCTTTGGCCCACTGTACTGTCAAGGAAAAAGGCGCGGTCACTGGCTCTGAGGGAAATGACAGCACCACATGCAAGTCTGATCTAAGGTGGAGCCCAGAGCACTGCAGGAATCAATGGTGACATGGCCAAGGCCACTGCTGAGAGCCCCTCGGATAACTCCCAGTACTTGTCTTTCTAACAATGTGGCTTCATGCAGCTTTACTAGATGGAAATTAAATAAAAAGCTGCAATGGAAAGGAAGCTGGGCCTGAGGGCTTTAAACCAGCACAGACACAGTAGCAACAAAGGTGACTCAGGGCCAAGGGTCAGAGCACCAGGTGCTCTGGAGAAAGGCCAGGGCTCTGGGGGTCAGCTGACACTGGCCACTTACTGCATGTCTCCACCTGGGAGACGGGCATGGGATGCCACACACGAATCCTCAGGAACCCGTCAGGGCTCTAGAACCCAAGCTACTTCCTGGTCCCTCATAGCAGGGCACCACCCAGGGGTCCAGCAGCTCTCTTTCCAGAGGTTCCTGAGGGCTCTGACCACCGTGGCCTCCCTCAGGGAACCCAGGCCTTCGGGAAGCAGCTCAGACAGGATGCAAACTTTCTGGTTCCAAGGCCACAGGGCTTTCTTCCACCCAGGACATCACCATCTCATGGGTTGTCAATTAAAGCAAACCCCACCCAGGAGCTATCAGTTTAAGTACTTCACGAGGCTTAGCTCATCTAATCCCCACAACTCTGTGTAGTAGCTGCTCTGTAAATCCGTATTTTCAAGATGAGTAAGCAAGTCCAAGGAGGCTAAGTAGTTTCCCAAGCCACCCACTAATTGGCTGGGTCAGAATTTCAATTCGGATGCGGTCCAACGATGGAGCCCAGGTCTGCAGCCACATCAGCATGAGCCAGCAGCAAATCACCCTTCCTGCAAGAGACCTGCTGACTCAGAATCTCAGGGACCCAGCCAGGATCCCGAGCTTTACAAGCTCGCTGGTGTTTCTGCTCCAGGCTGATACACTGTATCAGAGGCAACCCTAATGGAAACCTCATTTCCCAAGCCAGACCAATAGTAGCAACTTGAAGTATAGATGTCACTACTCAGCATGATGCCTTGGGAGGGAGCATGGTAAATTAGAAGACCAGGCATGAGTTGCCAAAGGAATTAATTTCTTCTAGCTTCATCTTCTTCATCTGGAGAATTGGGGCATAAGATCTTCCTCCTGGAATCCATATGAGCATCGAGTGAGCCAGAGCTAGTTCTTGTACCCAGCACCCAGGAAATGCTGTATGAGGGGCAGCCATAGTACTTCCTCAGAGATTCTGTTTCCTCAAATTCTTGTCCTTTCTTATCATGCTTTATCATTGCATGAATCCTGAAGTCCTTTGGTTGCCAAATCAAAGACAAGAGTCGCCAAAAAGAATAAAGAAGCTACTGTCTGAACAATGCCTAAAGACATTATTGTATACCTCCTTGGAGCGTGTACCCCGAATGCTACCAAAAGTTCCAACTCCAATCTCGGGGTAGATGTGCTTACTCATTAACTGAAGAAATTCACATTTAAACACAGGCCTGATCCTCATCCATGTTACCCGAGGACACCTGCTAAAGCCATGACGATGGCATCCCCATCATGCCCCAGAGGTGCTCCAAGAATAATGGTGCTGACAAACTGGCTATATTCTGTAGCGACTTTGCTGTCTTCTTTGAATCAAACAGATCTATCTCCAGCCATGGAAACACTGCAGAGGAAGCGGGTTTTGCTGCTCGCTGTGGCTGGGGCACCCTGGGTCAGACACCAGCAGCCTTACTGCATGGATGAAGATGTCCTGCACCACCAGAGAGAGTGGGAAGAGAGAAAAAGGAGGCGTGGGAGAGGAAAAGGCTTCAGGGGTCATTTCTGTCATCATGTAAGTCATCCGAGGCCAAATTTGTCCTAAGCCACCATCAAGTGTGCTTTTTAATCAGGAGGAGGAGGTAGAATGTAAAGGGATTTTTAAAAGATAAAGGAAAAATGTAACGCTAGCTTCATTAGATAAATTAAAATTCCACTGGGACATGTCAGCAGTTACTCTTCCTATCTATAAGGAGAAATTTCAATAAAAGGGTGTAGGTGGCTAAATGAAAACCTGAGCAGAACTCATTTTTTCATGATTTCTTTCAGCATTTGGAGATGTCTAAAAAAAATACATTTGTTTTCTGATCATTTTTGATTCTGGCCCAGGAAAAAAAAACGAAACAAAGCAAAATCAAACCAAAGGGGGTTCTCATGTATCTTACCTCTGGTACTGTTAAATTGAATTGCCTTTTAAAATTAAAAAAAAAATCTAATTATAAAATTAGTAAATATATAACATTTTAGAAAATTTAGATATGGAGGAAGAAAATAAAAATACACCACCCATCTTCACAGCATTTCAGTTGAAAAATACACATTTATATGTACATAATTTTTTAAAAAACCACTTTGTTTTAAATGCTATTTTCCAAGCCAGCAGTAGTGGTCCACTCTTGTAAACTGGAGGCTGAGGCAGGAGGATCTCCATGAGCTCAAGGCCAGCCTGGGTTACATAGTGAGTTCAAGGCCAGCCTGAACTACTTAGCGACACCCTGTCTTAAAGCAAAACAGAAAAAACCAAAATGCTATTTTCCTCTCCACTTTTCATCACAAACATTTCTTCATTATAAAACTTTAAAAAATTATTACCTTAGAAGCCTCTTAGTACTGATAGTCCTTACTGTTTGGTGGTAGGATTGGTCGCAATTTTTTGCTATTATGGATAATTCTGGAGTGAATATCCTTTAAAGATATTTTTATATACATTTCTATGTGTTTTCTTTTCTTTTTTTCTTTTTTTGGTACCAGGGATTGAACTCAGGACCTTGTGCTTATGAGGCAGGCGGCGGCACCACTGAGCTACATCCCCAGCCCTGTATTTTCTTATATATATTCCTAGAAATAGAATTTTTGGTTCCAGTCATTGATCCAGGTAGTCAAATGCCCAAGAGACAGAATCCTGTTCTTCATATCTACCAGCATGGGTAAATCTGGTTTACTTCTTCCTCACTAACACTGGAAATTATTATTAATCTGTAAACATTTGCCAATTTTTTTTTGTACCGGGGATCAAACCCAGGACCTTGCACTTGCGAGGCAGGTGGCGGCACCACTGAGCTAAATCCTGGGCCAACATTTGCCATTTTGATAGGTGAAAAACACTGTGCTTATTTTAATTCTTGTTTTTGATTACCAATGGGGTTGGACATCTTTTCATGTTAATTGGCCACTTGAACTACATTTCTTGTGAATTACCTATTCATACCTATCTTTTTTTTTTATAGCTATCTTTTAATTAGTATATTTCTTTTTCTCATCAATCTGTAAGAATTCTGTGTAGTAGTATGAATATTACTATTTTAAAATCCAAAGTTGAAAACCATAACTTTTTCAACTGTGATGTGCTCATGTCATAAAACATTAAACAGTTCTTTGGGTGGGAGAGGGTTTGGGGGATATCAAGGTTAAATCAGATAAAAAAAATCTCTGTCACCAAATCTAAACCTAGAATTCTCATTTTAACCTTCCCCCTTCTTTTAAAACAACTGCAAAAATAACAAAATGTCAGACTTAAACACAGGGACAGGGTGGCATGGTAGGTAGAGTCCTGTCTCTATGCTAGGAGGCACCTACCCCTTCAGGTTAATCAGCTATGGGACAGACACCTGGGGGCAAGGAGGCTCACAGGGCACTGTCCCGTCCCAGCAGCCAGAGGAGGGGCAGGGCATCCCAAAGAGGTGATTATTTGGATTGGAGCCCACAAGACAGGGCTCTGAATTCTGAGTTCCTGGGTACCATTTGGAAGAGCTGAGTGATCACCACAAACCAGAAAACCAGGGTCCTCCTCCATCTCCAGGGTGACAGGATCGAAGGAGATTTAAGGAGGCCAGGACTCGGCCTGTGTTTGCTTTACTCACTGTTCCAAAGATGCAGAGCTGAATCCAAAGCTGCCTTTTGGTGTGGACGCCTGAGGTCTCCATGGAGAGGGTGGCACAGACCCCTAAGCGTAAACTGGATCTCCGGGCACAGAAACACCTCTTCACACCCAGTCTGCATTTCCACAGATGACAGTAGGAGCAGAAAATGCAGTCAGCCAGGTTGGTGAGGTGGAGGGTGGTGACTGAGGGAGGAGGCAGGGTGCCACCTTCCACGCAGGGCCATCCCAGGTGCCGCATTTGGGTCAGATGCCTGTCATTCTCACGGGCTCTGAGGCCGCCTGGGATCAGGCTGCAATTGTTCAAAAATAGAACAGGAAGTCCAGAACAAAGCAAGGCCCAGGCGAGGCTGCAGCACGGGACTCATCTTGCCGGAGATCAGCCCTGCTCCAGGCACAGAGGGATGTCACAGACAGGCAGTGAGCCAAGCCAGGTGTCACGCTGCCTGCTGTGAGTCGGCACCATGTCCCCATTCCGAGATGAGCAAGACTAGGAAACAGACGGTCTACAGCAGCCACCAGCCCTGCAGACACTAACATGGAGATTTTCTGTGGGACAGCTGAGCAGAGGGAGTGAAGGAGAGAGACAATGGGTGGGTGGTAAGGCGAATCTGTAGGTCTGGCCTGCTTAGCGTCCATTCTCACAGTAACAGCACCTTGATTTTCTTTGGGGTGCACCCTGTACCCTCTTTGAGGGCTGGGCAGCACGCATGATGTCCTCCCAATGATAAAGTCACTTTCCCAGACAGTGGTAGAAGGCCTTATAGCCAAGGGGCTTCCGTGTGCAGAGTTCCTACCTAGGGCCACTCTGGCTTCTCAAAAACACATGCAACATGCCTCTTGGTCCATTGGGTTGGGATTCCGGTAATGGCCTCGGTGCCCACTGTACCAGGGAGGTCCCCAGGCTGTCTCCTACACTGGGGCGGGGGCGAGGGCGAGGGAGATGCAAAGGTCAGGGGTCTTGGTCTATCACGGAGCAGGAGCAGGCCTAGGAGTGACAGTATCACATTTTGGGTAAATCTGATACGTATTCAAACAGGGGTGAACTGGCATCCACAGTGGAGACAGGAAGTTAGGATTTGGGAGCTCCAGAGAAGCCAGAGAGAAAATCCCAGCACTTACACACAGACACACACACACACACACACACACACAGACACACAAATCAGTAGCAAAGTGTGTGAAGTTTCTTTCAGAGCTTGCTTTCTGCTTTTGAGCAAATGGTAGGGCTGAGAACAACCTACTGTGTAAGGCCCAGTTAAGGGATCATTTAAAGATTGTACTGCCAGGGCTGGAGATTTAGCTCAGTGCTTCTGGTGCCTGCCTCAAAAGTACAAGGACCCGAGTTCGATCTCCAAAAAAAAAAGAAGAAAGAAAAGAAAAGATTGTACTGCCAGAGCCTGCAGAGGTTGTTACTGGTGGCTCACACTCTGGATTCTTTGTGTGTCTGGTGGTGTGGGGGCACTGGGGATTGAACCCAGTGTGAGTGTATGTGAGACAAGTGCTCTACCATTGAGCTACATCCCTAGTATTTTAATTTTTTATTTTGAGACAAGGTCCGGCTAAATTGCCCTGAGCCCTCCTGCCTCAGCTCTCGGAGTAGCTGGTTTACAGGTGTGTGCCACTGCACCAGGCTATCTTGCTTTCCCACAGTCTGAATATCAAATAGCCTGCAATCTTGATCTTGGTGTAGCCCTTGGGCCCCGGGGCTCTTTCTCAGTGTGGATGGTTAATTCATTAGCCTCCCAGAATACAGACCTGGACAGTGCTAACCCTGGTTCTTGTCTGTTAGCCATCTGCTCCCTTCTCTTTACCTCAGTGGAGCTGGTACCCTTCAGGTACCCCCTGGAAAATTCCAGGGTGCTCTACCTGCCTGGCAGAGTCACAGCAAACCTTGGGAAGACCTGATGACCCCTCCTCACCCCCCCACCCACCCCCGCCGGGGCAGCCCACAGTGGGACTTTCTTCCTGTGACCTCTTTGTTTTCTGCAGACCTGAGGCTTTAGTTTGTTTGTTTGTTTTTGGTACGGGGGCTCAAACTCAGGACCTTCCGCTTGTGAGGCAGGCAGCAGAACTGCTGAGCTAAATCCCCGGAGACCTCAGGCTTTAGGAAGCTTTCCTGAGCCCGATGCACGGGCCTTGCCTAGCCGTCCTCTGAACCCACTGAAACTCCAGCCCCAGGACCCCTCCCGGACTGCAGCAGTCTGGGCAGCAACCACCAGCACAACACACGCCAGATGCTCCCTCCGAGGTGAGAGGTGGTCACAGGGTGGTGGCTGGGGACCTTCCCGGCTCTGCCCAGCCAGACACTTCGCAGGGTCCTGCCTCTCTGCTGCTGGCTCCTTGGCTTGAGACTCTGTGGCTGGCAGGGCTTCCTGTCACTGTCCCTCCAGGACCCACCTGGCTTCTGAAGAGCTCTTCATTCATGAGGACTGGGCAGCCTACTGCTAAGCTCCAGTGCTCTGGAAGGGGCCAGAGCTACCCTTTTTTAAGAGTGGGTGTGGCCTGTGTGTGTGTACGCACGCAAGCAGATGCTTACGTGCCTTTGCATTTAAAGTCAGATCCATATTAAGAAGACACAACTGGGCTGGGGATTTAGCTCAGTAGTTCCACCACCTGCCTCAAAAGTGCAAGGTCCTGAGTTTGATGTTCGGTACCAAAAAAAAAAAAAAGACACAACTCTCCTAAGTGGCAGACATCACAGTTCCAGTCTTGAAGCTCTTGCTCTTTGGCTGAGTGACAATGTGTCATTCACCTCGGGGTCTCTGCAGAGCAGGGGGCTAAGAAGGCCTTAGGGTTAGACAACCTGGGTTTGAATTCTGATTTGGCCACTTGCTAGCTGTTGATCTCGGACAGACAAGTTCCTTTTCTCTCTGTGCCTCAGTTTCCTCATCCACAAATTGGGGACAATGAGAGTCCCTACTGCAAAGCGTTGCTGTGATGACTAAATATGTTCATACATACAAAGTTCTTAGAAACCTTCCTAGCACACAGTATGCAGTCAATAAATATTTAATCTTACTTGTATTGTTATTCTACAAATAACAGATGTCATTATTGTAAATAAAATGAGCTGGGAAGTTGGACTGATTCATACCTCGGGTTTTTGCAGCTCTAAAATGCCACAAATGTATGGTCATGGGAGACTCGGTGAATGGTGAATGGGTCCTTCAGAGGGAAACACCAGTCAAAAGGAGGAGCCACAGGGGACTTAGGAGAGGCTCAAATCTGGACGCTGCTGCTCATTTTGTGGCACAAGCCAGGGGCTTCTTCCCTTGTGAGTGCTGTGGAGTGGAAGTCAGGACCCCTTGTCTTGCCTGGCTGGGGAGCTTCTGGCTCCACCTGAGCAGCTGCTCCAACCAGGGTGGCTTCGGGGACTCTACCAGGACTGGACTCTGGGCACAGCCTCGAGGAGAAGGAGAAGCAGTACTCGCTGAAATGGCCAGGTTTGGGAATGGGAGGACACTGCTAGATGGAAGACTTCATCTCTCTTGGATGGAAACAAAATATTTGGGGGTTATAATCTCCTTTTTCCCAAGAATACCAACAGACAGGATGTATTAGTTGCCTATGGCTGCTGTAACAAAGTGCCATAAGTTGGGTGGCTCAAAACAAACTTATTCTCGCATAATTCAGAAACCAGAAGTCTGAAATCAAAGAGTCAGCAGGGTTGGGTCCCTCTGGGGCTTTGAGAGAGAATTTGCCCCCTGCCTCTCTCCTGGCATCTGGGGTCACTGGCAGCCAATTCCTGCTGTCTCTGTGCTCCCGGCTGCACCGCTCCAGGCCCTGCCTCTGGCTCACGTGACCTCTTTCCTGTGTGCTGTGTCGGAACCTTCCTCTCCTTTCTCTTTTGAAGGTATCAATCATCAAATTAGGGACCACCCTCATCCGGTACAACTTCTTCTTCACTTGAGAACATCTGCCAACCCTCTTTCCAAATAAGGTCACAGTCACAGGTAAGAGGCAGGTGGAATTTGAGTGCATCTCTTTTAGGGGACACAAATCAACTCATTAACAAGGTCTATAACACAACGTTGAGAAGAGAAGAAAGAGTTTACTGTTTGGCCGCTGGTGAAAAATAAGAAAAGGAAGAAATCACCACTGTTCTGAGAAAAGGTACAAAGCCAGAATATGTGGAAGCAACCAGACCCTCCCTCCATCTTTGTATTTCCCACTCTAGAGCTAATTATGACAAATTATAGGACTACTGGGAGAATAAACTCCCAAGACCCTAAGGGACTGAACCCAGAGCCTTTGCACTGAGCTACATCTCCAGTCCATTCTAATAAAATTTTAATTTTGAGACAGGGTCTTGCTAAGTTGCTGTATTTCCCAGGCTGGGCTCAAACCTGCTTCAGCCTCCCAGAGTGCTGGGATCACAGGTGTGTACCACTCCACCCAGATACTTCATAAACCTTTAAAAAAGTCTGAGTCCTTCCCACCTGGTCCTCCCCACCTGGTCCTCAGGTGGCACGGTCTACGGCTTCCCGCAGTGGGAGGCTTGGTGAGGCATTCTCTGTAAGGGATCTGTGCTTTGCATGTGAAGCACATACCTGGTCCTGACTAATCAGAGCAGGGATGTTCTGAGCAACTTTAATTTCCAACTTTAATTTCTCTGATTAAATGGCAGCCTAGCAAGTTAGCCAGTGTTCACACACCCATCCAAACTCCCAATCAGCTGGGAAATCCTTCAGGGGTACAAAGAAGGCTCAGAGGACGAATTTGGAAAGGCAGCATCTGTGGCCTGTGGATGGGCCTAATCTCCACTCGCATTATTTTAGGATGCTGAAGGGGAAGGGAGTCTGAAGAGACCGCTAGCAGAGACAAGCACCAAGCAAACTGGAACAGGGGCACTGTTACCTTCACCATCTCTTCAGTGCCGGGCTTCACGCCTGGCATCCAACACGCACTCAACCAAATGGTAAGAGACTCTTTCAGAAACACATGCTGGGAATGTCCAGCCTGTCTGAATAATGGGATGGCAGGAGGGCATTCCACTGCCCAGCCCTTAGTAAATGATCAGTCTCGACTGCTGAATGAATGAACTAACTCATGAACTTCCTATGCATCAGGAGCTTGGGAGAGACTTGGGGAGAGTCCCACCTGTGTCTACCTGTGCTTGGCCTTGTGGGCCCCTATCACACACACACGAGGAGCTCCGGCAGATTCCTACAATAGTGCTGGCATCTCTCACAGTCAGTGACTGAGAGGTGGGTGCACCATTCTATCACAATGCCCCTCTTCTAACAATTTAACTATTAACATCTTAAAAGCACTTGAAATCATCACAGCATGAGGTTCTTTTAAATAACAGAGAACGAGTCTCACCCCTCTAGTTACTATTCTCTAGAGAGAGACATTAAGACAAATTAAAAACTAGCAGTCTGATTCTCTATCCCAGGCAGCCACATAAATATAGAACAAGATCTTTTTTTTTTCCAATCTGAGTATACTGATGGGCAACTTGACAGTAGCTATTAAAATTAAAATATGTATCTCCAAGACCCAGTGTTTGGAGTAACAAACACTATGTACAGGAGTGTTTACTGCATACTGCTATTAACAGTGGGGGGAAACTATGACCAATCTGCCCATTCCATGGAATATCATTCATTGGGAAGATAGTCATACACAGACTTGAAAGACATCCCAGTTGAATGTCTTAGAGAAAAACAGTTGCAGAAGTTAGGAATGGTACTGTTTATGTTAAATACATAGCAATATCAGACTATTTCTGTGGGTACATATATGTGGATATGAATGCAAAAAATAAGTATCTGTACAGATACATCCTAGACTAACAGTGTTTATATCTGAGGCAGGAATTTAGGTTGTAGTAACACTGAAGGGGACTTTAACTTGTATTAATGAATTACTTGTGTGATGTAAGAGTTATTTTTTAAAACCCAAGGAAATGACAAAAAGTATGATTGTATTGCATTGCTTTTCATGGTAGCTGTTCTTTCTGAATTTATTATCTAACTGGAGATAAAATGTAAAATTAAAGTGTCCTCTTAGATCTCAGGAAGGCATGCAGACTGTGACATGAGAATCTAAATGTATTACAAATGTATGAAAGAATCTCACGGAAGAGGGTGCCGTAAGAGTGCTGACTTAAGTGACCGGAAATGGGTAGTCTGTGAGACTAAAGGCAAAATGAACCACATGGAAGCACTGTACTCTATTTGATAAAATTGTTTCTCATGGGTTACAATTCCAATATTGTTATATGTGCATATCAGAACAAAGCAATTAAGAAAATAGACAGCATGTGGTAGAAGCCAGCTTTCTCACAGTTGCAAAAATAAATTTATAGATAGGCAAGGAAAGGGGATAGAATGACCATATGGGAATGGTTTAGAGTTGGAGACATCAGTATGAATTCCTGATTAATACAGATACAGATGGTAACATACAGAAATCTTTATAGGCATGTGATGCTTATTTATAATACAGACACAAGAGTTAGTGTACACATACATATTTTCTTGCTTTATGTCAGCTGAAAGAAACTAGAAGCAACCACACCAAAGTAGCAAAGAAAATCCTTAGTGCCCACATCCTGTTTTCTCAGATTATTCAAGAGAGGAACCAAAGCTCTTTGGAGAAATGGTTAGTTTTTGCCTGGGGCAGGAGATATACAAGATGAGAGCTTGGGACATCTTGCAAGGTCAGAAAGTAAGGAAGTAAAATAATAACAAATAGTAAATAGTAAAACCTTACATGATTGGTATATGTTCAAGGGATACAGGAACCAATTGCAAGATCTTCCAATGGCCAAAATTGGAAAATCTTGAGCAACAAAATAAAGTGGTATTGCATTATAACCCCAAGTATAAAATGAAGAGTCCATATTGATATAAATAAATGGTGGAATAAGTAAATAAATGGGGGAGGAGACACAGCTTTTCCTTGGAGAAAAATTCCAAATAATCTAAGTAGACATTTCACCCATGGCAGGGGAGGGGGTGCCAGTTTCCACTTCCTAAGTGTGGAATGTGCAAGGAGTAAGGCATGGAAAGAGTGGGGATGAGAGAAGTAGATTTATACTGGAGAAACTGACAGAGATCACCTCAAATGCTCAGTCAGGTAAGCAAGGTCCACACTAACAGTGAGAAATCACGTTGAGCATATGTGGCCCCTGATATAGTAAGAGGAAAATGCCACTTTACCGCTGTGGTCTTTACCCTAAACCTACAATCCAAGTCTGATCATGAGAAAACACACCAGGCAAGTACAGACAAACAGCCCATAATTTATCTGGCCAGTGCTCGTCAAAACTATCAAGGTTATTTATAAACAAGGGAAGTCTGAGAAATGGGCTCAGCCAGTAGCATAAGGGGACATGATGACTAACATAAGGAGTACCCTGAGACCCTGGAACAGAAAAGGGACTGTGGGGGAAACTAAGGAAATCTGAATCAGCGATGGAGCTCAGTTAGAAATAAAGATTCTACACTGGTTTGATAACTGTAACAAATGTACCATACTAATCTAACATGTTAACAACAGAGGAAACTGGCCATAGGGTATATCTAGGAATACTCTTTTTGGTAACTAAAACTGTCCTAAAAAACAAAGTCTATTTTTAAAAAAGTATCCCCTTAAGTTTCAGGTTACTTTTTATTTGTTCACAAAAAAAGAGCCAAAAGGTAAGCATGGATTTCAAATTTACAAGGCTAGATGATGGGTATTTTCCCCTTGGGAGTTACTTCAGGAGAGCACCCATCTGAGGTTCCTGCTGAAACGAAATTGTATTTTGATGCTGCCCCAGTGGTGGCCACTGAGGTGCTGGCCAGCCAGGTCAGCAGCTGCCCCGAGAGGCACTTTCAGGTCAGTACCATGCAACACTATCAGTCTTGTGTGTAACCCTGGGGTGCACAGGCAGCTGCTTTAGATGGAGAGATCGCATCCCTCTTCTGCTCAAAATCCTGGACTCTCCCATGAGGGCTGCTTCGCTGAGCCCTTCAGGCTCAGGAGGTCCTCAAACCACCAGCCCACTCCAGCCTCAGAGCTTTTACGCCTGCTGTTTCCGGCCTGCAATGCTCTTCCTCTCCAGCCTTGTCCCTACCCCTTCTTTTGGGTCTCTGTTCAACTGTCCTTGCATTAGAGAGACCTCTGTGGCTAATATAGCAACCCCTCTGTACCAGTGATGGCAAAGCGTTTAGAGCTTTCAATGATATAAACAGCCCGCTGCCGCACACGTGCCATAGGTTCGCCACCACTGTAATTGCTTTCTTTCCCCTTGTTGGCTTCATTTTTCATTCTCAGTACAACCATATGGCTATTTAGTTGCTTATTGCCTGTTGTCCCCAAATAAAAGGTGATTTTCATGAGCACAGGGACTTTACCTATTTTTGTTCACTGTGGTATCACCAACACCTAGAACAGAATCTAGAACATAGTAGGCATTCAATAATATCCGAATGAAGGAATGAACGAGTGATTTTTACATTGCAGTATGATGAATAATGTGTGATGACAAAGAATAATTACACCCACACCGTATTTGTTGGTTCCTTCTATTCTTTAAGGGTCAGAGCCAGGAGTGGTAGTCTGTACCTGTAGTCCCAGCTACCCAAGAGGCTGAGACAGGAAGATTGCTTGAGCCCAGGAGTTTGGGGCTGACCTGGGGGAATAGAGTGAGACCTCATCTCTTTAAGAAAAATAAAGCTCAAAAAGTCTTTCTTCACAAATTCTTGTGTGTCCTGGTATAAAAGTATATGGAAATGTAAGTGGATTATTCATTCAACAATATTTATTGCTGGATCCTATGTGTCGAGCACTATGGCGGGCACTAAGGGCACAAAGGTGAGACCTCCAGAGTCCCATCTGTCTGTCTGTCTGTCCATCCTTCCAATCTTTTAAGCCATGTCAAAGCCATCCCCACACTGCATGTTTGGGTCAGCATTTGGATCTTATCCTGTCTTGCCTTCTGGATTGTCCACTCTCCTAATGGGAGGGGACTCTAGAATTTAGTTGTAGATGTGGTACCCCCCATTCACTACTTTTTGCATCCTGAAAAGCAAAACCGCACTAAATTCTGTATATCTGTTTCCTCATCTGTAAACACGGGTTTGAGACCTCTGGCCAGCTGGCCTCACAGTTCTGCGAGGAAGCTCCAATGAGATGATCCAAAAATAAACACGCTTTCTACACTGTGTGGCCCTAAACACATGGACCAGATCTGCTGCCAGCAAATGCTAAAAACAAAAACAAAGCACTAAACAAACAAAACAAAACCCAGACTCAAACCTTTGCCTCTGCGCGCTTCCCAGAGCCTGAGGCAGCTGCTCGGTGGTGAGGCCAAGCTGCCAGCACTCAAAAACCCCACAGTTGGACAGAAATCAGGAGAGCAGCCCAATTCCTGTCAAGGTAATAATCCTTTGAGATTAAGTGGACCATCAATAACCCTTGGTTAACATTCGAGTCAAGCACCCTGGCCCCTCGGCCCTCCTCTGCCCTCCAGCTGAGGATCCATCCCACACTATTGTGGATTCTGTGCTGTTTTGAGCTTTTAGCAGCCTGTAGAGTCTCCTTTCATATTTCTAAAAAAACCTTGACTTGGCTGGCTTTGGAATTTCTTAGGGGACCAGACCTTGATAGTAAACGAAAATGGTTCCCCCATTTGACATGTAAACACCACTGAGCAGGGTGGGACTCTTCAAAAGGAAGATGCTGTAAGTCTTCCAAACTGTAATCAAAGTGCATGAGGAGAAAAGGAGAGTGAGTGGGGAGAGAGGGAGAGAAGAGACAGCAAAAGGGCAACACAGCAAGCAAAGGGGCACACATACTAGAATGTATTTTCTAGAGCTATGATTGCATCTAAACTCTGGAATTTTCTAGTCCCCCTCTCTGCCTGCTGGGCTGCATGAATTGCCAGCATTAACTGAGAAGGTGGTGCTATCACACAGAGCTGGTAAATTCATCTTCTGGAAACCAAGACCCTTCCTCTGTGCACTCTCACATAGAAGGGCTAATTCAATTTCCTTCTACCTCTTTCCTACCAGATCTGCATGTCCTGGGCTACAATACAATCATCCGCAGTAATGAAGGCACCTGCCAGCCAGCTTTCACACAGTCGGGCACTGTGGACACTCATGGCCAACTGCTGCTGCGGGAGGCTGAATGCCTGGGCCAGGCCTCTTTGGGCACATGTCCCTGTTACACTGGGTCCCAGGACCTTTCCACCAGTCACCCTTCCTATCACCATGTTGCCTCTCCCTTGTGTTTTTTAAAGATGGCAGACTTTGGTCAAGGAGGTCATGGTGAGAGGTATAGGGACCACCACCCTGGCATCTTGCTGTGGGTAAGAGAGGACCAGACCAATTCCTTTCTTTTCTCTTATGGAAAACTTTCAAACGACATGAGAAACACAAGGTCAACAGATGCACATATACCCACCACCCAGTTTCAACTATATATATATATATATTTTTTTTTTTTGACACCAGGGATCAAACCTTTTTGGTACCAGGG